>JAOWBW010000062.1:2230646-2830646 GCA_026119855.1 Campanula takesimana
ATATCCGCTATCTCTCTCTTCATATTATTCCACCAAAAAGTGTTGCTTCAAATTCTGATACATTTTAGTACTCCCGGTGATGAATAGTATACCTTGATTTATGGCCTTCATCAAGAACTTGGTGTTTAACCCCATCAACATTAGGTACACACAAACGACCTCTGAAAGTTAAATACCCTTCAGAACTGAGTGAGAAATCCTCAATTTACCATACTTGATTTTATCCATAATCTTTACCAATTCCGTGTCATCCTTCTGAGCTTCCTTTATTTGTTGAACTAAAGTTGGAAATACTCGAACGTTCGCAAAAATAGCTCCATGCTTTGATTCATAAGGACTCCAATCTCGAGCATCCTCCAACATCTTCCATTCCCGCACCATCAATGAAGCTACATAAGACTTTTCGGCTAATAGCATCAGCTACCACATTTGCCTTGCCCGGATGATAGGAAATTGTACAATCGTAATCCTTCAATAGCTCCATCCATCTTCGTTGTCTATTATTCAACTCTTTCTGGAGAAAGATACTTCAAACTCTGATGATCTGTGAAAATCTCAAACTTTGCTCCATAGAGATAATGTTTCCACTTGTGTAATGCAAAGACAATAGCTGCAAGCTCCATGTCATGGGTAGGATAATTCTGCTCACTCGGAGTCAACTTCCTCGAAGCATATGCAATCACCCTTCCATTCTGCATTAATACACACCCGAGCCTTCTTATAAGCATCACTATAGATTACCAAATCATCATTACCATTAGGTAGGGCGAGAATAGGAGCTGTAGTCAAATCTCTTCTTCAACTCTTCAAAACTAGCTTGACACTTTTCATCCCACACATAAGGAATATTCTTTCGAGTCAACTGAGTCAAGGGAGTTGCAATCTTAGAAAACCCCTCAATGAACCTTCTGTAGTACCCAGCTAACCCCAAGAAACTTCGAATTTTTGTAACTGATTCTGGCCTCCCCAATTCACAATAGCCTCAACTTTGGATGGATCAACTGATATACCTTTATTAGAAATCACATGCCCAAGAAAAGATACTTCATTGAGCCAAAAAGCACATTTACTGAATTTAGCAAACAACTGCTTCTCACGAAGAATAGATAAAACCATTCGCAAATGCTGTTCATGCTTCGCTCCCCGGACTTGGAATAAACCAGAATATCATCAATAAATACAACCACGAAGGTATCAAGATAAGGTTTAAAGACTCTGTTCATCATATCCATAAAACAGCCGGAGCATTAGTCAACTCGAAAGGCATAACAAGAACTCATAATGGCCATATCTACTACGAAAAGCAGTTTTAGAAATGTCTTCAGAACGGATTTTCAACTGATGGTACCCACTCCTCAATCAAGTTTTGAAAAGACAACTGACCCTTGAAGTTGATCAAATAAATCATCAATATGAGGAAGCGGATATTTATTCTTTATAGTTACCTGATTCAGCTTTTTGTAGTCAATACACAGCCTCAAGGACCCATCTTTCTTTTTAACAAACAATACTGGAGCTCCTCACGGGGATACACTAGACGAATGAATCCTCGATCAAGTAACTCTTGCAACTGAACCTTCAACTCTTTCAATTCAAATGGGGCCATTCTGTAAGGTGCCTCAGATATAGGAGCCGTACCTGGAAGTAAGTCAATACAGAAACTCTATTCCGGAACTCTATTTCCCGGCAGGAGGCATAGCATACTCAGAAGAAAATACATCTGAAAATTCTTTAACAATAGGCACATCCCCAATATCAGGAACCCTTTTAGTAGTATCCAAGAACACTAGCCAAATACCCCGCACAACCATGGTTCAACAACTTTCTACTAGCCTTAATAAGAAATAATTCTAATCTCTCTCCCCAGGGAACAGTTTCAAAAGAAAATTTAGGACATTCTGGGATAGAAAATGTGACCACTTATTAGCACAATCAACAGGACGCATGATATTTACCCAACCAATCTATACCCAAGATAACATCAAAATCTTGTAATGGTAAGATACTAAATCAGCAGGTAAAACATGCTCACGTATATGCACATCACAAGAATGCACACCTCATTGGTCACCAAACACTCCCCTATAGGAGTTGACACCTCTAACACATAAGGCAGAGATTCAGAAGACATATGCAATCTAGAAGCAAAATGCACAGACACATAGAATGCGATGAGCCAGGGTCTATAAGTGTACGTGCCCTCAAACTAGACACAAAATAATACCTCCTATCACATAGAGACTCCGAAGCCTGTTGCTGAAAATAGCAAAAACACGACCCTGAACCTTAGCTTGCCTGAGGAATCCCTCTTCTGGCCCTGAGAGGACCCAACCACACTTCCCGATGCTTGCTCCTATACTTAGGGCAATCCCTCTGAAAATGTCCCAACTGACCACAGTTCAAACACTTGCCCTGCTTCTTCCAACATCTCTCTTCTTGAATGTCCTTCTTTCTGACAATAATTACAAACTCCTCTGCTCTGACTCCCTGAAGTGTTACTTTGATTTCTATTACCTGACTGTCTTTGGGAAGACCCTTTGAATTGTGAAGATCCACCTTGATTTCCTCGATTATCACCACGTTGTGGTTGCCTAACTCTCCCAGCGCCTAACAATTCCATTTTCCTTTTATGTTCCTCAATGTCATGCTCCACCTGGTAAGCTCGATCCACTGCATCCTGAAAATCTTGTAACTTATGGGATACTAGCTGAGTTCTAATCACGGTTTTCAAACCTTCACAAACCTCGTAGCCTTCCTCTCCTCAGTTGCCACTAGGTGAGTACAATACCTGGACAACTCTGAGAATTTAGCTGAATATTGAGCAATTGACATAGAACCTTGCTCCAAGTTAAGAAATTCCATCTCCTTCCTGTCTTGATCTACTCGAGGAATGAAGTGTTCTTTGAACTTTCCCAGAAAATTCTCCCAAGTATAAGGCACATGAGTCTCATCCCATTTTGTTTTCAAAGCTTTCCACCAATGCTCAGCCGCTCCATTCAGTTTATAGTAGCAAACCTGACTTGATCTTCCTCCGAACATCTCAAAGCATCAAAGATCTTTTCCATCGATTCAATCCACCTTTCAGTTTTAGATACATCGGGCTCTCCATCATACTCCATAGGCTTCATTTTCAGAAACTGTTCTAGGCCATATCATGGTGGTACCTGTTCCTTTTCTTGCCTCTGATCCTTAAAGTTTTCATCGCTGCTTCAAACATTCCTGAAACATAATTCGAGCCTCTTCTCTGGCATCCCCTTGCCCCGAAGAGCCGGCCTGATCTCCGTCAGTTTCACCATTTTTAATGAATACCTGCATCAAACACTCAACGTTACTCACTCTATACTCTACTACCCTCCTAGGTCATTTAGTCATTCTAGACCATCTATAACCTAGCTCTGATACCAACTGTCGCGCCCCGTACCCGTGGTCCTACTTGGCCCCACGCTCGGGACACGAACGGAAGACGTTATGAAACCTTTTAGAAAATTTCTCGAAATGTCCTTTTAGAAAGTGGTGGCACAAAAACACACTTGAAGCTCAAAGACCTCACTTAACTTGAAAAAACTTTTACAAACACTTTCACAGCGGAAGTACTTAGCCCGAAGGCTTACAAACTTTTAAACAAATGTACATACATCAACTTTTACCAAAATAGATGTAACCATAAGAAGTACGGGTACTCTACCCAAAGGGTTTACATTTATATAATGTAACCTTCACAAAACAAGTCCCAACTCTTACCCAAACCAACGTCTCTCCCGTGCCGAGTGTCCTATCCCCTGGACCCGCCTTTATCTAAAACAGTAAACAAATAAGGGTGAGAATAAATCTCAGTAAGCTACTAAAATGCAACTACGTTACATGCTGATATGATGATCATAAAGAAACAATATCAACAGTAATCATTAGCATATAGCATATAGCATATAACATCAACTCATATATCACTTATATCACATGCCCACACTCCGGTGGATACCAAAGCCAAGGTTTAACCAATAACCATAACTGATGAGAATACCAACTGAGAAACCCATCAGAGAAAACCATCTGAGCAGCATAAATAGCTGAAGCCGTCGGATCCCGAAAACCAAATCATAACCAATAGAACCAAGTAACCAGAGAGGGAAATATGACACAAAGTCATAACCCAAATACTCACCAAGGGAGCAATTCATCCCATCCAAGGCCAATCTGGACTGGGGAAACTAGAAGGCACAGTGGACACCTTATAGTGAACTTGCTTGTGTGCCACTATAATTCTCCCACCGCCTGACTCACAAGCTCCAATGGAAAACCTTATAGTGTACTTACCTGTACCACTATAATTCTTCCATTGGCTGACTCCACAACAAGACCAGCTGGACTTTCACAAAAGCACAGTAATGAATACTTGCTAAACAAATCTGGGGCATTTAATCCAAGAAGGAATTAAGCCAAATACATCACAAGATGCACACAAAGAATCCTTATAAAGAGTCCATAAAAAGGACATTTAATCCATTACTAACATTCCACAACAATCATCTAAGTACTTTAGGACACTATCCAAAAACTAGACCAAGGTTGATCTCTAAACCCCTTAGTTGAAAACTCTAAACTTTTTCAGACAACTGGGCGGTCGCCCAAACAGGGCTGTGCGGCCGCCCAAAATGCTCTGTCCCAAGAAGAAAACCCTTCAGATAGATGTGCGGCCGCACACCCATTTTTGGGCGGCCGCCCACATCACCCGGCAGGCCTAAAAAACTTAACCAAAGTTTACTCCTTTTGTTTCACAAGCATAACCTATATACACAAGATACTACCCAACATTAGTCACAACATTAGCAACTTCCATTAAGATTTCAATATGGCTTCTAAACCATTACAACACCAGCTATAACCAAGATCATATACTCCCGTTGTCCCAAAATTACAAGTATAGCAAATATTACCCAAACACAAATTTAACAAGTAGAAGTATCACATATAGCATATATGACTATTTTAACATTTAAAGGGGAATTAGTAACTTACCTAGTTCCGGAAAAAGTATCGCTGAAATAAGTTTTGTTCGGCTAGAAATGACCTACTCGACACCCTGATCATTTTTATATAATTAGTTTTTAAAACGGGTAAGTAAATAAAAAGAATTAAATCGAAATGGGTCGAACTTACCTTTTTTCTTTAACCCTAGGAACAGAACGAGAGAAAATGTTGCTGATGAAAGTATACACAGAGAAAGAAAGAGAGAAGGAGAAGTTTCCTTAAATATCTCCACCCAATTTTACAAATTGGTCACCTAAGATTCAAAGTTAACACTTTAACCCTAAACTTACATTTTCAACTAGGACCCTAAAGTTTCAACTTAATCATTTAACTCCTTTAAGCATTATTTTTACTAACGAAGTAAATAACACAAATAATCAAGTATGATATGCAAATCATAAAATATAATGCAACACATAAAAATGCACATATAAGTCAAATAAAAATCCCCAAAATTATAAAATAAATAGAAACGGGTTTTGGGGTCGCTACACTACCTATTCCCGAATGGGAGTGGGAGCATATTGCAATGGATTTAGTAGTGGGTTTACCAAAGACGCTGAAAGGGTATAACGCAATATGGGTGATAGTTGACCGACTCACAAAATCTGCTCATTTCCTGGCAATTAAGGTAAACGATTCGTTGGAAAAATTGGCAAAGCTCTACATGGATGAGATTGTAAGATTGCATGGGATACCAGTTTCGATTGTGTCCGACAGAGATGCCAGGTTTACCTCAAAATTTTGGAAGAGTCTGCAAAGAGCTTTGGGTACCGAGTTGTCAATGAGTACAGCCTTCCACCCGAAGACCGATGGACAATCAGAAAGACTATTCAAACGCTGGAGGATATGTTGAGAGCCACGTCATTGGATTGGCAAGGGACTTGGGATGAACACTTGCCATTAGTAGAGTTTTCCTATAATAATAGCTTTCATGCTAGCATCGGTATGGCACCGTACGAAGCGCTGTACGGGAGGAAATGTAGATCACCGACGTGTTTGGGACGAAGTTGGTGAGAGAAAGATAACCGGACCGGAACTTGTGCAAGTAACTGCCAACAAGGTTCAAACAAATTAGAAAATGGTTATTAACCGCGCAAAGCCGACAGAAATCGTATGCTGATCATCGTAGACGCGATTTAGAGTTCCAACTAGGCGACCATGTCTTTTTGAAGATTTCGCCAACCAAAGGAGTGATGAGATTTGGAATTCGTGGGAAGCTGAGTCCAAGATATGTGGGACCATTTGAAATCTTAGAACGAGTTGGGACCGTAGCATACAAGTTAGCTTGACCGCCTGTTTTAGCAGGAGTTCACGACGTGTTTCATGTATCTATGCTAAGGAAGTATATTCCTGACCCAAGTCATGCAATCGAGAGCAACTGAGGATGCGTGCCGACCTGAGCTATGATGAAGCACCGATAAAGATCGTGGATCGCAAGGATCAAACCCTGATAAGAAAGGTGATTCCTTACGTAAAAGTTCAATGGAGCAATCACTCAGAAAGGGAAGCGACGTGGGAGCTCGAGAGTGAGATGCGAGAAGCATACCCTGAGTTATTCGCTGCTTAAGGTACGTTTAGTTTGGAGGACCAAACCCTTTTAAGGAGGGAAGAGTGTAATAACCGGCCTTTTTATTATTTCTTTCTTTTCTTTTATATTAAATGCTTTGTGATCGGGCTCGTAATAAAGTAATGAGTTGGGCTGGTAAAGAGGGGGCCCAATCTAGTCAAACTTAGGAAACCTTTTTGGAATAGGAAAAGGAAAACCCTAAGTATTTAAACTCTCTTTAAACTCTCTCCCTACCAATTTGTGTCAATCAAAAACCCTAAAGAAAAGATAGAGAGGAGGCGGAGAGAGAGAGAGACCCGAGAGAGACCCGAGAGAGAGAAGAAGGAGAAAGAAGGAGAAATAGAGAAGGAAGGAGAAGATCCAATCCTTTTTCCCCTTCGAGGTAATTCCCTCATCTCTAAACTTTAATTCTTGGGATGGGTATCACCTAGGAATTTAGAATCGAACTTAGAACCCTAACCCTAAATTGATAAAACTAGGGTTTAAGGTTACCTCTTTGAAAACCTCTTTAATGGAGAAAGTTAGAAATAAAATAAACGTACATGCATACACCACCACCACGGCTGGCGGCGGCGGCTGGCGGCGGCTGGCGGTTGTTGACTGTCGGAGTGTGTGTGTGTGTGTCCGTGTGTGTGTGTTTGTGCGTGTGTGTGCAATGCGTGAGTCGTGCGTGTGTGCAGTGTGTGTGTCGTGTGGTTGTGCAGTGTGTGTGTTTGTGTGTGTGTGTGTATGCCGTGTGTGTGTGTGTGTGTGTGTGTGATGTGTGTGTCACAAATTAGGGTTGTAAATTAGGGTTTTGTGTGTGTGTTGTTCTAGGTGTGTTAGTGTGTGAAAGTCAACTGGAATAGTAAAAGTCAACTGGAATAGTGAAAGTCAATGCTGGAATAGTAAAAGTCAACGATGTGAATAGTGTTTTCATGAAATTAAGTCAACTTAAGACACTTGGATTGAAAGTAGACTTTTACGTAAAACCTAAGGGTATGTTGGGAAAGTTATGAAGGGTAATGTAACACTAAACTAAAGAAAGACCTTAAAAAGGGGTTTAGGAAATAAACTCATAAGGTTAAAGATAGAAAATGAAGTTGGGGACGGGGATAAATATTACTCTTGTCCTAAAAGTAGTATCTTTGCGTGATTGTAGATTGTACGCAAGAACCCGCTAGAAGTCAACGCTAGCAAGGTAAGGGATTACGTTCCTAAGTATCTTGAATTCTTTATTCATTGGAACTCTATAATTCTTTCATGAATGTTATATGGTCCATAGCGCTTGAACTCTACGTTGATGAACGTCTTTTGTATATCTTACCTATGACGTGGTTTTTGGTCGTAGGAATCTTAGAACATTTGAATTTGCATGTGCTCTCGTTTAGGGAACACTATTTTGGAAAGTATGCTATATCTAATTGCAACAGGTGTAGCTGTATAGTCCCTGAAAAGGACTAATGTGGAAACGGTCCTAGGAAACGGACTAATGGAAATAAGTCTAGTTAACTACGTGTAACTTAGACTTTGTGGAACTCTAGATTATCATGATAACTCTAAATAAGGGAGCACCCTGAAAAGGTGTAAGGTCTCTTATTCACTTAACACCCTGAAAAGGTGTGACACCCTGAAAAGGTGTTCGGAACTTGGAATTGACGGAATGGAAATAGGACCACCAATCTTTGAGTAGTTAACTGTATTCGTTATATGCAGTTAGTATTTGAAATGATATCCGATCTTTGAAATTATCAATTGAGTCCGTTCTTTCGGTCACTTCTCCTTAGCTATCGGAGAGGTCCGTATGAACTTACTGAGCATTGTTCGCTCACCCTTTCTCTAATAATCTTTTTCAGTAACGACTTAAGGAAGTAGACGGATCGCTAGAAGAAGCTGTCCGTGTCAGTTATATTAAGACTTTATGGTTTACTTTGTTTAGCTAGTGGTTGTACTGGCTTTGAAGACTTAGCATTTAATATCGCTTCCGCATTTATTATTGAATTGATGGTTGGAGACTAGCCGTTTGGATGTTTAAGTTGGATTTTGTAAGACAACTGTTGGTATTTCCATGTTTTATGGATTTATTTACCTTATGAAAATCTGGGTCGTTACAGATTTCTTGCGATTTGCTTGGGTGTTGGAAGGGCTTATTCCACAACAACTGGTATCAGATCACGGGTTTAACGATCCGGGTTCATCAAGCAATCAAGAATGGGCAAGGATAAACAAGCGGTGGAGAAATTCGATGGGTCTGACTATGGATATTGGAGGATGCAAATAGAGGATGTCTTATATGGAAAGGATCTCTATAAGCCTCTAAAAGGAGTCAAGCCGGAAAGCGAAAAACAGGAAGATTGGGATCTTATGAATCGGAAATTCTTAGGGGTGGTTCGATCTACTTTGACGAAGTGGATCGCAAAGACTACCAGGAAGGCGAAAACCACCAAGGAGCTATTGGATTATCTTACTGAGAGATTTGAAACACCATCTGCTGCAAATAAGGTTGATTTGATACGCAAGATGGGTAATCTCAAGATGCAAGAGGGAGGATCCATAGCTAAACACATCGATGAGTTTATGGATGTTATAGACTCATTGACTGCGTTGGAGATTACTCTCGGTGACGAGGTTCATGCGTGTTTATTGCTAGCGTCTTTACCAGGAAGTTGGAGCTGAACGGTGACAGCGTTAAATGCTTCAGCGGGTAAGAACAAATTGAAGTATGATGAAGTTAAGGACTTTCTCTTGGGCAAGGAAAATCGCATAAAGAAGTTGGGGACACCATCTACTTCGGAATCGGTCTTGGCTACAACTAGTAGGGGAAGGCCGGGTTCTAGCAATAAAGGGAGAACATGGTTAAGGAAAAGTGTAATCGGGGGTGGGAGTCAGTCTGTGGAGAACAAGAATGCATAAAGGGTTGCAAAAGGATCGGTAGAGTGCTATCATTGTAAGGAGTTAGGACACTACAAGAGGGATTGTCCCATGCGAGGGATAAATCGGTGAATGTGACAGTTGAAGGTGACGATGTACTGATTCTGAGTGTTAGTAGTGCGCTAGAATCATGGGTGCTGGATTAGGGGCATCATTCCACTCATGCGGGCATGCAGGGGAGATGGAAAATTACACTTCTGGTGATTTCGGAAAGGTCTATCTAGCGGATGGCGAGCCTTTGGAAATCAATGGGAAGGGGGATGTCAGAATAAGAGCATCGGACGGGAAGGTCTTACATCTACACGGGGTCAGACACATTCCAGGTTTGAAAAAGAACCTGATATCAGTTGGGCAGCTGGGTGAAGAAGGTTACACGGTAACTTTTAGCTGTAGGAACTGGGTTATTACCAAGGAGGATTCTGAGATCGCTCAGGGTAATAGGGAAGGAAGATTGTATTTGATGAACAACATCAAGGATAGTATCGCGGTGGCGTCAGCCAAGGGTGATACGGATTTGTGGCACTGTCGATTGGGTCACATGGTTGAGAAGGGGGTATCCCCGGTAAATTCTCGGGGTGGTGTGTCAAATTACATGACCTTCATGGATAATGGTGGGGAGTATGAACTCAGGGAGTTTGAGGATTAATGTGATGCGAATGAAATTTGCATGGATATTCCAGACTCAGGTGGGAGCGGGACGGTTCATGATGACCAAGGTCAAGGGGTCACTGAAGATGAACCAAATACTCCAGGACCGGATATTCCGCTGCGCAGATCTAACGGTGAGTGTAGATCGGAGGCAAAGGCTCCAGGTTTCTCAAGCAAGGTGAAGTTGATGCTGGGTATAGCTTCAATGGTGCTTGGAGAATAGGGGAGGAGGATGGTACTACCATGATCGAGGTGAGCACTATGGCACTAAGGATGAGTTGAAGACGGATACGGGGCTTGTATACAGGTTGATCTCTAGGTGGGAGATTGTTGGAATAGAGATAAACCGGGAACTAGCGATCTAAGTAGAAGAAATCAGCAAAGTCGCAGAGCTGCTCGTGCGAGCGTGAAAAAGAGAGCGGCCGATCCGCTGCTGGACGGGAATATGCTGAATTTCGGGAATTCTAATTAGACTAGGGTTTAGTCTTATTCTAGGGTATGTATATAAACAATGTTCCGCCCCATAACTCATTGTAACTCAGATTTAACATATTATAATGCAAGATCCTGGCTTGGTAGTGCCCCCAGACGTAGTCAAGATTATTGACGAACTGGGTAAACAATTTATTGGTACATAGATTGGGGCAATCAAGGAAACACAACTAAAAACTTAAAAACATTGACTTATTAACTATGACATTTATTACGGGACAGATGGAGTATTTTTAAAGAAATCTATTTATGGATCTAGGATTAACTTTTGTAATTAAGGGTCAAATGTTTAAGCTTTGACCAAAATGATTTGGTTGTTGAGCTACATAAACATAATCTCCTTGCTTCACGAACACAACTATGTAATTGTTCAATTCTTGTGTGTTAGGAGGCATATTGGACCAAGTTAATATAAACATATTATTGGTACATAGATAATATTATAAATATACATGACTCATATAATTATTAAATTTAAATCAAGTGGTTTACTGTCTGAAACGAAGACAACAACTCTGAATATAAAGAAATATTGCATAGACATGTTGCACGTTTTTTGACCATTATTAAAATAACAACTCTCTTGGTCTGAATCTGAAAAGTTTGTGTATAAATAGGTAGAGGTTTTGTAAGGCTTAATAGTCAAATTGCTTAAGAAGTTCTTTAAAACTCTTATGTTCAACGGAATTGTTAAGATGTTTGAGTCGATTTTCGACGATGGTACTAGTACGACGGTTAAGGCGGTCATCACCGTGATTCCGTCCATCTCCGGCACCCTTGCCAACCTTGGTCCGGTTGGACATGTCCTCCACAATGTTAACAACCTTCTTGGTTTACAACTTTCTCTTGAGCTTGTTGCTGCTGAGCTCGACCAAGGTAAGTTTATATTTTTTGATAACTAAACATATTGAATTTGGATTTTCTACAATTTTCTATAATCTTGTACTCCCTCCGCCCCCCGAGTAAGAGTCATACTTTCTATTTTGGTACGTCTTAGAGTCAGAGTCTCATTCTTAAAATGGCAAGGAATCTTTACTATTCATCTCACTCATTCAATTCTCTCTCATAGTTTATTTTTATACTCACAACACCAATCAACTTACTATTCATTCCCACTCATTCTCTCTTTTACTTTACTTTTACACTCATAACACTTAAATCACTTCGATCATTTCTTAATCTCTGTGCATTTGAGAGGTAAGACTCTTACTGTGGGACGGATGTAGTATTTGATAGGAGCACAATTTAATTTTCTAGGTCCGAGTAATCATTCTTTGTGAAGTCTGTTGAATAGTATACCATCAGACCCCACAGCCCAGAGCCACAGAAAAACTTGGACATAGGAAATGTACCAAGTCCATTAGTCTTTGGAGTATATTTTACGAGAAACTTTTTATTTTCTTTAGTCAATTTTAAATATTTTAATTTTATTTTTTGAAGCGAATGGAGCACTGAAAAAGACAATCGTCGGGCGTGCAAAGTACGATGAGCAAGTCAACCATAGGGAGCTAACATATGTTTGTGAATTCAAAGTTCCCGAGGGTTTTGGAGAGATTGGAGCAGTTTTGGTGCAAAATGAACTTCCCGACGAAGTTTTCATTCGAGACATTGTTATTGATGGTACCCTCACTATCAACTGCGAGTCGTTCGTTCAATCTAAGCACGATTTTCCTGACAAAAGAGTATTTTTCACTAGCAAGGTCAGTTTTTTCTAAGAAACTCTTCCTAAAATTCACACACAAATACACACCATAGAGAAGAAAAAAACTAGGGTTGTAAATGGTTCGGTTCAAACCTCAGTTTGAGACCAAACCAAACCAAACTATGCGGTTTAGTTTGGTTTGGTTTTGAAGCACCAATGGTTCGGTTCAGTCTCAAATATTGGCAAACAACATGGTTCGGTTTGGTTTGTGGTTTGACCTTCTCAGACCAAACCGAACCAAACCAAGCCGAACCGCGATTTGAGACCGCGAGACCGAACCACCAAGCCGAACCGCCAGACCAAACCACATTACATAAACTAATCATAACTCCAGTTTCACACCTTATATAATATTTGTGTATATTTATTAATTTTTATTATTCGATCAATAAGAAAGTCTACACTACATAGACTAATCCTAACTCCCATTTTGTAATTTATTTGATATTAATTTCATCGTTTGATATCTTTATTGCGATACATAAATTACCAATTTCTCTCCACAATCTATATTGTAAAGTGTTTTTTCCTTTCGACCTCTCTCTTCCTCTAGTCTCTCTCTTCATCCGATTTTTTTCGTCAAGACCACATCTTTCGCACTTCCTCCGTCATCACGGAAAATTAAAACAAATGTAATAATGAGTTGCAGTTCGAATCGTGATTTGAACCATAGTCTAAACTATGGTTTGAACCACGTAATTAAACCGCGGTTTGAACCAAACCGAACCAAACCATAGCGGTTTGGTTTGGTTCGGTTTTAAATTTTTCATGGTTCGGTTCGGTTTGGAATTTTCACAAACCGATGACTAATGGTTCGGTCCGTAAATCCCCCAATCCGAACCATTTACACCCTAGAAAAAACCCTACTTGTCAATGAAATCTAAGGTAGATAGATTTTAGGATACTTAGTTTGACTAGATCCAATTTAATTAAATAAATTCACTAATTGCGTGTACGAAAGAGAGCCAACGGCTGCCATTTGAAGAGTGGTTAGGGAAATTATTAACTTGATTAAAAAAAAAATCAACCTACTAGTACTTGTTTATAACAAATGTCACTTATAACATGGGGCAGGTAAAATGTCATACTTTTAATTGTTTTAAATTCACCATCAACTTTATGCACGAACATCCACTTTCGTCATCTTTCTTCTTACATTTTTTATGTATTTATAACTGCCATTGTAATGGATGATAATACTTGGGTTGAGCCTCTGATATTTGTAGAGAGCATACTCATATTTTTGTGCTTTTACCCTTAATCTAATGGTAATGGTAGCTTGATTTCGAAAAAAAAAAAAAAAAAATCACCATCAAAATTGATTTCGATTGGGTTTAAAGTAAAATGGATAATTTTAGTGCAAAAATGTGCTTTGTCAATACATTAATTATTTGTACATTGGTAAAATCACATCAAAAAATTTAGGGCAAATTGCAACTTGATTACCCATGTTTTGTCAACAGTTGCAGTGTGGTTCCCAACTGTGTAAAAGTTGCAACCCTGTAGCCGTGTTTGTCATTTTGTTGCAATTTGATATAAATTCCATTAAAAATGTAACTTCCACTAAAAACTTAACACATGTGCCTCTCACGTGACTTTAAAAGGGAAAAATAGATATTTACTGAAACTAAAATATAAAAACCCTACGACTATGGTTGACCTTTATATTTTATTTCCTAATCCTACATCTAGAAAACATCCCACCCTTTACCAGTTCAGTATCTCCACCCTCCCTTCACCCTCAGTTCAGTATCTCCGCCCTCCCTTCACCCACACTAGAAAACATAAAAATCTCCGTCCTCTCTTTGCACCCTTACCCTTGTCGTCTTCTACAACCTAAGTCGTGCAAGTTCCATCGTCTTCCCCTCACCGCTCGGCTCCGCTTGAGTCCGTTTCTCAGTCCACCTGCCCTCGCTTCCCTCAGTCGCCGTCCCTTATATCGATGAGTCCTCTACTGGCGTCTTTACCTCAGTCACCGGATCTTTTAGATCTCGATCAATCCATTTTTTCGATTTTAAAGGTGTGTTTTGATTTTTGGTTTTTGATTTCTGGCGGTATTGTTGGAATGTGGTGGTACCTTTCATGCCGCTGTCCAACTCTAGGTCTTTTCCTGTTCATCGTCATCGTTGATGGGTCTCCCTCCCACCGGCTGAATTTGGGTTTTGTGGTGGCTTTTCTTTTGTGTGTGGTTTGATTTTTAGGATTAAAGACTTGAATATGGTTATTTACTTTTTTATGATGGTGGTGGGGACGGCTCAAATGCTTTAATGGTGGTAGTGGGGGCATTGTTGGTTAGTGGCGTAGGTGAGTGTTGATGTTAATATTGGTGGACATGGGATGGTTTACGGTGGTTTTGGTTGGCGTTGATAGATGTTGTGTTATGGTGGGTGTTAGCAATATTAATTTAGAAACATATTTCAAAAAATAAAAAGAATAATTATTTAATTTTTCAAACAGAGGTATAATGTAATTTATTCATAAAAAAGAAGAAAATATAATTGAATTATAATATGTTTTTAAAACTATTTTCTTTTTTTATTTAAAAATTAGTTATTTTAAACATATTTAAAAATTAGTTAAAAGATTAACCTTAGTTAAAAATGAGTCATACCAGTGTAAAATGTCTATTTTGCCTTTTTAAAGTTATGTGTGAAGCACATATGTTAAGTTTTTAACGGGAGTTACATTTTTAATGGACTTTATATCAAATTGCAACAAAATGACAAACATGGCTATAGAGTTGCAACTTTTACACTGTTGAGAGCCACATTGCAACTATTGGTAAAACATGGGTAACTAAGTTGCAATTTGCCCAAAAATTTACTCATTTTGATATGTAAATTCACATAAAAAAAATAATTTACTAAATTTGATATGCCCCACTTATTTTAATACACCATAATATAACGGTGATTAACTATTTTGAGCAGTCATACCCACCCTCGCAAACACCCGGAGGGCTAAAGTTGCTTAGAGAGAAAGACTTGAAAATTCTTCGAGGTAACGGAAAAGGAGAGCGAAAGGACGGGGAGAGGATTTACGATTACGATGTCTATAATGATCTTGCCATCCCTACGCTTGGATGGAATAGGCCTGTCTTGGGTGGTAAAGAACATCCCTATCCACGTCGTTGCAGAACTGGACGTCCATTGAGCAAAAAAGGTACATATATTTCTCGTAACTAATTAAAATTAATTAAAGCAACTTTTCAGAAGGTCTTCCAAACTTGAAAAATGGACAATGACACAAGAAGTATTACGCAAATTCATACCTAAACCACAACTTGAGTAATTTTTATTTTATCTAATTGTCTTGTATTGTATTTTTAATTAATGGCGGTTTTTTCAATATTATGTAAACGATTACGAAAGAGATTAGGAAGTTTCAGCTGGGGATAGTTACATAATAATGTGGGTGTTGATGTAACCACGAGGATAACGAAAGAGATTAGGAAGTTTCATTTTGGGATAGTTAAATTATAATCCTTCCGCTCGATAAGGTTTTCACTTTATTTTTTAGTTTGTCCCAGACTAAAGTTCTTAGTTGTTTTATTACTTAAAATGGATAATGGGATCCACTTGTCATTCTCACAACTAAAACTCCCCACCCATTTTCTCTCTCCTACTTTCTCTTACTTTACTTTTCATACTCACAATATTTAATTTTTTCATAATCTCCGTATAAAGTCAAACTAAAAACTTTAGTTCGAGACGGGCGGAGTAATCTTCATTATAGTTGAGTTTCTTAATATGCACTTATCTAACTTGGAGCTAATAAAAAAAAGGGGGAAATGACAATTTAGGGTCCAAAGTTTGGGGGTGTGTGCTAATAGGGGTCTGATGTATCAATTTTGTCAATTTAGGGTCCAATGTTTCAAAAGTTGTGCAGGTTAGGGTTTTTTAACGATTCTGTTAACGGAATCCAGTTAAATCACACGTGTTTTGACATGGACTTAACTGGAGTTTGTTTTGATTATTTGCATGAGCATATTGTCATTTCACATGAAGAAAATTAATAAAAAAATATTGAAATATTAAATTTTACTACTTTCTTATATTAAATTAACTAATAATTAAGACGTCATTTACCGAAAATATTTTTTCAAGAAATACAATAAAAATATTTTTTTCATTAGAACCACTATAAAATAAAAAGTATAATTTTAAAAAAGGAAAAAGTGCAAAAAAAATTATATTAAAAAAATCCTTTTATTTTTTTAGAAAGAAGAAAGTGGGGATTTGGATAAATTTTTTTCTGTTGTAGTGGTTAGTATTATTTCATTATTAATATTAGTATTCCAATTATTTTATTGTATTCATAAAATTATTTTTTATTTTTATTATTAATTTTCCTTGTTAATAAGTTCATTATTTGCGGTATCAAAAAATCACTTTAATTTTTTATTTTGCTTATTATTTTATTTATTATTATTTTTGAATTAATTAAAATTATTCGAAAATATAATAATAAAAGTGAAAGAAAATTTAGGGTCCATTGTATAAGGGGTGTGTGAAATGACAGCCCAGGCGAACATCCAAAACTAACTCCAGTTAAGTTTTTCTGTTAATTAACTGGATTTTCTTTGCAACTCAGTCCAAAAACCCTTAATTAACTAACGTTGTTAACTTTGGACCCTAAATTGACAAAATTGATACATAAGACCCCTATTGACACACACCCCCAAACTTTGAACCCTAAATTTTCATTACCCCTAAAAAAACAATCTAATGAAGACTACGTTTGTAGTGAGCCAATGGTTGTCCGGCTGCTAACCTTTTGCTAATAAAATATAGTTAGCGTTGTTGAAACGGGAATGATTCGATAATTAATTTGACTTTATTATACTCCCTCCGTCCCCAAATGATCTTCTCATTTGCTATTTCTCATTGAGTTGGTTTTGGGGGAAACTAATTCCTCCATAAGTTATAATAAGTCCACTTTTTAACCCTTAAACCCTAAACTCTATCCTAACCCCTAAACCTTAACACCTATAAAAACAGGATTTTTTATAATTTATGGAGAAACTAGTTTCCCCCAAAATTTTCTCTTTCTCATTATCCCAAAAAGTTCTTCACATTTCTACATTTTAGGTTTAAAATTGCATAAACAAAGCATGACTAGTGAAACAAGTGTGCATATCCATAAAAAGTTTGAATAGTCAAATGTGAAGATCATTTTGGGACGGAGGGAGTATTAGTTCAACCATGCCAAATAATAAGTTAAGTTGATTATAATGTGTGATTAATTATCTTTGCCACTGTAGCTGTCGGTGATAATATTATTTTCATTTTATGATGTGGTTCCTCTTTTGTTTCTTTCTCTAAATATCGTAAAGTTTAAGGGACTAAAAGTAAAAAAAATCAAATAAAATATAGGGCAAATTGCATTTTAGGTCCCAAAGTTTGGAGGTGTTCCTATGATGGGCTCTAAAGTATTTCAGTTAGCATTTTGGGCCCCAAAGTTGTCATTTTTTGTCGAGTTAGGGTTTTTAACCAATTTTGTTACAAAAACCCATTAAATAGGCACGTGCCACACACATGCCACCTAACGGAGAAGAATTTTGACATTTACTCCTAACTGTTAAGGGTCAATTGTAAGAGCCGTAAAATGGGGGACCAAAATTAAAAAACAAACTCTTCTAAAATTTGCACCCAACCTCATCCCCATTCCCAAATAAAAATCTGTACTACATCACGGCCCTTATAATCCCATGTCTGTCCACCGTAACAACCAGCTGCATTAATTTTGATCATTTTTTGTTTAAAACAAAAAAAAAAAAGACGGGGCCGAATTCGAAGTGGGGTCGGATCTGTTCTAGGGAACGAGGTAGATGCTGGCCAGAATTTGAAGTGGTGTCGGATCGGAGTTATTTGGAAGAGAACGGAGAAGAGAGAGTACGGACTGAGATGGAGGGTACGGTGCGGAGAGAGACCGGAGATAGGTGAACGGCGGCGGTGAGGGTGAGTGATGAGGGAGATTCGCCAACGGTGGAAAGTGTTCCCTGCGAAGGTTGTGGGTCGACGATTGTGATGGTGGGTGTGACTGCCGGTGGTTGGTGGTCGGAATTGAAGGCCTAAGAAGACGGGGCGGAGATGGAGTAGTGGAGGGTGGCAACCGGATGAGAGGGAGAAGTGCCGGCGATTGAGGAATTCGCCAGAGAGAGGGATATATCGGGGAGAGAGAGGGGGGCTAGGGCTTTGACTGATTGGGGAAATTTGATTTGAGAGTTTGATTTGGGAATTGGGATGGGGTTGGGTGCAAATTTTAGAAGAGATTGTTTTTTAATTTTGGTCCCCAATTTTATGGCTATTACAATTGACCCCTTAACAGTTAGGAGCAAATGTCAAAATTATCTTCTGTTAGGTAGCATGTGCGTGGCACGTGCCTATTTAAGAGGTTTTTGTAACAAAATTGGTTAAAAGCCTTAACTCGACAAAAAATGACAACTTTAGGGCCCAAAATGCTAACTGAAATACTTTAGAGCCCATCATAGAAACACACCCCATATTTGGGGCCTAAAATGCAATTTTCCCTAAAATATATAAGTCGTGAAAATAATTTTAAAAAAAATATATTTTAATAAATAATTGTTTCTGAAAAAATAAGATTAATTTCAAAAAATTTATTTTTCTTTTGGAAAAATATTTCACTATGTTTTTCTTTTAAAAGAAAATTTCACTAAATTTTTTTCTTTAGGAAAATATTTCACTAAATTAATCCATCTTAAACTAAAAATTTAACATATTTCACTACATTAGTAAATTATATTTTTGTTTAAAAATATTTTATTTTTTTGCTAAATTATTTTTCTTTATAATTTTTATTTAAATGTTAGCTTTTCTTAAATTTTCATTGAAGCTAAAATGAACGCCTATTTTAAACGGAATGACTACCATTTAATACTCCCTCTGCTCTGCTCCGAAAATTTTGTCTCATTTTAATAAAGAAAAATGATAATTTTTCTCAATTGTAATAGCTTATATTATTAAATGATTTATTAAAATAATAAAAAAAATATTTTAAAAAAAATATAATTTAATAATTTATTGAAATATGTTAAATTTTTATTTTAAGATTGATTAATTTAGTGAAATATTTTCCTAAATAAAAAAATTCAGTGAAATTTTCTTTTAAAAGGAAAACAAATTTAGTGAAATATTTTTTCAAAAGCAAAATAAAGAATTTTGAAATTAATCTCTTTTTTCAGAAATAATAATTTAGCAAAATATTGATTTTTTTTTTTTAAAAAAAAATATTTTCGTGACTTATATATTTTATTTGAAAGCTTTTACTTTTAGTCCCTTAAACTTTACAATATTCATTTTACCCCCTTTAAAGTAAAAATAATTTCAGTTTGGTCCGCATGTGCACGGCACATGTTGATTTAACTGAAAAATTTAACATTTCCGTCAAAAAGCCCTTAATTGCTAGTTTTTGTCAACATTAGACCCTGATCTGCGAGTTTTAAAACATTAGACCCCTTTCTACGAACGACCCCCAAACTTGGGACCCTTATTTGTCATTTACCCATAAAAAAAGTGTGTTGTAAAAATTCTATGAAAATTTCACTGTAAAAATATTATTATTAATAATATTTTTCTAAACTTTATTAGAATAACTATACATTTTATATAACTTTAATTAACAAAAATAAAATGAGGTGAGACTATCTTTCTATTTGCTATATTACGTTCCTACCCTCTTCATTCAGTTTATTATACAGTGAGTAAATTGTGATATTGAATTCCTACCCTCTTTATTCAATTTATTATACATCAAATTGTATGTTTGCTCTATTGTGATGGTAATATGTACTCCTCCCAAATCCCAATCCTAACAACTTGCACCGTTTTTCATTGATACGGAAATTAAGAAAAGAGTATACGGTATATATTTAAAAATATTGCGAAAAGAAAAAGGGTTCTGAGTATAATAATTTGTGAGTTGGACACTATATTTTGAGTGCGAGGGTATCACAAGTGGGGTAAGGCGAAGCTATGAGTAATGTAGGCAGCAGTTGACCTCCTTGTTTTGGAATATTACAAATTTACCCCCTACAATATTGAAAATGTGATGCTTTACTACTAAAATATTTCAGCAATTTTGCCCCCTTTCTGTTAGAAAAAAATTGCACTACATAAATATTTTGCCCTGTTTGAGTAAATTTTATACCGCACAATGTAAAGTTATAATCTCATAATTTCTTTACCCCCTTACCAAAATTTCTTACTCCGTCCGCCACTGTAGGAAAGACTTAGCAATGGGACACCCAAAAAATAAAAGGAAATTGGTGCAAGTTGTTACGGGACGGTAGGAGTATTTATCAAACAATTAAAAAAAAAAAAAAAAAAATCAGCATCCAAATATTGCTTCTTAATCAGTCAGACACAAAGATTTATATGCCAAAAAAAATATATTTAACATGACTAATACAGAACTCTGAAATTTTACAGAACCAAACACAGAGACAAGGAGGGACATTCTATTTTACGTTCCAAGGGACGAAAACTTCACAGCAATAAAAGGGATACAGTTCTCAGCAACAACATTATACTCAGGCCTCCATGCTGTGATTCCTGCAATACAGTCGGTCTTAGTTGACCGCGACCAGCGTTTTCCTTACTTCACCGCCATTGACCAGCTCTACAACGAAGGAATCCACATTCCCGCCTTTCAAAATGAAAACATGCTCAACGCTTTACCCAGACTTCTCAAAGCTGCAGATGATGCTAAAGACGATGTCTTACTCTTTGAAACCCCTGAAACAATTGACCGTAAGTATATTCTTCTGTACATTATATATATTTATGTACTCCCTCCGTCCCAGAAATATAGTCTCATTTGACTTTTTTTTGTCAACACAAGTGAGCTTTAACCATCACTCATGTCAATCTGATCATCCCAAAAAATTCAAAAGAAGATTGTCATGGATAAATCACTTTATAATTTATCAATTACTACAATTTTAATTTCACAAGGATGATTAGATTGACATTAATATTTTGTCAAAGTTTACTTGTATTGACCATAAAACCATCTTTTCAGACGGAGGGAGTATATCATTTACTCCCTCCGTCCCAATTTAAAGTTCTTAGTTTGACTTTGAATGAAGATTAGTATGAAAAGTAAAGTGGGAGAGAGAAAGTGGGTATGGAGTTTTTTATTGTGAGAATGACAAGTGGGTCTCACTTTCCATTTTAAGTAATAAAGCAAAATAAGAACCTTAAATTGGGACAGACTAAAAAGGAAAGTAAGAACCTTAAAGCGGGACAAAGGGAGTACTATTTATACATCATTTTCATTTTTATCATAATTGTGTGAATGTTATAACTGCAGGAGACAAGTTTTCTTGGTTTAGAGATGAGGAATTTTGTCGTCAAATGCTTGCTGGCGTCAACCCCTGCGTCATACAGTCGGTCACGGTATGTTCATGTAGATGATGAGGTTTAATTATTTTATTTTCATTTATTTATTTTTTCAAATTTTATTTCCACCTATTTACTATTTTAAATTTTCCTTTCAGCTTTCAATTTATTTTTTACCTATTTTAATTGACAACAGTCTCATATGCTATTTCATGTTAGCCGAACCCAAATCATTTTGGGACTACGGCTTTTTTGTTACTGCTGTACTTTGTAACAATGCATCGTTGTAAATGTGTGATATAGCTCTAATGACTATGAGTTTCAACAGGAATGGCCATTGATGAGCAAACTCGACCCTGAAATATACGGACCACCTGAATCAGGGATAACCAAGGAGATAGTAGAGCGAGAGATTGGAGGAATCATGACCCTCGAACAGGCTCTAGAGCAAAAGAAACTATTCATATTGGACTACCATGATCTCTTCATGCCATATGTGAACAAAGTGAGAGAAATCGAAAGAACAACCTTGTACGGATCAAGGACACTAATGTTCCTAACTCCTGTTGGAACCCTAAGGCCTCTAGCTATCGAGTTAACTCGGCCACCAGGGAATGGAAAACCTCATTGGAACCATGTTTACACCCCGTGTTGGGATGCAACGGGTGTTTGGTTATGGAGATTTGCTAAGGCTCATGTCCTAGCTCATGATTCTGGATATCACCAGCTTGTTAGTCACTGGTAAGTTCTATTTTATTTATTTATTTATTTATTTATTTATTTATTTTTGGGTTTTTGGTTGGATTTAATATTTATACCGTCGATATTTGGTTTTTGATTTTAAGATATGATTGTTTGAATTTCAGGCTACGAACTCATTGTGCGACAGAGCCTTACATAATTGCGACTAATAGGCAACTAAGCCAAATGCATCCAATTTACAGACTCTTGAGTCCTCATCTTCGATACACAATGATGATTAATTCATTGGCACGACTTCTCCTCATCAATGCAAATGCAATTATCGAGTTAACCTTCACTCCTCGAAAGTATAGCATGCAGATTTCGTCTGATGTCTATAAGCTTTTATGGCGTTTCGACCATGAGGCACTTCCTGCAGACCTAATTAAAAGGTGCATTTACGAGACTTCTCATAACTCCTCCGTACCATAGCTTAAGGGGGGGGGGGGGTTGCTCCATTTTTATTTTATTTTTACTTACCGGAATCTAAAATGACAGGGGAATGGCTGTGGAAGATCCAACTGCACCACATGGTCTAAAGCTAACAATTGAAGACTATCCTTTCGCAAGTGACGGACTAATCCTTTGGGATGCTATCGAAAAATGGGTTACGGACTATGTAAACCATTACTATCCCGATGCAAACTCCATAGAAATTGATCACGAGCTACAAGATTGGTGGACAGAAATCAAAACGGTTGGGCACGGAGACTTGAAGGATGCACCATGGTGGCCTACACTCAACACTCCGAATGATTTAATCAAAATCCTCTCGATAATTATATGGGTAGCCTCAGCTCACCATTCTGCTGTCAACTTTGGTCAATATGATTTCGCAGGTTATTTCCCAAATAGGCCAACCATTTGTAGAACAAATATGCCTGATGAGGATCCATCAGAGAGTGATTGGGAGAATTTCATAAGAAGGCCCGAGGACGAACTTATGGCATGTTTCCCTTCGAAACTTCAAGCTACTACTGTCATGGCTACCCTAGACGTTTTATCAAGTCACTCTCCTGATGAGGAATATATTGGTTCGATCATGGAGCCATCTTGGAAGGCGGATCCAAGTATAAAAGTTGCATTCGAAAGTTTTACTTCTAGGTTGAAAGAGCTTGATAGAACCATTGATGAAAGGAATGCAAACACTAACTTGAAGAACAGAAATGGTGCAGGGGTGGTTCCGTATACGCTTCTAAAGCCGTTTTCAAAGCCTGGTGTGACTTCAAGGGGAGTTGCGAATAGTATTTCGATATGAAGATATTGGAGGAATTCAAGCTTTCTTGTGGGTTCTCGACATTATTTCTCTGCTAATTCAAAAGAATAAAGACTCTAAATAATGCCTTTGCTCTTGGTTGAGCAAAGTTATCGTTTCATTATTGATGTAAAGATTTTATTTTCTTTGTTTCTTTTGGGTTCGTGTCTTTGGGTACTTTGTTCGCTATATGTTGAATTATGTAAATTATATTGATTGAAATTTATTAAAAATTGTATTGTGATGATAAATAATCTATAACAATGACATTATAAAATACTACTGAGGTCAATGAATTGTGTCTATATTCATAATTCAATATCAGTAAAACTCCAAAGGTAGAAGACCGGTCTTATTTCAATATTCAGAATTCAATACATTATAACAATGACATTATAAGTTTCTTATGCACCATGACTGCTACAGCTTAAAAGATTTGATGACTCGGAAGGTAGAAATCAATCTTATTTGATGAAACTCGAAAGATATAACAGTCTTCAACTTTGGTGCAGAGATCTACATATAAGCTCCTAGTTTCTTATGCGCAGAAAATTTGCAAACCAGATTGCTGAATTTTTCTGATATCTTTTCAAATTATCCTTGTAATCTACAAAGTTAAGGCCAAATCGAACTGTGTAGCCCGAGTCCCATTCAAATACATCCATCAATGCCCATGCAAAGAATCCCTTCACGTTCGCACCATCACTATAACATTAACATATATAAATCATACATGTCTACATTTCAGTCCAAGTCTTTGTAAATTTATGAATTATTTTTAATATGAAAAATGGAGTACGGTTTTGATGTTACTAAAGGTATTGTTCATGAAATTACCTGATAGCGTCACGAAGATTGGTAAGGTGACCAGAATAGTAAGCTATCCTTGCATCATCTTGAAGAGCACTTTGGAGGGGTATCGAGGAATTATTTACCTCATCAATGCCTACATATGATGAACAATGTAAGATGCCTTTGCTATATATCCGTATCAACATTTTAATAACAAACATATGAAAAATGGTTTTGGAAATTTTACCATTCTCAGTAATGTAAATTGGTGGTTTGTTATAATTATCCCTGATGTAAACCAGAAGATCATGCATCCCTTTTGGATAATCAAATAGCCAATATGACGCACTCTAAAAAAAGTGTGTTTAACGAAAGAAAATCGTCAAATAAGTAATTAATTTTGACCAAAAAAACAAAAACATAGCACCATAGAGAGGGTAGATTAATACCCGCCCGCCAATAGGAACTCCATTCCTTGTCGCTAAAAAAAAAAAAAAAAAAAAAAAAAGAGGTAATGAAAACTTGTTATAAGAAATTATTGATTGAGAGGCAGAATAATAAGACTATAACAGCTTAACGTACTTGTGATGTTTGTTCGAGCATCTGAAGTGCGGGATGTGTTTCCAATAATGGACAGGGGAACATTTTGCACATAATCTGATGTGTAGTAGTTTAATCCAAGAAAATCATATGAATTCCTTAGCATATATGATTCTTCTAAAGTGAACCGAGGAAGTCGATCTGTAACATGATCATGCATGATTTGAGGGTAATCACCAAATGTCAGCGGGTTCAAAAACCTGCAAATTTCAAAAAATAAAATAAAAATGTTTAGTATCTCAATATACACAAATGCAAGTGTGTACTTATAAAACGGATGCAATATTTACCATCCGAGTTCAAAATCAAGGGCACGTATAGCAGCATCCCGGTCGATCTTGTTATCCGTATACGGTACCATCCAACGGGTCACAATTGTAATTCCAATATTACCCTTTTGTGTAGCCTATAAAAAATTTCATGTGATTATTTAATGAACATCACATAGCGTAAAAAAAGGCAGATTAAATCAACTTCTAGCCATTGATGATTACATGACTCCACCATAGATTTTTTTTTGAGGAGAGGTTTCCCTAACACTGATGTTCACCATCTGGATTGACTAGTCTCATTTTAGGCTCAAGATCAGATCATGTGAAACAATGTTGTTTCTTGACATGATTCAATCTAGACCATTGGATCACCTTGTTAAAATGAACGATCCAATCCAGACCGTGAATGTCAGGAAAGGCAGCAAAATACAAATTCAGATGTTCCGGATCGGTTAAAAAGGGACCTGATATTTGTCCTTGTACAAGTGCGCTGCAGCTGCATGGGCCAGAAGTAAGTTATGTGTTACTAAATACGGTTCAATGCCCGAATCACCATCAGTGCAGTTTCGGTGTAGCCACGCAGAACATCTTCCGGGTGCCAAAAACCCAAACTCATATCCTCCAGTGCTATAAGTATAAGGCTCATTCAATGTGATCCAATACTTCACTCGATCCCCAAATCTACTAAAACAAAGCTCTGCATAGTCCCGGAAATCATCCCTGCAAATTTTTCATTTTTTTTCAGTTTATCGTCCTATGATATTAAAGTATGCAACGTAAACAAAATAAGAAGTCTAGAAAAAAAAAAAGAAAGATATATTTAGCTACTTACACAATATTAGAACTCAAGAAACCGCCATACTCATCCTCTAAAACTTGGGGAAGATCCCAGTGAAATAGAGTGACATAGGGCTCAATACCTAAGAGGAAGAAATAAGGGGGGAAATTCACTATGGCGCTTGTCATTTGAGACGAAAATAAACGGCCTAAAATTAATAGTAAAAATTTGAGACAAATTCAAATTAAGCGGACTAAACGTTACCATTGTTTTGGAGCTCGTTGATGAGATTGTTATAGTATGCAACTCCACGCTCGTTTACACCGCCACTTCTCTTTCCAACTAGAAGTTAAAACATCAGAGATGCACATGTATTATGTAACTAAATGGAAACAAAAAAAAAAAAAACACAAATGTGTGTGTTTGAACATATGTATGTGTAGAAATATTCATACATGGTAAGATTCGGGACCATGAGATTGAAAATCGGTAGGCATCCATGTTCATTTGTTTGATCAACCTCACATCTTCCTAGAACACGAGAGAGATAAAATTTATGAAATTATCGCATGAAGGTTTTTTCCTTCTTCTTTTCTGATTAATTTTTTTTTTATGACAATTCATTAAATGAAAACTGAGTAGAGAAATTTCAGTAACTAACCCTGTACCGATGATAACCATCATTGGCTTTGTTTCCAGTACTGTGATCCCTGATCTTGTCTGTTATTGTAACCAACACAAAAGTTCGCTTAATAAATTACATGACAATAATTGTACTACAAAGAGAAAATAAGTGGTGACGATAAAAATGCAAGTGAAAATTAGCCCAAATTTAAACACACACACACACACACAATAAGAGAGATACTGACCAGGGTTTTTTCTAGTCCAGGTATCCCATATACTAGTTCCTTTACCATCTTCGTAGGCTGCACCCTCTACCTGAAAACAAATCAAAGAAATAAACATGAATACAAAGAGACATATGGATAAGTTATCGATTTCACCTTTAACAAATACATTTTCCGAAGTACACTTGCAATAGTTTAAGTACATAAGCTGGATACTAAGAGTAGTATATTATTCGCTACTTAAATCGCTTAAAATCATTTTTCCCAAAATGTCCCTCATAGTTAGAAATGGACATTCAGTTGGTGACGGAAGAATAGAATGTAGAGACCTGATAAGCAGAAGTTCCAGCCCCAAATACGAAACCGGGAGGAAAGCTAGTACGATTGATTACATTTAAGCGAAAGTTTGGAGTCAAGGGGGTTCCATTGACTGAAACTGCAAGAAAAATATAGCCTAAAAAGAAATGGACTAGAAACAGAATTGCCATAAAGCTTATTTTGCCTCGCTGTTATTATTCAGCATTAGTTATGGTCTAGCTTTATAAATATGTGAGCGAAGAGCTGAAATAATTCGTGCAAAATGTGAAAGAGCAGATCATTCATACAATATGGGCCAAAATACATTTACCCCCCCAAAGTAACCACCGAATCCCACTTTGCCCCCCAGCGCCAAATTTGTCCCACTTTGCCCCCCAAAGCTTCAATTTGTCCCACTTTCCCCCCCAGCTCCAGACTTTGCACCCCATCACTAACGAATGTTAGAAAATTTAACAGAATAGGTAACGATTGGACTATTTTGTAATGCTTATTAGTTTTTAAGGGGCAAAATGCAAAGTTTCAAATATTAAGTACTAAAAATTTATTTATTTTTCCAAACATTTAACATTATCTTAAATCATAAATAATTAATAAGTCTTGAAACTAATACTAATTTTATGCTAATTTTTTTTTTTAAAAAAAATATGAAATTATTTTTTCTAAATAAATGAAATTTATTTTTTTTAATAAAACTAAAAATTAATTATGTTTTTTTTATTTTTTAAATAAAAATATTTAAAAAAAATAAAGATTTTTTTTCTAAAAAAACATTGTAAAGTTTTATTTATATTTTTAAAAAATATAAAATAAAAATTTTAAATTGTAATTTTTGTAAGAATTTTATTTAAAAAAAATTAAAACATTATAGCCTTTTTTTTATTTTATAAAAATATTGTATTTTTTTGTTTGTTGAAAAAAGTACAATATTCTTTTAAATATTTTTATTTAAAAAATAAAAAAAACATACTTAATTTTTAGTTTTATTAAAAAAATAAATTTCATTTATTTAGAAAAAATAATTTCATATTTTTTTTAAAAAAAAAAAATTAGCATAAAATTAGTATTAGTTTCAAGACTTATTAATTATTTAAGATTTAAGATAATGTTAAATATTTGGAAAAATAAATAAATTTTTAGTACTTAATATTTGAAACTTTGCATTTTGACCCTTAAAAACTAATAAGCATTACAAAATAGTCCAATCGTTACCTATTCTGTTAAATTTTCTAACATTCGTTAGTGCTGGGGTGCAAAGTCTGGAGCTGGGGGGGAAAGTGGGACAAATTGAAGCTTTGGGGGGCAAAGTGGGACAAATTTGGCGCTGGGGGGCAAAGTGGGATTCGGTGGATACTTTGGGGGTAAATGTATTTTGGCCTACAATATGTGATGCCCATGCAAATACTACCTAGAGAATATAGCTTTATGAAGTGTGTGATTCAACTACCATGCACACCAATTGAATTGTTCAATGAAGAGGATACCATTAAATAAATTTTAAAAAGAGGGGGGGGGGGTATATTATGGTGATTTTTTTCCCTTACAGAAACGGGGTAACTATCTGTTTCTTACACTAAAACCCTTAAATTGCCAAACATATCAAATAAAAATGCACTAACATGTATATACATACATATATGTGTGTACATATACAAATACATACTCCCTCCGTCCCGCCGAAAATTGCAAAAAAAAATCATGGCACAAGAATTAAGGGAAAAGTGAAAAAGGTGATGTGTTGTGAGTGTTGATAGTTGAGTGGGAGAGAGAAAGTGGGGTAGAGAATAGTTAGCGGGTTAGTGGATGTGAGTATGAGAAGTGGGACCCACTAATTAAAAAGTATTAAAAACTTTCCATTTATGGAATGTGCAATTTCTATGGGACGCCCATTTTGGTAAGTTTTGCAATTTTCGGTGGGACGGAGGGAGTATATGTTTGTACTATGTAATTAGTTAAATGTTTCAATATTGATGTTTTAACACTGCGAACTTTAGAGTTGAAACACGTGCCACTAATATCATAAACCAAGAAACGTTTTTCTTAATGTCCCATATAACTGGTTTGAACATTCAGAATACCTCAGATAATTAGAAAATATGGGGTTGACATTGGTGAATCTTTTTGAAGTACTTACAACTGTCATAATGATGCTAGTAATTCATCTAAATTAAATGATTATGCGTTTTAGTAAACTTGCCATGTTTTTGTAGATGAATTTACGGTTCACTATTGAATTTGATAAGCCAAGTAATTAAGTATACGGTTGCTGGTAGTACATGCAAGGAAAGTATCAAATATATCTATATCCACACACCATTATATAGGTTTCAACATACAAACTAGACAAATTTCTGAAGAGAGCCTTGAAGATGTTCGCAATGTGTATGCAAGAGAGCAAATAAACTAGCAGAAATCTAATGAAAATCAACTCTCCCTCTGTCTTTTTTGAAGGTTCACACCTTTGGTTGTCCACGGGTTTGAAGGACAAGTATTTAATATTGGTAGTGGAGTAGTTGATCCCAGAAATTGCGAGTGGGGTAGTTGTTGTGAGTTTGCATGTGGGCCTATTGAATAAAAAAAATATAAATTTTACATTTTGGTTGTGTGAACCTTTAAAGGGGATACGCAAAATGGCGAGTGTGAACCTTCAAAAAAGACGGAGGGAGTATGCTTTTATTCTACTTCCTCCGTCCCAAAACAAACTTCCCATTTTGCCATTTTGGGCGTCCCATCGGAAACTCCCACTTACCTAAAAATGAAAAGATTCCCTTCACTTTCTCTCTCCTTCCCAGTCACAACAACTATCCACTTACTATTCCCTACCCCACTTTCTCTCTCCTTTCCACTCACACCACCTACTTTTTCAACTCTTTCCTTAATTCCCGTTCCTAACATTTCCCATGGGAGGTTTGTTTTGGGACGGAGGGAGTAATTAGTAATTACAGCGTCTTCTGCAAGTGCTGACAAGATATATAAAGTAGTACTGTAATATGGACTATATAGAAAGTACCCACATACAACGATCACACTATGGCTCACAACAAAGGTAAGTGATTATATGTGCGACATGTCCAAAACGATTACTGAATGAAGACAGAGGATAGCAATGTGAAGTTCCATAAGTTGGAGGACCAAAATCCACCCCTGCCAAGATTGAGAAAACCCATAGGGTTCCAATTTAATGAGGAACACTGATCATATCAAAATCAAAAAGCAAATGTTTTTCAGGGGGCTATACCTTTGAGGATCGATAAGTGTAAAGGCCCGAAATATTTTTTTAAATAACTATGAACAATAAAGGATAACTATAATTAATAGGCTAATTAAAGAAGTGGGCTAAATAATTAAAGAGTGGGCCAAAGTGTAATGAGCTCAAAATTGGGTTGGCCCGAACTTAATTAAATAGACCCAACCCAATTAACAATTACCCAAGAATATAAAAACCTTGAGTTAGTAAATTCTAGGTTTTTATTCCAAATTACCAAAACAATAAAACCCTAATTTTCCCCCACCACCAAGAACAGCCGCCGGCCAAGAGGGAGAAGAGGGAGGAAATTTTCGATCTTTTTGGAAGTCTAATCTGATCATTCTCAAGGTAATGTCGAACCTCACATTCTAAAATTTATTTCATTGAATTTGGATGTGTAAATCATAATCTACGCATGTTTAGAGGAAATAAGCCTTAGGATTGTTGCATGCTAGTAAATCAAAGATGAGAATTTTAATGGGTAAAAGGTTGGATCTAAATGTTATGATAGTATAAAGATTTTCATACTTAACCATAAATATTTTTATTGATTTTAAGATTTAGTTCTATGATCATGAATTTAAACGAATACATATTTTACAATGTATGGAAATTGATCAAATAAGGAATTGAGGTTAATTAGGATTTAACAAAAAGAAGAAAAATATGGGTTTACACCCATAATGGGTCTCGGCCGAATGGCCTAAATGAGATGGGGAAATTTGTTTGTTGATTTTAATGATTATTGTTATTGATTTGTGAATAGATTGAGGTTAGAAATTACAAGGAAAATTAAGAACACGAAAAATGGACCAAATCAATGAATATTGATGCTATAGAATTCGGCTAAAGGCCATATGATTTGGGTGTTAATTCTTGACTAAAGATGTTAATAGTTATGACGGAAAAGTTAGTAATTTCGTTAGATTTATAATGAAAAGAAAACATGATCCTTAGGAGAGTTGATGGAAAGTTAGAAAACTAACTTGAGGGAATGTAATAAATACTTGGAAGACCTTGAAAGTTAGAAAGTTAACGAAGAGAGGAAAAAAATTAAAAGATTCAGTTAGTTTCCTAACGAGAAAGGATTTAACTGAAAAGAATTAAAGTTGGAAGAAATAAAAGAGAAACCCTTGAGGTTAAAGGGGTCTAAGTAGCTAAAAAGAAATTTGGGGGACCTTTACGAACAAAACCAAAGTCAAGGGACCTTCCTGCAATTAAACTAAAGTTGAGGGATTAAATTATAATTAATTCAAAGTGGAAGGACCAATTTGTAATTAATCTAAAGTGGAATGACCAAATTGCAATTAATCCAAAGTTAAAGGACCAATTTGCAATTACTCCAAAGTTGAAGGACCAATTTGCAATTAACCCAATGTTGAGGGACCAAATTATAATTAAACCAAAGTTGGAGGACTTAATTACAATAACATTAAAGTTAAAGGACTGACTCGCGAATCAAAGTCAGAACCCGAAACGTAACTAAAAGAGTAACGAAATAAAGAAGTAAAAACACATCTCTCTGTTAAATAAGTAGAAGTAGTTAACGATGTTGAGAGTACTAAAGTAAACTATTCAATGCCTTGTAGATTCGTACGAGGGGAACTCGGCAGGGAAAAGCAATCAAGGTAAGGGATTACGTTCCTTTTGTCCTTGCATTATTGTTCAATTGAAATTCAGAATTTTATTCTCCGAGTAGCTATCGTTATGGCTAGATAGCATTTGAATGATCCTGCGATAAGTAAAAACGTTATTCGAAGTTATCCCTATTTGGTGATGTCCCCTTTGGTCACTAAATATCATTGAATTGAGACTTGTTATGCATACCTGTACCTTCGTATGCTTTCCTACTCTAGCCCTAGACGTGAATACTAGCGGCTTGGAACACGTTTTCAGAAAGGAGGCGTGTCGTCCCTGAAAAGGACGATTTATCCTGTAAAGGATATTAGTCTTGAAAGAGACTATCTTAAGTTAAGGGATTGCATGAGTGATCACATGCCTTCTCTCAGGAACTGTCTGATTACAAGGATAGTTCTCGACCCCGAGCATGTATGTGTGGATACCATACACGTTACGACCCGCACGAATTAGCTTGATGAAGCTAAGTGCATTAACTGTACCTTTGGCATTGAGGTTACAATGTACGTATGGAATTGACGGAAACTTTTATAACACCCTTGAATTGTAGAGCCATAATTCTTAAATGAATTTATCAAGTATGATGTTGAATGTGTCGAATCCCCAGTCGACTTTTCTAAGTTAAGATCACCCTATCGTCGAAACTTGATCTTGGAAGTGTTTGTTCTGGTCGTCTCTCCTTAGTAACCGGAGAGGCCGCGTATGAACTTACTGAGCATTCGTTCGCTCACCCCTATTCTATAAATTTTCTTTTCAGGATCAAGGTAGGTGGAGGAGGAGAGTAACCGCAAGAGAAGCGGTGTTTGAAGACTTTATTTGAAATTAAGAACAGTTATTGTTTTAAATTCTTGAGTTGTAAGTACTATTATGGTTGGAATGATTTCCACCAAGACAAGTTTACTTCGTTTTATTGCTTCCGCATTGATGACTGTTTATGATGTAATGAGGGTTTGATTTATGGACCCCACTTCAATTATGGTTAATTAAGGATTTTAGTGCCATTAAATGCTCATTTAATGTATGGAAAGTTAGGGGTGTTACAGTTGGTATCAGAGCAATGGCTTTAGGTCTTATGGGAGGTCCTAGGAGTTGAGATTGATTGAAGACTTAGTGCTTAACGATGATTGGGATCTACTTGGAAGTTTAAATAGAATTACCTCACTCTAGGTAAGATACTAAGAGTGATGAGTGAAAATACGTCCAAAGAAAGGAAGCCTGCTTATTCATAACTACATACTTATTGTGTTTTGCATGTGTACCACTATTGAGGCTATCATTTATAAGTATTGACTTAGTTCTTATGGATTGTGTGTAGGCGTATGGCAAGGAGACCAATGAAGTCGGTCAGGCACAGTACAGAGCTCCAACAAGAAGTCAAGGCTAAGGAGAACACCATTAAGCAGTTAACTAAGGAGCTTCGCAAGACTAAGAGAGAGCTTAAGAAGGAGACTCTAGGAGTCGGAAGCCTGCAGAGTGTCATCAAGGGACGTGATGATGACTTAGTGTATGTAGAGGGGAAATTGGCAATACAGATGGAGAGAGTCAGAAGCTTAGAGAGCCATGTGATTAGGGCAAATCGCGAGTGGAACCAGATCAGTGTACAGTTGCTAGATGAGATAAAGCATGGTAATGAGCTGAAGAAAAAGATAGCCGAGCAAGAAGCGTATGAGGAAAATCTTAGGGCTTCAAGCTATCAAATCTGGGCAGAAAAGATAGAATTACAAGAGAAGTATGATCAACTTGAAGCAGCAATAAACCGTACTGAAACGATTATTAGGGAAAGGGCGCGAGTAAGACCCAAAACACAAGATGTCACACAAACAAGTAAGACGTGACCCTAAATCAAAGTAAGAAGAACCAATAAACCGTAAGAGATACGGAAACGTTATTAAAGTTAGACGAAATTGACTATTAGACCTATTACTGAAATCGAATAAATTTACAGATGAATACTCGAAGCGGAAATGCCGGTGGAAACAACAACAATGGGAACGGTGGTAATAACAGCGGGAATGGAAACGGACAAGTGGATCCGAACATGGTGAATTTCTTTCAGACGCTCACTCAGACATTAGCAGGGATAGGGCAGGCTGTGGCTGGAATCACCCATGCACCACCGCCAGCACCGCTGAGGGACCCATTAGAATTGTTTCAATGGAGGAACCCTGACTCGTTCTCCGATACGGCGAAGGAAAAGCCTGAGGACTGGATCAAGAACACTGAAAGAATTTTTGAGACGCTTACCTGTACTGAAGAGCAGAAAGTGACGTTTGCAACGTTTATGTTGAAGGGAAAAGCTCGATCATGGTGGGAAGCGGAGAAGAGAGCCGCAGTGGCTCGAGGTGATCCTGCGATCACGTGGAACACGTTCAAAACAATGTTCCATGAGAAGTACTACCCAACCAGTTTGAGGAATGAGCGAGTGGCTGAATTTTTGACCTTGACACAAGGGAGCCGGACAGTGACAGAATATGGGGAAAAGTTTACGGACCTGTTAGAATTTGCTCCCCAATTTTTCGACAATGAAGAACAGAAAGCCAGGAAGTTTGAGGCGGGACTGAGTGACAGGATCAAGTACAGGATTACTCCGCTGGCATTGGCTACGTACTCCGCAGTACTGGATCGGGCTAAGATAGTCGAGAAAGAGTCCGATAACTACCGAAGTCGCCGAGAAGAGAAAGGCAAAGGGGCGGCAAAAGATCCAGACAGTAATAAAGGAACACAAGGGAACAAGGATCAGAACAACCAGAAGAGGAAAGCAGTCGACGACGGTCGTGATAAGGGAAATTACAAGGACAGACACAACAACAACAATCGAAATTCCAACAATAACAGAAAGGAGTGGAACAAGGGAGGAAACCGTGAGACTGCGAATCATGACAAGTGCACCATATGTGATGGGAATCACAAAACAGAGGTCTGTTTCTACAAGGAACGCAAGTGCTACAACTGCGAGAAAGTGGGACATCCAAAGTGGAAATGCCCCGAACCCAAGAAGGAAGGACCAGCTGCAAGGGCAGGAGGAAATAATGGGGGAAATGGCGGAGGCCGTGGGAGAATATTCACTATGACTGCCAAAGCTGCTAGCGTGAATGAGGATCTGGTGGCAGGTACGCTACAATTAAATTCTCGCGATGTATATGTGCTAATTGATACTGGGGCTACCCACTCCGTAGTTAGTCAGAAAGTAGCACAAAAATTAAGATTACAACCAGAAGCCTTGCAAATACCATTAGTAATAGATACACCTGCTAAGGAGGCCATTCCGATCACCACAATCTATAGAAAATGCACTCTAGGGATAGGGGGCATTAACCTATAAGCCGATTTCATCGAACTAGACATGTCAGAGTTCGACGTGATATTAGGGATGGATTGGTTGTCCTTACATCGGGAAAACGTGAACTGTCACGAGAAGGTAATGACGTTTCTAGGAGAAAAGGGAGAAAGGTGTAGTTTCACGGGGATGAAACCGAGGAAGCTAGTGAATCTGATCTCGGTGATGAAAGCTCGCAGACTAATCAGGAAGGGTTGTGAAGGATTTTTGGCGCACATAAGTAAGACGGAAGGAAAAGGAGTAACTATAGAGTCGCTCGAAGTAGTTAATGAATTCCAAGACGTATTTCCGGAAGAGCTGCCGGGAGTACCACCTGTTAGAGAAGTGGAATTCACGATTGACTTAGCACTGGAGATGGCACCTATCTCGAGGGCACCGTACAGAATGGCTCCGATGGAATTAAAGGAGTTGAAAGAACAACTGCAGGAATTACTGGACAAAGGGCTAATTAGACCGAGTGTATCTCCGTGGGGTGCACCAGTACTATTTGTGAAGAAGAAGGATGGGTCGATGAGGCTATGTATCGACTATCGTGAGTTGAACAAAGTGACTGTGAGAAATCAGTACCCATTACCGAGAATTGATGACTTATTTGACCAATTGAGAGGAGCTTGTTACTTTTCTAAGATTGATCTTAGGTCAGGATATCATCAGTTAAGGGTCAGGGATGTGGATGTAGCAAAGACCGCGTTCAGAACGAGATACGGACATTATGAATTCGTTGTGATGCCTTTCGGTCTAACGAATGCACCAGCTGTTTTTTATGGAGTTGATGAATAGGATATTTCAAGAATATCTAGACAAGTGTGTGATAGTATTTATTGATGACATCCTAGTATACTCTAAGTCTAAAGAAGAACATGCTGAGCACTTGAGACTAGTGCTAGGGATTTTGAGGAAACAGAGATTGTATGCCAAATTTACGAAGTGTGAATTTTGGTTGGAAAGGGTGTCTTTCTTGGGACACATAGTATCAAGAGAGGGGATTTAAGTTGACCCGACAAAAATAGAAGCCATAATGGATTGGGAGCGCCCAACTACGGTGACGGAAATAAGAAGCTTTTTGGGTTTAGCCAGTTACTACCGCAGGTTTGTGGAAGGATTTTCTAAATTATCTGGACCGATGACGAGATTGACTCAAAAGGGAGTCAACAGAAGAATGTGAGAAGAGTTTCCAGGAGTTGAAAAGTAGATTGGTGTCCGCACCAGTACTAGCCGTACCGACTGGATCCGAAAGCTTTGTAATATATAGCGATGCCTCATTGAAGGGATTAGGTTGTGTACTGATGCAGAATGACAAGGTGATAGCATATGCATCGAGGCAACTAAAGATACATGAGAAGAACTATCCGACACATGACTTAGAGTTAGCGGCAGTAGTATTCGCCTTGAAGATTTGGCGACATTATTTGTATGGCGTGAAATGCCAAATCTTTACAGATCACAAGAGCCTCAAATATATTTTCACGCAGAAGGAGTTAAATATGAGGTAGCGGAGGTGGCTAGAACTCCTCAAGGACTATGACTGCGAGATTCTATACCATCCTGGTAAGGCAAATAAGGTAGCAGACGCTCTTAGTAGAAAGAATCATGGAATGTTAGCGACAATGATCTCTAAAGGGGTAAACGTCTGGAAGGATGTCAAGGGAATGAGTCTAGAGGTGAGAGTGAGCGGGTTTTTGGCACGGTTAACGTTGCAACCAGCATTGTTGGGAAGGATCAAAGAAGCACAAGAAACAGACAACGAGAGAGAAGTACTAATCGGAAGAGGACGAGTGAAAGATCTTCATATGGGCGAGGATGGAATTTTGAGGTACCAGAAGAGAGTGTGGGTGCCAAACAACGACGAGATTAAGAGAGAAATAATGAGGGAGGCACACTGTTCAAAATTTTCTGTACACCCAGGGAGTACCAAAATGTATAGAGATATGAGGGAGTCATACTGGTGGAACAATATGAAGAACGATGTGGCGGAATATGTGAACCGATGTCTGACCTGTCAACAGGTGAAAAGCGAACATCAGAAGCCGGCAGGGTTGCTACAATCATTGCCGATTCCTGAATGGAAATGGGAAAACATCGCTATGGATTTTGTAAGTGGGTTGCCGAAGACGGCCGGGAAGCACGATGCGATATGGGTTATAGTAGACAGATTGACCAAGTCGGCACACTTCCTAGCAATTAAGAAGACGGACTCGCTAGAAAGGTTGGCCAAGTTGTATATTGATGAGATAGTGAGGTTACACGGGATACCCGTCTCAATAGTGTCCGACAGAGATACCAGGTTCACTTCGAAGTTCTGGAATAGTCTATAAGGGGCGCTTGGGACCGAGTTAACTATGAGCAAGGCCTTCCACCCACAAACAGATGGTCAGTCGGAGAGGACCATACAGACACTAGAAGACATGCTGAGGGCAACATCGTTGGATTGGCCTAATGCGTCGGATGAGCATCTACCATTGGTCGAATTCGCATATAACAACAGCTTCCATGCGAGTATTGGGATGGCACCATACGAAGCGTTGTATGGGAGGAAGTGCAGATCGCCAACTTGTTAGGACGAGGTTGGTGAGAGGAAGTTAAGTGGACCGGAGATCGTGCAAATTACCGCCGACAAAGTACAACAGATTCGAAAGTGGCTACAGACTGCACAAAGCCGACAGAAATCCTATGCTGATGATAGGAGGAGGGAATTAGAGTTCCAACCGGGGGATCGCGTATTCTTAAAGATCTCGCCAACGAAAGGGATTATGCGGTTCGGAATCAAAGGCAAATTGAGTCCACGGTATGTGGGACCCTTCGAGATACTCGATAAGATCGGAGAGGTGGCGTATAGGTTGGCATTGCCACATGTGCTGTCTGGAGTACACAATGTATTTCACATCTCCATGCTGAGGAAGTATGTACACGATCCAAGTCACGTGATCGAGTATAAGCAACTAAGAGTTCGAGCTAATTTGACATACGACGAACGACCTATCAAGATAGTCGACAAGAAGGACGAGGTAGTGAGGAAACGCACCATTCCATATGTGAAAGTACAATGTAGTAATCACACAGAGAGGGAAGCGACGTGGGAACTGGAAAGCGAAATGCGCGAATTGTACCCAGACATCTCCTCGGAGTAAGGTACGTCTAAGTTTGAGGACAAACTTCTTTTAAGGGGGTAAAGATGTAAAGACCCAAAATATTTTTTTAAATAACTATGAACAATAAAGGATAACTATAATTAATGGGCTAACTAAAGAAGTGGGCTAAATAATTAAAGAGTGGGCCAAAGTGTAATGAGCTCAAAATTGGGTTGGCCCGAACTTAATTAAATAGACCCAACCCAATTAACAATTACCCAAGAATATAAAAACCTTGAGTTAGTAAATTCTAGGTTTTTATTCCAAATTACCAAAACAATAAAACCCTAATTTTCCCCCACCACCAAGAACAGCCGCCGGCCAAGAGGGAGGAAATTTTCGATCTTTTTGGAAGTCTAATCCGATCATTCTCAAGGTAATGTCGAACCTCACATTCTAAAATTTATTTCATTGAATTTGGATGTGTAAATCATAATCTACGCATGTTTAGAGGAAATAAACCTTAGGATTGTTGCATGCTAGTAAATCAAAGATGAGAATTTTAATGGGTAAAAGGTTGGATCTAAATGTTATGATAGTATGAAGATTTTCATACTTAACCATAAATATTTTTATTGATTTTAAGATTTAGTTCTATAATCATGAATTTAAACGAATACATATTTTACAATGTATGGAAATTGATCAAATAAGGAATTGAGGTTAATTAGGATTTAACAAAAATAAGAAAAATATGGGTTTACACCCATAATGGGTCTCGGCCGAATGGCCTAAATGAGATGGGGAAATTTGTTTGTTGATTTTAATGATTATTGTTATTGATTTGTGAATAGATTGAGGTTAGAAATTACAAGGAAATTAAGAACACGAAAAATGGACCAAATCAATGAATATTGATGCTATAGAATTCGGCTAAAGGCCATATGATTTGGGTGTTAATTCTTGACTAAAGATGTTAATAGTTATGACGGAAAAGTTAGTAATTTATAATGAAAAGAAAACATGATCCTTAGGAGAGTTGATGGAAAGTTAGAAAACTAACTTGAGGGAATGTAATAAATACTTGGAAGACCTTGAAAGTTAGAAAGTTAACGAAGAGAGGAAAAAAATTAAAAGATTCAGTTAGTTTCCTAACGAGAAAGGATTTAACTGAAAAGAATTAAAGTTAGATGAAATAAAAGAGAAACCCTTGAGGTTAAAGGGGTCTAAGTAGCTAAAAAGAAATTTAGGGGACCTTTATGAACAAAACCAAAGTCAAGGGACCTTCCTGCAATTAAACTAAAGTTGAGGGATTAAATTGTAATTAATTCAAAGTGGAAGGACCAATTTGCAATTAATCCAAAGTGGAAGGACCAAATTGCAATTAATCCAAAGTTAAAGGACCAATTTGCAATTACTCCAAAGTTAAAGGACCAATTTGCAATTAACCCAATGTTGAGGGACCAAATTATAATTAAACCAAAGTTGGAGGACTTAATTACAATAACATTAAAGTTAAAGGACTGACTCGCGAATCAAAGTCAGAACCCGAAACGTAAGTTAAAGAGTAACGAAATAAAGAAGTAAAAACACATCTCTCTGTTAACTAAGTAGAAGTAGTTAACGATGTTGAGAGTACTAAAGTAAACTATTCAATGCCTTGTAGATTCGTACGAGGGAAACTCGGCAGGGAAAAGCAATCAAGGTAAGGGATTACGTTCCTTTTGTCCTTGCATTCTTGTTCAATTGAAATTCAGAATTTTATTCTCCGAGTAGCTATCGTTATGGCTAGATAGCATTTGAATGATCCTGCGATAAGTAAAAACGTTATTCGAAGTTATCCCTATTTGGTGATGTCCCCTTTGGTCACTAAATATCATTGAATTGAGACTTGTTATGCATACCTGTACCTTCGTATGCTTTCCTACTCTAGCCCTAGACGTGAATACTAGCGGCTTGGAACACGTTTTCAGAAAGGAGCCGTGTCGTCCCTGAAAAGGACGATTTATCCTGTAAAGGATATTAGTCTTGAAAGAGACTATCTTAAGTTAAGGGATTGCATGAGTGATCACATGCCTTCTCTCAGGAACTGTCTGATTACAAGGATAGTTCTCGACCCCGAGCATGTATGTGTGGATACCATACACGTTACGACCCGCACGAATTAGCTTGATGAAGCTAAGTGCATTAAATGTACCTTTGGCATTGAGGTTACAATGTACGTATGGAATTGACGGAAACTTTTATAACACACTTGAATTGTAGAGCCATAATTCTTAAATGAATTTATCAAGTATGATGTTGACTGTGTCGAATCCCCAGTCGACTTTTCTAAGTTAAGATCACCCTATCGTCGAAACTTGATCTTGGAAGTGTTTGTTCTGGTCGTCTCTCCTTAGTAACCGGAGAGGCCGCGTATGAACTTACTGAGCATTCGTTCGCTCACCCCTACTCTATAAATTTTCTTTTCAGGATCAAGGTAGGTGGAGGAGGAGAGTAACCGCAAGGGAAGCTGTGTTTGAAGACTTTATTTGAAATTAAGAACAGTTATTGTTTTAAATTCTTGAGTTGTAAGTACTATTATGGTTGGAATGATTTCCACCAAGACAAGTTTACTTCGTTTTATTGCTTCCGCATTGATGACTGTTTATGATGTAATGAGGGTTTGATTTATGGACCCCACTTCAATTATGGTTAATTAAGGATTTTAGTGCCATTAAATGCTCATTTAATGTATGGAAAGTTTAGGGGTGTTACAATAAGTCTAGAACAACAACATTATTCAAAATAAAAACAAGAAAACGGAAGATTTCTTGACGGACACTGTTATAGGGCCATTATGATTATGAGCTTACAAGAGTTCAATTTGACATAAATTTGAATATCACTTACAACACTGCAACGGTCCATATCACCTCTGCGAAACTAACAAGGAGAAGAATCTTAATTTGAATATCTTCTTCTTCTTTTCATTTTTTTTTTTTTTTTGTTAAATCTCAATACTCAATAGCATTTCCAATCAACCTAGATTTTGCAATCAATCATTCTACCGTATAATTAATCATGTGGTTTCAACCGTCATGTAAAATTAAAGCAAAAAATGAGGGATTGGTTATACCTTCGTTTCCGCTTTGTCTCCATCAAATCCCTAACAGCAACTTTGCCTTAACCATTTCAAATCCCTCATCAATGAGATTGAAATACAACTTCCAGCAGCTGCACTCAAATGCAATCGCTGCGGCAGACGACCACTCATCATTGCAAGAGATAATGTTTCATTTTGCAATTGAGTTCGAGAAGGCTGGCTGATTTGCGTCCAATGAAACCCAAATTCCAAAATTAGGGCTTGTTAGGTCCATTCAAAACTCTGGTAATATGTGGTGTTTAAAAATTATGATAAAATTTTAGAAGTTTTGGTGGTTGAAGGCCGAGATGGGTGGTGATTTGTGGTGGTGGTGGCGGGCTGATGGTGGTGAGTGGCAAAACAGGCAATGTGAAGGGTAAGGAAAAATACTACCAAATCTAAATAATTTCACGAATGTTAAATATATTTAACGAGTGGTAGTTTTTTTTTTCTTATTTTCTTGACATTTCAGTTATCTTTATAACGTCGTTAAAATATATTCCATAATATAAAACGAGATGGTAAAGTACATTACATTAAGATGTCAATCTTCAGTATGTTCCACTAATTGCAAAAAACTCAATAGTACATTACCCCAATTTGTCGTTTACCCCTTTTTATTTAGTGGGCCATACATGTCAGACACATTAACAACTACTCCCTTCGTCTCAGCACAAGTAGGACTAGAGGTCCCGCACGGAGATTAAGAAAAAGGGAGTATATGTGTGGTAGAAAATGAAGAGACAGAATGAATGGGTAAATAGTAGTGTTGATTGAATAAATTGAGTGGTGGAAAATAAATAGAGAGAATGAGTGGGAATATAAATATATTAAAACATTTCCATTTTGGGTAGTCTCGATTGTGGTGGGACGGACCAAAAGGGGAAAAAGTCTCACATTAAAACATAATTTATTATGAAAACACATTAAACTTGATTTATTTTTTTCAATTGTTCTTCTACCCTTCTCCTCCTTAGCTCGTCCCTAAATACCTCGAGATCACAGGAGGCCGATTATTCTTCCCCGTCGTCCTCTATCTCCTCCTCGCTCCTCTGTCTACCACCTCCCCTCTCCTCTGTACCATCCTCCTAAACCTCCTACTCGGCGCCTTCATCGATCTCCCAATAATCGGCCTAACAAACACGTCCCTCACTTTCGCCGTTGACCGATAGTTCTTCCCTTGCGGCAACTCCTCTAGGGTTTGCTTCGTCTCCTCCTTCTATTATCTCTCTTTCAATTGTTCTTCTACCATTCTCCTCCTTAGCTCGTCCCTAAATACCTCGAGATCACAGGAGGCCGATTATTCTTCCCCGTCGTCCTCTCTCTCCTCCTCGCTCCTCTCTCTACCACCTCCCCTCTCCTTTGTACCATCCTCCTAAACCTCCTACTCGGCGCCTTCATCAATCTCCCAATAATCGGCCTAACAAACACGTCCCTCACTTTCGCCGTTGACCGCTATTTCTTCCCTTACGGCAACTCCTCTAGGGTTTGCTTCGTCTCCTCCTTCTATTATCTCTCGTCATCGTTAATTCCAAATCTGATGGCTCAATTGAGGAGTTTAGGGTTCCGATTTGCTGAAAAATGTCAGTGAAACTTACTCGACCGAAATTATTTGAGTAAACCACAAAATGGACCCCCGTACTATTGCCCCAACATCACTTTGACCTGTGCCCTATCAACTCAGTAAATATACCTTGCGTACTATAGTTTTATTATCTATTTCCCTAAGATTTGTAACGGTAGTTAAAAAAATTAATGAGACTGTTAATAACTTAACTAAAAGTTAAATTCAAAATTTTAAAATTGACCCTAAAGTTTAAAATAAAACCCTCCCTTATCATCATCTTCTTCCTCATATGATTATGTTGGTGTGTAAGGGTTAAAAATGCTAAAACTCAAAATAGGGACCTATTAATTACTCCCTCCGTCCCAGTTTAAGGTTCTTACTTTCCTTTTTAGTATGTCCCAGTTTAAGGTTCTTAGTTGCTTTATTCCATAAATGGAAAAGAATAAGTAGTGCTTTAGAGGAGCTTGCCCTAAAAAAGTTCATTTAATTACAAAAAAACCATTACTTACCTAACGTACTTTCACCCACTTGCTTCATGAATAATGTTTTTGGACATTTATATCCTTCACTCTCAAATTTTGGTTGACTTATTTTCTTTGTTTTTGCCTTGGTTTCTTAATAAGCGTGCATAGTCAAACTAAGAACATTAAACTGGGACGGAGGGAGTATCATTCATAATATGAAAGGACTAAAATCAACCTAGTTTAAATGCCCCATTTAGTTTACCCTAAAACCAACCCAACTCATTCATTTAATTCCAACTTTCTCTCCCAGGAAACTGAGCCGCCACCACCACACTCTTCCCTCCGCCGCCGTCCTACTTCCTCTTCTCCGACACCGTGAAAACCTCTCCCTTGCGACGTGTATACCCACGACCCCTACTCTCTCATCTCCCTTCTCACCCCCACCTCCATTACCTCCCTTCTTACCCCCACCTTCGTCACCTCCATCACCTCCGTCATTCTCAGATTCAAAATTAGTCCTCCCTCCACCCTTCGCCTCTCTTCTACACCTCTCTTTCCCGACGACTACACTCCCTAGGAAATCTCTCTCTCTCTCTCTCTCTCTCTCTCTCTCTTTCTCTTTCTCTTTCTCTCTCTCTCTCTCTCTTCAATATAGTTAGTTTTGTTATTGGAACCGGCCGGTGAAGAAAAGGAGATTTGGTCGGATTTGGGAGTTTCGAGGGATTTGAGATTTTCTCAGATCGCCGGCGGAACTGGAGCGTGAGGGTGGATGATGGTTTGATTTTATGGCATACAGAGAGATAGGGGGTTAGTGATGGGGCATGAACTTAGTGATGGGGCATGAACTGGGATTTGAATTTGATGAACCCAAATCTTGGTTTTTTTTTTTTTTATTATTTAAATATGTTATTGTAAATTGGTGTTAAATAGATATAAGTTTTACTTGTTCTTTTCTGGATTGATATCAATTAGTGTTTTATGTTGGTGGATGGTTGGATTTGGCCGGTGGTGGATGGGTGGTGGTGGGGCGGCACATGGCTGGTGAGAGTGGGGGCTATAAAGATGGAAGGGAGGAAGATGATGATGATGATAGGGGGTTATTTTAAACTTTAGGGTCAATTTTAAAAATTTGAATTTAACTTTTAGTTAAGTTATTAACTGACTCGTTAATTTTTTAACTACCGTTACAAATCTTAGGAAAATAGAACGCGGGTCCATTTTGTGGTTTACTTGAAATTATTTACAGGTGGGTTTGTGAGCACGAGATTGTAAGAAAACCAGAGGAATCGAACGGGAATAGACCTAGAACTGAAGTAGCAGTTCAAGTTGTGAAGATTCAAGAGAGAAATCAAAGAACCCAACAAGAAACTTCATCAATTTGGGGAAAAAAAAAGTCCCTCAAATTCGAAGTTTTGTAGCTATACAAAATAGCAGGTTAAAATGGACGAAAATACATGGAAAACCCAGGTTTTGATCAAGCAAGAACAAATATTAAAGTCAAGCCTAAAAGAAAAGATAGATCCCAGCAAGTATTCTACATTTCTAAGAGGTTTTAGGCTTTGGGGGAACTTTCTCCTTACTAGAGAGAAAATATTTGTTTCTAGAAAGAGAGAAATAGATTGGATGAACTACATTGATCAGAAATTATGGAGGTGGGTGGTCGGAAAATGTGGAGGTGGCTGGAAATGGGAGTGTGAGTGTTTTAGAGTTCAAAATGGTAAAACTAGAAGATTGACGAATACGTGTTGCGTTGTTGTATTTGTTTGGGGTGTGTTAAGTGAGTTATGATTTTGTTAAGTTATGGGAGAAATTTGAAAATTATAATAGTAACATTCGTTAAAAAATTAACTTTCATTAACATTTTAAACAATTTTGGTTGTTTCTATTATTTTGTATATAGTACGCAGGTTATCAATCAGCTCCTAACTTACGTCCCCCTGAATCTCGTCATCTCAATCCTAAATATTTTAATAATGGGTTTTTCTAATATGTGGCCATGGGCAATGTGACAAGATTCCCTAGTTAGTTGGATAAATTAGTTTTAATGAATGAATGATAACAATACAAATCAACTTTTAAGATAAAGCAAATCTATTTTAAAACAAATAGATAACAAACAAATCATCTTATGATTCTCACAAGCATTCCCTCTGTTTTACTCATAACTAGTACAACCCATTTCCCACCAGTTTTTTTCATTTTCTTTTATTCCTTACATACATAAATTACATACATACATAGTACTCGTTCCGTTCCGTCCCATGGGCACATATTAGAAAAACCCATGTTAAAATTGTATTACAGTTTATTTGTTTCATGAAAAATGCACATTTATTTTGAGACGAAGAAAAAACAAAAGAGTATAACAATTAGTATTGGACGGGCCGAGTAACTAATTACCAAAATGCTTTATTGATTGACTCAAACAAGAACTCAACACACAAAAACAAAAATTGTTCATCTTCAATTTCAGGTTCCAAATAAACTAACAAAACTCCAGAAATAAAATATGTGACCTAAACAAAGACAAAAAAAAAAAAAGCACAAAAAAATAGTAAATATGAAAGGTCTAGAATTTGAGATGAAATATTGGGTTCAAGTTTTCACCACTTGAAGTACACAATTTTCTCTTTTGGGCCTTTGACTGATTAACGGTATCTCCAACGTTTTCTTTCTCGAGACAAGTGGTATAGTTATGACCGGGACGCTTGCAAAGCCTACAAGTTTTCACTTGTTTAGCACTCCCTCCGTCCCGGACTAAGGTTCTTAGTTTGACTTTACATGGAGATTAAGAAAAAGTAAATGTTATGAGTATGAAAAAGTAAGTAAGAGAAAGTAGGAGAGATTAAGTGGGTAGGGAGTTTTTGTTGTGAGAATGACAAGTGGGTCCCATAGTCCATTTTAGGTAATAAAGCAACTAAAAACCTTAGTCTGGGACAAACCAAAAAGGAAAGTAAGAACCTTAGCCTGGGATGGAGGGAGTATTCAATTCTTTTCGTCCCTTTTGGCATTTCATCTTCGGACGACCCTTAGTTTATCGAATATTTGTAGTGACAATGTTGTCACTGTAATTGCTTTGACTATTGTCTCCATCTCCAAATGACAAAAGATCTCCTCCACCTGAAGACCCGTTCTGACACCAACGCAATGGAAAATACTTGGGAGGAATACTGAACACGTCTTCATGTAGGAAAATAGTTAAAATTTGACGACAAAGAATTCCCCAAAATTCAAAATGTTGACATGAGCAGCTTGCCATTTGTCAGTCCCAATTGACTATATGCTTTTGAGTATCACCCTCTTTGTGATGTTGTACTATATACTCAAAGAGATTGCTTGTGCACTAAATAATTTGTAGCTATTTCAAACTTTTTTTGAATTTTTTAAAAAGCATATGGGGTAAAGATATCATGTGCTTCCTTCTCAAGCGGAGATAAAGTATACGCATTGAAGATCCACGGTATGTGCCCAACATTTTAAGATGTAAATGCTTTTGTTTGATATCTTCAATTGCAAGTTCAACCTATGAAATATTAATTTAATCAATATAAATAGTGAATAAATAGATATTTTGTACATGTGACAAACGAAAAATATACACACACACATATACATTTATACAATCTAAAATATTACTTACTTGATTCATGAATTGGCTCAAATGTAGGTGGGGACTTGTTAATCATTTAACAAAAGCATTTATACTCTCGGATCATCCAATTGTTGACATCCCACCAAAAAAATGTTCGCGAAGATAAGAAGGCACCCAATACTGTCTTATCTCATACAAACCTAGCACATGTTTGTTAGTCTGCATGTTGTATATTGTAATGACTTGAGGCCAACAAATTTCAAACTCTCTATAATTGTCAAGCCTATACAAATCATAAAAATCAGAACACCATTGAAAATATTTGTTACGTAGAATTCCTGTAAACCAGCTACTAAATTTTGACGTGATGTGCCATATGCAGAATGCATGTTTTGTTGATGGCATTTCTTGTGAAATGGCTCTTGTCATCCAAGGATCTTGATCGGTCAAGATTGACTTTGGTGGCTTTTTCATTAAGCATACGAATGTCTGAAAAATAAGAAAAAAAGTAATTAGAAAAAAAGATTGTTAATGTGCTAAACATATAAAGTGAATTATACGTGATTTACCTTCATCAACCAAGAAAATGCCGCTTGTAGTTTCATTTCAAAGGAGAGCACACCCAAATAAGATAGTTCTACAATGATTATCAATTCCAACAAAAACACTTAAAGGCATGTCATAAGAATTAATCTTGTAGGTAGTGTCAAAAACCACGACGTCACCAAATTTTTGGTACCAATCAAAACAATGAGCCGGCGACCAAAAAATATGCTCAAGTTTTTGTTCGTCATCAAATGTAAAGGAATATTGAAAGTTGTGGTTTTCTGATTTTTCAAGTTTACAGCGCTCCAAAACATCACTAACATCATTGTTCAGTTGCTTACTCCGAATCCTACTGAAAAAGTTATGAACATCTTTAGCTAAAAAAGGAAGATGCATATCTCACATTTTTTTGCAGCTCCATAACACGCATAATTTGTTTTACATTCAAGCCTCCATCTCTCAATAACAGTATTTGTTCCTCATTTTCTTTAGTTATTGTACGATACGATGGAAGGAAACGTACCTCCTCATGAGAGAGTAATCCATGATTATGCTCTCCTATGAATTCTGTGACATGCCATTCTTCGGGGAAAAATATCAAAAGCTCTTTTCAGTGTTATCCGCATATGAGATTTACATTCACATCTCGTTGATCCTCTGTTCCTTTGGTTTTTTGATGGGTCAAAAATCTTCAAAGGTGGTTGTCCAGCACGATGACATAAGAAATCTCGTCTCTTGATTTCTCTCGTCTTCTTCCTATCGAATCGAGCTTTTCGAATTGAAAAGCCTAGTTGTTTTGCATACTTCTCATAAAACACATGAGCCTCTTCTTCACTTAAGAAACACTGGCCAATAAAGAGTTCAAAAAATGTTTCACCATTATTTTCCTCTTCCTCCAAGGGTTTATAATGTGGTAGTTCCAAAGAGGCTTCGTAATGTATATTTAAATCAAACCATTTGCCGTTGTTTCCACTTTCATCCATCTCTTATAACTACAATGAATTTGAAAATATATACTCCCTCCATCCCATTTGAAGCTTCACCAATTACCCAAATGGGTGTCCCGTTAAAAGCTTCACAATTTCCTAAAATGGTAAAAAATGTATGCCCCACTTGTCATACACACTCACTTCTTCCTCTCACATACTTAAATTATAGGGCCCACTTATCATACTCACTAACTTTCTCCTCTCACATATTTAAATTGGAGGCCCCACATGTCATTATTCCCTCTCATAACCCTTTTTACACTCATCACTTGCCATAATTTGCGTGCCATCACCAAAATGGTGAAGCTTCAAATAGGATGGAGGGAGGGAGTATAGAAAAATGAGACATGTAAATGTAAATGTAAATATTTTGACAAAATTGGATCTAAACTCCCTGAAATTGGAGATGAACATTATCATTTACACCATTAAGAAACCGAACACTGTTTTAAGGTTGATGATTACTCCCTTCGTCCCAAAATGATCTTCTCATTTGGCATGTTTCATTGCCCAAAAAATTCTTCACATTTCTACAACCTAGGCTTAGAAGTACCCAAACAAAACATGACTAGTGAATCAAGTGTTCATATCCTTAAAAAGTTTGAATAGACAAATGTAAAGATCATTTTGGAACGGAGGGAGTATATAACAATCTTGTAACACCCCAACTTTTCACTACTAATAAATAATAACTTATCTGAATAAATCCCAAATTCAGAATGCCCCAACGGCTAAAAATAACCACAACTCAAACTTTAACCAACATTCAAACCCAAACGGCTAGTACAAATCACTAGCTCAAATGGTAAGTAACGGAAATAAAGTCTAAAACTTAAACACAACGGACATCATAACTACTAACTAACTTTATTACAAAGGTAACTCCTATGCCTCCAAAACCTTGCAACCCTTGACCTGCTTACTTATAACCTAGAGAGAAATAAGAATGGAAGGAAAGAGCGAACAATGCCCAGTAAGTTCATACGGAATCCCCTCGGGTACTAAGACGGGATGACCGAAACGAACGGTAACAATGAATTAACAATGAAGGGATATAACTCAAGAATCAAACAAGTACTCAGTTTGAAAAGAACATTTACCAAAAATGTTAACAACTCATTACTTTGAAAACATGTGGCTTCAGAAGTCAGTTTCCAAAACATAACTTTTCATAAAATACTTTACTTCACTTTACTTTACTTTACTTCACTTCACTTTACTTAATTTAGGGATTAAGCACATGTTGTACCCAGGGCTTGGGTTTCTACTGACCGCACCCAATATCGGTGTATCATGATAACCTACGCTACTTCATCAAGCAACGCAAAGGGGTCCACATGTTCATCTTAGAACTATGGATAACTATAAGGGGTCCACTTATCCGTTTCGGGATTATGGATAACTGTAAGTCACTTTACTTATTACAAAACTTAACTTTAAAGAGTTTTACAGAACAAAGCTTAACTTTACAGAACTTTACTTGATCACTTTTTTAAACGAATGTGTACATTTCACTTTAGACACCAAAATCACAATACAAATCATACACATGATAGCCCAATTGAACAATAATAAAATCAATAGGGCGGATAACAAGGAATGGTAACATTCACAGAACGGAATAGTTATTTAAAACACTATCTAGCCACATAGGTAGATAACTTTTAACAAAACCAGAGATTGAGAATCCTAAACAAGGATTGAAGCTAAATATACTACTAAGAGCGTAATTCCTTACCTTGGAGTGCGTTAATTCATCCTGAAACCCCACGCGCACGCATCTACAATCACGCGAAATAACTATCTTAGACAATAGTAATACTTTCTACTTCCGTCCCCAAAATACTTTACTTCTCCTTTTTATTAACCTACGAGTTAATAATCTTTAACCCAGTTAACCTTCATTCTAAGTCTCAATATTACTTATTATTTCATACCTAAAATACCTTCTTTAGGTTTACTAACTTACCCTTAGGGTTTTATAGTTTCTATTCCCAATTAACATGTTTTAGTGTCCAAAATTCACACCAAAACACTATTATTGTAGGCAAACTCTACTAGTGGTAAATGATCATCCCACGCTCCTTGCCAATCCAACGACATTGATCTCAGTAGGTCTTCAAAAGTTTGAATCTTCCTTTCTGACTGTCCATTTGTCTAAGGATGGAACGCTGTACTCATAGTTAATTCCGTCCCCAACGCTCTCTGTAAACTCTTCCAGAAATTTGATGTGAATCTCGCATCCCGGTCTGACACTATAGAGACCGGTATCCCATGTAACCTCACGATCTCATGCACGTACAACTTAGCTAACTTGTCCAACGAATCAGTCAACTTGATTGCTAGAAAGTGAGCCGATTTAGTGAGCCTATCCACTATAACCCAAATTGCATTATGACCCTTCAATGTCCTAGGAAGTCAAATCACCAAATCCATAGTGATGTGCTCCCACTTCTACTCTGGAATAGGTAGCGATTGTAGTAATCCAGCGGGTTTCTGGTGTTCACTTTTCACTGGCTGACATACTAAACACTTGGACATGAATTCTGCTACCTCACTCTTCGTATTGTTCCACCAAAAGGATTCCTTTAAATCTATGCACATCTTAGTACTCCCATGATAAATCGAAAACCTTGAACAGTGAGATTCCTCAAGAATTTCCCTCTAAATACTTTTATCATTAGGCACCCCCAAATGCTCGATTGATACCTCTTAATCCCGTCATTACCCACATGGAAATCTACCATTCCCTTTTTACTTATGGTCTTGTGGATTACTGCTAACTCCTCATCCAAATTCTGAGCTTCCTTGATTCTCACTAATAATGTTGGTTGAACAATCATCTGAGCCAAATAACCTTTAACTCTAACTTCCAGTTTCACCGTTTCACTATTTCCCAATTTACTTACCCCCTTAGAAATCATAGCCGCAAATGATCCACGGTTCTTTCTACTTAACGCATCAACCACTTTATTGGCTTTTCCAGGATGATACAGAATTTTGCAATCATAATCCTTAAGTAATTCAAGCCATCTCCTCTGCCTCATATTCAACTCTTTCTGAGTGAAAATATACTTAAGACTCTTATGGTCGGTATAAATCTCACATGGCACCCCATACAAATAATGTCTCCAAATCTTCAATGCAAACACCACAACCGCTAACTCCAAATCATGGGTAGGATAGTTTTTCTCATGGTTCTTGAGTTGCCTAGACACATAAACAATAACTTATTTGAATAAATCCCAAATTCAGAATGCCCCAACGGCTAAAAATAACCACAATTTAAACTTTAACCAACATTCAAACCCAAACGGCTAGTACAAATCACTAGCTCAAATGGTAACTAACGGAAATAAAGTCTAAAACTTAAACACAACGGAAATCATAACTACTAACTAACTTTATTCCAAAGGTAACTCCTATTCCTCCAAAACCTTGCGACCCTTGACTTACTTACTTATAACCTGGAGAGAAATAAGAATGGATGGAATGAGCGAACAATGCCCAGTAAGTTCATACGGAATCCCCTCGGGTACGAAGAGGGGATGACCGAAACGAACGGTAACTCCAAATCTCACATGGCACCCCATACAAATAATGTCTCCAAATATTCAATGCAAACACCACAATCGCAAACTCCAAATCATGGGTAGGATAGTTTTCTCAAGGTTCTTGAGTTGCCTAGATGCATAAGCTATCACCTTATCATTCTGCATCAGCACACAACCCAAACCTTTCAATGAAGCATCACTATAAATCACAAAAACATCCTTGTTTGTTGGGACCGTAAGAACAGGCACAGACACCAATCGCCTTTCAAATTCTTGAAAGTTCTTCTCACAATCGTCCGGCCATACAAACTTTGTCCCTTTCGTGGTTAACCTAGTCAAAGGTAAAGATAATTTGGAAAATCCTTCCACGAACCTGCGGTAATAACCTGCTAAACAAAAAAAAACTCCTTATTTCGCTAACAGAAGTTGGTCTCTCCCAATTTACTATAGCTTCGATTTTCGCAGGGTCGACTGCTACCCCATTCTTAGACACCACATGCCCCAAGAACTCCACTTCCTTAAGCTAGAACTCACACTTCTTAAACTTGGCATACAACCTTTGTTCTCTTAGAATCTGCAATATTAATTTCTAATGTTCTTCATGCTCCTCTTTTGACTTAGGATACACCAAAATGTCATCAATGAATACAATTACACATTTGTCTAAGAACTCTAGAAATATTCTATTCATAAGCTCCATGAACGCTGCCAGTGTGTTAGTCAACCAAAACGGCATCACTATATACTTATAATGACCATACCTTGTTCTAAAGGTCGTCTTAGCTATGTCGTCCTTCTTCACTCTTAGTTGATGATAACGAGACCTCAAGTATATCTTCCAAAAGTAGTATGCTCTACAAAACTGGTCAAACTAATCGTCTATTCTAGGCATCGGGTATTGGTTCCTTACCGTTACACAGTTTGATTCACGATAGCCGATACATCGACCCATCCTTCTTCTTTATAAACAATATCGGTGCACCCCACGGCGACACACTCGGTCTAATCAAACCTTTATCCAATAACTTCTTGCAATTGCTCCTTCGATTCCTTCAATTCTGATGGAGCTATGATATATGGTGCCTTCGATATTAGTGTAGTCTCCGGTACCAAATCGATGGAAATTTGACTTCTTTTTCAGGCGGTATTTCTGGGAAGTCCTCTGGAAACACATCCTTGAAATCTCTAATCACAAAAGTGACTCTATCATTACTTCTTTCTGGTCCGTAGTACTCACGTATGCCAGAACTCCTTCACACCCTTTCCTTAATAGTTTACGAGCTTTCATCACCGATATAAGGTTCGATCGGGTTCTAGGTTTCGTACCCCTAAAAACAACACTCTTCTCCGGTAACAATTTGAAATGAACTTCCTTCTTAAAGCAATCTATATGGGCATGGTATGCAGCTAACCAGTCCATTCTAAAGATTACATCAAATTCTTCAATCTCGAAGTTAATGAGATCAACCTCAAATTCTTTTCCGCCCAATACCAAGGGGCAATTCCTATATATCGCCGTAATAGGGATCAAATCTATAGTTAAGGTATCAACTACCAAATAAATCTCTAATGCCTCAGGAATCAAATTCATTTTCTTAGCTAAGCAAGCACTTATCATAGAATGCGCAACATTCAACCGTCTTGTGTCTTCCGTCACAAACTTGGCATTTCTCATCAGAACCTTGCCCTTTAGCGTCACTCTTCTTGCTATCCCTAAGGCTTCCTTGACCTCTATTCGGGTACTTATTCACAGCATTATCCTTATCGCGATCACCGGTAGTCTTATGTATATTGCCTTCGTCACGATTCCAGTTTCCCTTGGTTAGCTCGTTCTCAGTAGACTTCTTTTCTCTTCCTTCATACTGCGGTAACTCTCTGCCTCTTTCTCTATTATTCTGGCTCTATCTAACACTTGATCATATGTGGTTAGCATCAACGGAGTGATTTGATAACGAATCCGGTCACTCAACCCAAATTCAAACTTCCGAGCCTTCTGCTCATCATTGTCGAAAAATGCTGAGGCAAACTCCAGCAGCTCAGTAAATTTTTCACAGTACTCATCCACTGTCATAAATTCTGCCACTCTGGCATTTCGAACACTCATCGGATAATACTTTTCGTTGAACACACGCTTAAATCTTTCCCACGTGAATTTACCATTTCCATGTGCAATTGCTGCTCTCATACTCTTATTAGTATCGCGACATGACACTATTACTCTCGCCACACAAGCATTTCTATCATGCTTAATACTTTATAAAAAAAGGCCGTCCCCAAGAGACGTAACTTTTACAAAAGATCTGTTTACTAGACCTCTGGTCGTTTCAATAGACTAATTCTACTTAGGGAAGTTATTACACTAGACTTTACTTATTATCAGGTCGATTTACTAGACCTATTTTCATTCACATTTAGCCGTTTCAATAAGCCAATAACTTTTACACTTAACTGTTTCAATAGGTCACTTTATTCTTGTTTCGATCATTTCACTAGACCAAAACTAATTTCACTTTGGCCGTTTCAATAAGCCAATTAATACTCATGGTCTTTTTACTTGACCCGTACTTCTTGTTCTAGATAGCTCACATGCCATAACTTAAGAACAGAACAAAATCAACAAAGCCATTTGCTTATGATATATCATAAACTTTTATTACGAGGATCTTCTTGCAATAAAAACTAAACAAAACAGAATTTCTAGTATCTCTCTTTAGACTAGAACTACCTTTCAATACTATAAAATAAACTCCACGTTCCACTTTTCAATCATGGAACAACACCTTCCTAGTCTTCCACTAGGTACCTTTGGAGTCTTCTTATAGTCTCTTGATCTACCTCTGGACCTATGAACCGGTACCACTGGTGGTTCATTAACATCTTTCATAATTGGGGTAGCTTCATTACCCTCAAGGTTAATATCTAATTCCTCGACTTCATTTTCAGCTACCAATTCCTCTCTATTTGGTGCTTCATTGTCTACGAGTATCGTCGGTTTTGACTCCCTGGTTCTAGTTCCTTCAAATCATTCAATTCATAAACCCTTGGTAAGCTTCTTCTCTGGTTTCATGATAGTACTTCTCATTTTGGTTCATGGTCTCCTTTACTTCTTCCAATTCTTTGCGAGTGTCTAGCAATCCCTTCCTATCTCGCATCCACTTCTCTAGTGTAAGATTCACTCTTGCCTTTTAAACTTTCAATTCTTCATTAGGCATCTGAATCTTGAGTGCATACCTCTAGATAACTCTTTTCTTAGTGGTTCTATTCTTCAAGTTCATCTTCGGGGGTTTTTTTTTTTTTTTTTCTAAGTCCTTCCATAACTTACAATTAGGACAAAACTATTATCAGTACCATATAACTCGAAAGTATATGACCATAATCATTATTTGCATAAGCAACATAAAGAATGACATTCTAGTGTAATCCTTCAAGTTTTACTCCTCAATGTGCTCACTTATATTCCTCTACATTCCTTGAGGAAGTCTTATCTTAGGTTCTTTCCTAAAATAGTAAGTTTCCATAAATAACTAGTTTGACTTCAAGCAATCTTAGTCTTCCTAAAACGTTAACAACTCATTACTTTGAAAACATGTGGCTTCAGAAGTCAGTTTCCAAAACATAACTTTTCATAAAACACTTTACTTTACTTTACTTTACTTTACTTTACTTTACTTTACTTCACTTTACTTAATTTAGGGATTAAGCACACGCTGTACCCAAGGCTCGAGTTTCTACTGAGCGCACCCAATATCGGTGTATCATGATAACCTACGCTACTTCATCAAGCAACGCAAAGGGGTCCACATGTTCATCTTAGAACTATGGATAACTATAAGGGGTCCACTTATCCGTTTTGGGTTTATGGATAAGTGTAAGTCACTTTACTTATTACAAAACTTCACTTTAAAGAGATTTACAGAACAAAGCTTAACTTTACAAGACTTTACTTGATCACTTTTTTAAAAGAAGGTGTACATTTCACTTTAGACACCAAAATCACAATACAAATCATACACATGATAGACCAATTGAACAATAATAAAATCAATAGGGCGGATAACAAGGAACGGTAACATTTGTGGAAAGGAATAGTTATTTAAAACACTACCTAGCCACATAGGTAGATTACTTTTAATAAAACCAGAGATTGAGAATCCTAAACAAGGATTGAAGCCAAATATACTACTAAGAGCGTAATTCCTTACCTTGGAATGCGTTAATTCTTCCTGCAACCCCACGCGCACGTATCTACAATCACGCTAAATAACTATCTTAGACAATAGTAATACTTTCTACTTCCGTCCCCAAAATACTTTACTTCTCCTTTTTATTAACCTACGAGTTAATAATCTTTAACCCAGTTAACCTTCATTCTAAGTCTCAATATTACTTATTATTTCATACCCAAAATACCCTCTTTAGGTTTACTAACTTATCCCTAGGGTTTCATAGTTTCTATCCCAATTAACATATTTTAGTGTCCAAAATTCACACCAAAACACTATTCACAGCACCTACAATCACTGTTCACAGCACACCCAACACATACATACACACACAGTATATGCACACACACACTTGCGCAAGGTACAGATGCACGCTGCACAGCACACACATACTTCCTGCACCACACACAAACACACAAACACTCAACAGTACATACACCAGCACACACACGCACGCAGCACACACATATTGTAAATCACACACACGCACACTTATACACCTCCACAAACCCATCTTCTTCCTTCTTAATTTCATACTACTAAACCCTAGTTCATCTTTTAGGGTTAGGGTTTCTTAATCCAACGATTTGAATTACAAAGGTAAAGAGAAAGGTTTAAGGGGTTCTAGAATTACCTTTATGAACACGTTCCCTTCTCTCTTTTTCTTCTCCTTCTCCGGCTCTCTCTCTTTCTCTCTGTGTCTCCCTCTCTGCGATGTCCCCTTCTCTCTTCCCGTTCTTTTCTTTTATTTGCGGTGAAAACTAGATTTAGGGATATAAAAGAGTATTTATATAAAAAGGGTTTTCCATTCCCTAATTTAAAAAGGACTCCTATTCCTCTTAATTAATGAATTGGGCTTTTCCACTTTTGACCCAATAACTAAACTAATCTTTTTATTAAAGGCTCGACCCAAATAATAATTAGAGAGTTTTAAACTAAATAAAATATAGGGTAAATTTCGGGTTATTACATTCTTACCCCCTTAAAAGAGTTTGGTCCTCCAAACTAAACGTACCTCAATCTTCAAATAAAGCGGGATACATATCACGCATTTCACTTTCGAGCTCCCACGTGGCTTCTCTTTCCGTGTGAATGCTCTACTGCACTTTTACGTACGGAATCACTCGCTTCCGCAATACTTGATCCTTATGGTCTACAATTCTCACTGGCTTCTCATCATAACTCAAGTCTTCACGAAAACGTAACTGTTTGTACTTTATAACGTGGCTCGGGTCAGCTACGTACTTTCTTAACATCGATACGTTAAACACATTGTGCACACCAGCCAATACAGGAGGTAAACTATACTAGTGGTAAATGATCATCCCACGCTCCTTGGCAATCCAACAACATTGCTCTCAGTAGGTCTTCAAGAGTTTGAATCGTCCTTTCTGTCTGTCCTTCTGTCTGAGGATGGAACGCTGTACTCATAGTTAATTCCGTCCCCAACGCTCTCTGTAAACTCTTCCAGAAATTTGATGTGAATCTCGCATCCCGGTATGACACTATAGAGACCGGTATCCCATGTAACCTCACGATCTCATCCACATACAACTTAGCTAACTTGTCTAACGAATCAGTCACCTTGATTGCTAGAAAGTGAGCTGATTTAGTGAGCCTATCCACTATAACCCAAATTGCATTATGACCCTTCAATGTCCTAAGAAGTCCAATCACCAAATCCATTGTGATGTGCTCCCACTTCTACTCTAGAATAGGTAGCGATTGTAGTAATCCCGTGAGTTTCTGGTGTTCACTTTTCACTGGCTGACATACTAAACACTTGGACATGAATTCTGCTACCTCACTCTTTGTATTGTTCCACCAAAAGGATTCCTTTAAATCTCTGTACATCTTAGTACTCCCAAGATGAATCGAAAACCTTGAACAGTGAGATTCCTCAAGAATTTCCCTCTTAATACTTTCATCATTAGGCACCCCCAAATCCTCGATTGATACCTCATAATCCCGTCATTCCCTTTTTACTTATGGTCTTATGGATTACTACTAACTCCTCATCCACATTCTGAGCTTCCTTGATTCTCACCAATAATGTTGGTTGAACACTCATCTGAGCCAAATAACCTTTAAATCTAACTTCCAGTTTCACCGTTTCACTATTTCCCAATTTACTTACCCCCTTAGAAATCATAGCCGCAAATGATCCATGGTTCTTTCTACTTAACGCATCAGCCACTTTATTGGCTTTTTCAGGATGATACAGAATTTTACATTCATAATCCTTAAGTAATTCGAGCCATCTCCTCTGCCTCATATTCAACTCTTTCTGAGTGAAAATATACTTAAGACTCTTATGGTCGGTATAAATCTCACATGGCACCCCATACAAATAATGTCTCCAAATCTTCAATGCAAACACCACAACCGCTAACTCCAAATCATGGGTAGGATAGTTTTTCTCATGGTTCTTGAGTTGCCTAGACGCATAAGCTATCACCTTATCATTCTGCATCAGCACACAACCCAAACCTTTCAATGAAGCATCACTATAAATCACAAAAACATCCTTGTTTGTTGGGACCGTAAGAACAGGCACAGACACCAATCGCCTTTCAAATTCTTGAAAGTTCTTCTCACAATCGTCCGGCCATACAAACTTTGTCCATTTCGTGGTTAACCTAGTCAAAGGTAAAGATAATTTGGAAAATCCTTCCACGAACCTGCGGTAATAACCTGCTAAACCAAAAAAAAACTCCTTATTTCGCTAACAGAAGTTGGTCTCTCCCAATTTACTATAGCCTCGATTTTCGTAGGGTCGACTGCTACCCCATTCTTAGACACCACATGCCCCAAGAACTCCACTTCCTTAAACCAGAACTCACACTTCTTAAACTTGGCATACAACCTTTGTTCTCTCAGAATCTGCAATATTAATTTCTAATGTTCTTCATGCTCCTCTTTTGACTTAGAATACACCAAAATGCCATCAATGAATACAATTACACATTTGTCTAAGAACTCTTGAAATATTCTATTCATAAGCTCCATGAACGCTGCTGGTGTGTTAGTCAACCCAAACGGCATCACTATAAACTCATAATGACCATACCTTTTTCTAAAGGCCGTCTTATCTATGTCGTCCTTCTTCACTCTTAGTTGATGATAACGAGACCTCAAGTCTATCTTCCAAAAGTAGTATGCTCCACAAAACTGGTCAAACTAATCGTCTATTCTAGGCAACGGGTATTGGTTCCTTACCGTTACACAGTTTGATTCACGATAGCCGATACATCGACCCATCCTTCTTCTTTATAAACAATATCGGTGCACCCCACGGCGACACACTCGATCTAATTAAACCTTTATCCAATAACTTCTTGCAATTGCTCCTTCGATTCCTTCAATTCTGACAGAGCTATGATATATGGTGCCTTCGATATTAGTGTAGTCTCCGGTACCAAATCGATGGAAATTTGACTTCTCTTTCAGGCGGTATTTTTGGGAAGTCCTCTGGAAACACATCCTTGAAATCTCTAATCACAAAAGTGACTCTATCGTTACTTCTTTCTGGTCCGTAGTACTCACGTATGCCAGAACTCCTTCACACCCTTTCTTTAATAGTTTACGACCTTTCATCACCGATATAAGGTTCGATCGGGTTCTAGGTTTCATACCCCTAAAAACAACACTCTTCTCCGGTAACAATTTGAAATGAACTTCCTTCTTAAAGCAATCTACATGGGCATGGTATGTAGCTAACCAGTCCATTCTTAAGATTACATCAAATTCTTCAATCTCGAAGTTAATGAGATCAACCTCAAATTCTTTTCCGCCCAATACCAAGGGGAAATTCCTATATATCGCCGTAATAGGGATCAAACCTATAGTTAAGGTATCAACTACCAAATAACTCTCTAACGCCTCAGGAATCAAATTCATTTTCTTAGCTAAGCAAGCACTTATCATAGAATGCGCAACATTCAACAGTCTTGTGTCTTCCGTCACAAACTTGGCATTTCTCATCAGAACCTTGCCCTTTAGCGTCACTCTTCTTGCCATCCCTATGGCTTCCTTGACCTCTATTCGGGTACTTATTCATAGCATTATCCTTCTCGCGATCACCGGTAGTCTTATGCTTATTGCCTTCGTCACGATTCCAGTTTCCCTTTGTTAGCTCGTTCTCAGTAGACTTCTTTTCTCTTCCTTCATACTGCGGTAACTCTCTGCCTCTTTCTCTATTATTCTTGCTCTGTCTAACACTTGATCTGTTGGGTTTTGAGCAAACATGCGCAGCGGAATTAAAACCCAAAAGCCTAGATCCGATCACGATGATTAAATTAATACGAGGATGAATTTAGAACACTAACCGTGACGGAGATTTAAAATTCTGAGATCTTCAATCTTTGTTCTTCGCGCTTCTTCGAATCACGAACGCATGAACGACCGCAACACTTGGATAACGAACTTTGAAGGAGTTGATGCCAACGCCCTCTATGTTTATCCACACGCGAACGAATATCTAGAACGATTCTAGATCTGGATTGCTAGATCCATTAGAAAACACGCTTTTCTAATCTTCAAAGGCTATATGATTTTATTGGTGTTCTTGAGCTTTTGATTCTCAATCTAAACTCAAGAATATGTTTTTCAAACACATGGAGGCTACCAATAATGATACAATATCAATCCATGCTGATTAGGGTTAAGAGAGAGGTATTTAAACTCATTAGTCCTAAACCTTTTAGGAGAAATAGGTCAAAACCCGTCAAAACACGAAATCAGATTTTGGGCCCAAACAGGGCCTGCTCGGCCGAGTCTTATAAGGTGCTCGGCCGAGCACCTCTGTGTCAAAACTTTCTGTTTCTCATGCTCGGCCGAGTCCTTTGAGGTGCTCGGCCGGGCACCAGCAAAAAGTCATTTTTAGCCTTTTAAACAATTCGTTCTTTTGTGTGTGACCCCATAGGATTATATTAAGTTGGCAATGAGTCCAACCAAGGTCAAACTCATAAATCATGAGCGGACTCTAGCAAGCCATCATGACTACCCAATTAATATAACTTAAAGAAGTTCGTAATCCTCAATAGAATATATCACAATCCTTTTGTCTCACGATATCATATTGAACATAAGTCATGGTCCATGTCAACTTATATTGTTCAATGCTTTCTCGATCTTGAGTAGATTGATAATGAGCAAATGGTATTGATCTCATCAATTCATTTGAGCGCGGCCACGCATTTCATCAATCTCACTCTACGAGAGGCCTAAGCAGATATCTTTCTTGAGAGAGGGACAAATCCCATATTGACTTATTACCTTTCCCTACATGAATCCGATTATGCCAATCGTAGCCTTTATAACCACCCGGTTAGGAGTGACGTTTGAGTACGTCAAACATAATGTTCATCATGTGGAAGACTGTAATAATCTCAGGTCTAAGGATATCAATGATATAACTATTATGAGATTTAATTATGACATTTGACCATGACATAAATCTCATAGGTAGGTCATGTCCAGTACATGGTCACCAACATGTACCCATAAGCTTAATCTGTATCTAATACACATGATCATCACATGATCATCAATTAAACTTATACTAGTTCTTCATAAGTTCTAGGGACGGGGATTATTATAATAAACATGTAAAACATATTATAACCCAAGGTTGTTATCTCCAAAACAAATGATGTAACGTAAGGCCTTTCTCAAGGGCCTAGAGCATAATTCTAACAATCTCCCACTTGCACTAGGCCCAATCAACGTGTATCCAATACCCATTGAGCTAAGTTATGATCTCCATCATTTTGCAAGTGAGCACATGTAAGATGATTGTCTTTGTTATCATCATAAGGTATTTTGCATATTTTTGACACTTCCCATGTCAACGATTTCTCGTAGAGATGGAAACGTCTGAGCCCGTGTTTGGATCATAGATGAGCCCTTGGCACCTTAGCTTGTGCAATAACCGTTATTTCACAACAAGGTCCATTGGATTAGTATCACTATAAACTATTTCTATTTTTACTAATAACATCTATATTCAAACAACTCTATTAGCTACAACTCTTGTAACTAAATACTCAATTTTATTCGTAGAATAAATTATAGTGTATTTGCTTGGAACTATTCCAACTAATAGCACTTATTTTAAACATATGTTTATACTGCGATTTAAATTACCCTTGTCGATGTGGAAGCATGTATCTATGTAACCATTTACTAGATCATCTCCCATTCCAACAACCATCAAGAATGCATCCTTAGTTCTTCTCAAGTACACAAGGATATTCTTGATCATTATCTAATGACTTTCACTAGGATACGATTAGTATGTTCTCATCATACTCCAAGTATACGAGTTATACCGTCTAAGTACATAATATGACATTCATGATAGATCCAATTGCCGAAGCATATGGAATCCTAATAATGTATTCTTGCTCATTAGTCTTCCACTAAGACTAAGTCTTGCCAAGAACACTGTCATTAGACAACTTCGCAAGTTCTTCTCCAAGAGTCTTGCATACTGAACAATTCAGTACATTGTCTCCATAAGTACTTTAACACAAACCAATCAACTTCCTAGATTAATATCAATAGATATTAATTTCAAGGATATAAGCGGCTTATTCCTAAGTCCTTTCATTAAGAAACTCTTTCAAATGAACTATATGTTAGACATATATTTAAGACTAGGAATTAGACTATGCTCCCACTAATTTCTTAGCAAACACAAGTCTCATTATTGATGAATTTCAAACGATTTGAACGCTCAATCAAAATGATTGTTTCAACTCCAAGAAGCTTGCTTCAATCCATCTCATGGATTTCCGCAACATACATACTTTATTAGAATTTCTAGACTATCAAACCTTCAGGTTGTATCCAATACATCCTTAAGTGAGTTCCCGTTAAGAAACGCTGTTTTGATATCCATTTGTCAAATTTCATATTCCAAATATGAAGATATGACAATGTGAATTCTAATAACTTAAAGCATGACTTCAAGTGAGAAAGTTTTATCATAGTCGAAATATGAGTCAACCTTTTCACATTTAATCTTGCTTAATTAGTATGTTCCTTTGCTACCCATGTTAGTTTTCTCCAAGAAAACTTGATTCCATCATTTGGTTTTTACACCTTAGGTTAGAAAGATCAAGTTCCAAACTTGATTAATATACATGGATTGCCTTTTAGATTTTATGACTCCAGGCCATTAATCTAAAATGGAGCGGACATTGCATTTTGATAGGAAGTAAATATACCATTCTCAATGAACTTTACCTCTTATACTTTCTTTAATAAGAAATCCAATATTTCTCATTATAGATTGTATCCTATCATATATGCAATTAACTTGTGTAATTTGAATGAATTTCCACAACTCCTTGCGAAAGTTCATTCAACTTTCATCTAAGGTTCTATGTTATCTTCTAGGTCTCGAACCATTCGAGATATATTTTACTCCCACTGATTCTTTTAAAGATAAACAATTTACCTAGAAAAGTACCATTACAAGCAACAAACAATTTGTTTCTTAGAAGTAAAATAATATCCTCAAGTTTCCTTGGGATATCCCATGAAAATACATTTATTAGATTTAAGTGTGAGCTTGTTCCAAACAAGTCTTTTCGCAAAAAGTCTCACCATTTTAAATCTTTATGAAAGACAAACCAAGTTTTCTTTCATTCCATATCACATATGGTACCTTTGAACCTATTTTAATGGAACTCAAATTAGTGTAATTATAGCGGTTTCCAAAACATAACCCCAAAATAAATAATGGAAGATCAATTTGACTTTATCATCTAATGAACCATATCCAATAAGGTTCTACACTTCCACGTAGACACATCATTCTAAATGGTGTTCTCGGTGGAGTTGATTTGTGAAACAATTTCACAACCTAAAGATGATTGTCAAATTCTTGGTTCAATTATTCATTATCACGATCGAATCGGGATTTCTGAATAATTTTGCCAAGTTACCAAAATCCTCTTTTAGCATTGCTACTTAATGAACCATATACATCGACATGTATTAGGTCTAATAAGATATCAGCCTTTTACTACTCCTAGTAAAAGTTGTCTTAATCCAAGTAAATAAGATTTGCATAAATCATATGATTCAAAATCGTAGACTTTAAAACTCCGTCTCATGGAATTTTAGATATGCGTTTCTCATTTATTTGATCAAAACAATAATGCCTTGAGAATTTAATTATTTATGTTATAGTCTTATTTATTATTTTGTTCTTCAAGATTTAGGATATGAGATTTATTTATATGATTTAACAATACGATAAAGAAAATCATAATAAATAAAGCTCTTTCTTATTCCAAATAAGAAATAAATATCCTTCATTATCTTATAGCAAAATAATACTTTCTACTTAATGAGCAAAGCCACTTCATAAGTGTTCCACGAACAATGTTGCAACTCTTGCATCATTATCATTCGCAGATTAACTTTACCTTTTATAAATAGTCTTTCTTTTATTAATTGTTGCACATTTATACAAATGTGGGATCCAATCCGGTATCCAATACCCAATGATTAAAATTAGAAAGATTAATTTTTATAGAATAAATATCCTTTGTGGTTGTCTCACTACCATTCACTTTTTATTGATCATCCAAAATTTTGATTGCAATTTTAAATGGTCAATCAAATTGCCACATTACCAAATTGCATTATTCAGAGTCATAATTTTAGCCACAATTATTTCCTTTAGGTTTGACAACGTTTGTCTTACCTTTAGCTTTTAATCCTTCCTTTTAGAAAATCATAAAGTCAAAATCGAATTTTCGACATAGGTCATCATCTTTCCGCATGATAGTTCAGATATTGAGAGCACAAACCAATGTCTCATCAATTCGACTAACTTCAGCAATCAAGAACAATTCAAGATTCTAATTTTAGTTTATCTGAATTCTTAATTGACATCACTTTTCAGGAAACTTGGTTTCGCAAACCAGCCGTCTGAAATTAGATTCAATCCCAGATTAATCTTGAACTTGACATTTAATTTCAGGAAACATGGTTTCTGAAACCAATCATCTGATAATTAAATTCAACTCAAAATATTTATCTTAGAAGCGGTAGATTTTAAATTTCCAAATTTATCCTATAATTGCATTTCTTGATTCATTTAGGATTTGGTGCTCATGGTGATCAAATCACCATGATTATCAAAACCAAGAATAAACAATTTATTCATGAATCTAAGATCATCAACAAGTTAATCAAATTAAATTTTGATGATCCTCCGGAACATATTAATCAAATTAATATTGCAATTTAGGTTACTCAGGATTATTAAGAATGTATAATTTTCATTCTTGCTTTAGAACAATTCTTAAGCTCATGAATAATTTCCATTCTGAAGAACAGATCGCAGTAATAAACATAATTAAAGTTTAAGAAAATATTCTACACAAATATGCAAATAAATATACACCTATATTTCATACCAGTCATTTAAGAGATATATAGATTGTATTTCATAAATACTCCCACTAAATTATATAACCTTCATATACATCCAATGTATAATATAATTTGAATGGGCTAAGATCCATATTTCACTTAACTTTGAGTCGGCTAGGGCACGACTGCTCAAAATAAGTTATTTAGGTAGACAACTCCTTGTCAATCATATCGTATATGACTCTTAGATCTTTTATGAGATTTTAGATATCGTATATCTAACATGTTTTAATCTCATCTGTGCCTTAGGCCCAAAACTGTTTTGATAGCCTAATTAAGTTAAACCATTTTAAACGTATAGGAATCACTGTTTCCTCATCTTGCTCATAAATGGATAGAATCAATGCACCTACGCTAGGGCGTAACCCACACAAAACTACCCACGTACTTACAAGTATTTTAATCATGGACTGGCACGGAACTTAAATTTTAAAGAAGGTTCACAACATATAGCATGGTAAATGTTTATAGTCACATAATATAAACACATAAAGCAACGGTTAATAATTTAACTAATCTCATTAATTAAATTAAGATTTCATGTGATTGGTTTATGGGGATAAATTCTTTAACACATTATTGAGAGCACGATTGTACGGTCGAAACTAAGCCATAAGGCATCCACAATCCCGCACCAAATTTAGAAACTAGAAGAAACAACTACGTAAGGTCGAAACTAAGCCAGAAAGCATCCACAATCCCTTACATAAAGTAACTCGATTCTAAATTCTTTTGTCCCATCAATTTATTACTTTGACCTTGAAATTTGTTTTCAGGTAACACGGTTTCTCAAACCAGCCATCTGACAAACAAGTTCAATCCAAAGTGATTTCGAACATGCCTTAATTTCAGGAAACACGGTTTCTAAAACCAGCCATCTGAAAAAAAAATTGTGTCCAAAATCAACCTGCTCGGCCGAGTCCTTTAAGGTGCTCGGCCGAGCGCCTCTGTGTTTCAGAAAACCCTTTGCTTCTGACGACTATGCTCGGCCGAGTCTTATAGACTGCTCGGCCGAGCACCACGAACAGAACAGATTTTCTTGTCGAATTTTAATTCTAAGATTGCTTTCCCGATTCATTTAGGATTTGGTGTTCATAATGATCATATCATCATATTCATCAAAACCTTGAATAAACGATTTATTCATGAATCAAAGATCATCAACAAATCAATCCAATTAATTTTTGATAATCTAAAGGAACATAATAATCAAATTATTATTGCAATCGTAGATCCCACATAACGTATTTAAACGGTGTGATTTTATGATTTCAATATATCTCATATACAAACATAAAACTCAGATCACATAAACATCTTGAATCCAAATTCACATAGCATGCCAAAACATATAATCCAATTATATCATTAACATGTTATTATTAAAATAATCATGATGAACGGGGCTCTGATACCACTGTTGGGTTTTGAGCAAACATGCGCAGCGGAATTAAAACCCAAAAGCCTAGATCCGATCACGATGATTAAATTAATACGAGGATGAATTTAGAACACTAACCGTGACGGAGCTTTAAAATTCTGAGATCTTCAATCTTTGTTCTTCGCGCTTCTTCGAATCACGAACGCAGGAACGACCGCAACACTTGGATAACGAACTTTGAAGGAGTTGATGCCAACGTCCTCTATGTTTATCCACACGCGAACGAATATCTAGAATGATTCTAGATCTGGATTGCTAGATCCATTAGAAAACACGCTTTTCTAATCTTCAAAGGCTATATGATTTTATTGGTGTTCTTGAGCTTTTGATTCTCAATCTAAACTCAAGAATATGTTTCTCAAACACATGGAGGCTACCAATAATGATACAATATCAATCCATGCTGATTAGGGTTAAGAGAGAGGTATTTAAACTCATTAGTCCTAAACCTTTTAGGAGAAATAGGTCAAAACCGTCAAAACAAGAAATCAGATTTTGGGCCCAAACAGGGCCTGCTCGGCCGAGTCTTATAAGGTGCTCGGCCGAGCACCTCTGTGTCAAAACTTTCTGTTTCTCATGCTCGGCCGAGTCCTTTGAGGTGCTCGGCCGAGCACCAGCAAAAAGTCATTTTTAGCCTTTTAAACAATTTGTTCTTTTGTGTGTGACCCCATAGGATTATATTAAGTTGGCAATGAGTCCAACCAAGGTCAAACTCATAAATCATGAGCGGACTCTAGCAAGCCATCATGACTACCCAATTAATATAACTTAAAGAAGTTCGTAATCCTCAATAGAATATATCACAATCCTTTTGTCTCACGATATCATATTGAACATAAGTCATGGTCCATGTCAACTTATATTGTTCAATGCTTTCTCGATCTTGAGTAGATTGATAATGAGCAAATGGTATTGATCTCATCAATTCATTTGAGCGCGGCCACGCATTTCATCAATCTCACTCTACGAGAGGCCTAAGCAGATATCTCTCTTGAGAGAGGGACAAATCCCATATTGACTTATTACCTTTCCCTACATGAATCCGATTATGCCAATCGTAGCCTTTATAACCACCCGGTTAGGAGTGACGTTTGAGTACGTCAAACATAATGTTCATCATGTGGAAGACTGTAATAATCTCAGGTCTAAGGATATCAATGATATAACTATTATGAGATTTAATTATGACATTTGACCATGACATAAATCTCATAGGTAGGTCATGTCCAGTACATGGTCACCAACATGTACCCATAAGCTTAATCTGTATCTAATACACATGATCATCACATGATCATCAATTAAACTTATACTAGTTCTTCATAAGTTCTAGGGACGGGGATTATTATAATAAACATGTAAAACATATTATAACCCAAGGTTGTTATCTCCAAAACAAATGATGTAACGTAAGGCCTTTCTCAAGGGCCTAGAGCATAATTCCAACAATGATCATATGTGGTTAGCATCAACGGAGTGATTTGATAACGAATCCGGTCACTCAACCCAAATTCAAACTTCCGAGCCTTCTGCTCATCATTGTCGAAAAATGCTGAGGCAAACTCCAGCAGCTCAGTAAATTTCTCACAGTACTCATCTACTGTCATAAATTCTGCCACTCTGGCATTTCGAACGCTCATCGGATAATACTTTTCGTTGAACACACGCTTAAATCTTTCCCACGTGAATTCACCATTTCCATGTGCAATTGCTGCTCTCATACTTTTATTAGTATCGTGACAGGACGCTATTACTCTCGCCACACAAGCATTTCTATCATGCTTAATACTTTATAAAAAAAGGCCGTCCCCAAGAGACGTAACTTTTACAAAAGATCTGTTTACTAGACCTCTGGTCCTTTCAATAGACTAATTCTACTTAGGGAAGTTATTACACTAGACTTTACTTATTATCAGGTCAATTTACTTGACCTATTTTCATTCACATTTAGCCCTTTCAATAAGACAATAACTTTTACACTTAACTGTTTCAATAGGTCACTTTATTCTTGTTTCGATCATTTCACTAGACCAAAACAAATTTCACTTTGGCCGTTTCAATAAGCCAATTAATACTCATGGTCTTTTTACTTGACCCGTACTTCTTGTTCTAGATAGCTCACACGCCATAACTTAAGAACAGAACAAAATCAACAAAACCATTTGCTTATGATATATAATAAACTTTTATTACGAGGATCTTCTTGCAATAAAAACTAAACAAAATAGAATTTCTAGTATCTCTCTTTAGACTAGAACTACCTTTCAATACTATAAAATAAACTCCATGTTCCACTTTTCAATCATGGAACAACACCTTCCTAGTCTTCCACTAGGCACCTTTGGAGTCTTCTTAGAGTCTCTTGATCTACCTCTGGACCTATGAACCGGTACCATTGGTGGTTCATTAACATCTTTCACAATTGGGGTAGCTTCATTACCCTCAAGGTTAATATCTAATTCCTCGACTTCATTTTCAGCTACCAATTCCTCTCCATTTGGTGCTGCATTGTCTACGAGTATCGTCGGTTTTGACTCCCTGGTTCTAGTTCCTTCAAATCATTCAATTCATAAACCCTTGGTAAGCTTCTTCTCTGGTTTCATGATAGTACTTCTCATTTTGGTTCATGGTCTCCTTTACTTCTTACAATTCTTTGTGAGTGTCTAGCAATGCCTTCCTATCTCGCATCCACTTCTTTAGTGTAAGATTCACTCTTGCCTTTTAAACTTTCAATTCTTCATTTAGCTTCTGAATCTTGAGTGCATACCTCTGGATAACTCTTTTCTTAGTGGTTCTATTCTTCAAGTTCATCTTCGGGGTTTTTTTTTTTTTTTCTAAGTCCTTCCATAACTTACAATTAGGACAAAACTATTATCAGTACCATATAACTCGAAAGTATATGACCATAATCATTATTTGCATAAGCAACTTAAAGAATGACATTCTAGTGTAATCCTTCAAGTTTTACTCCTCAATGTGCTCACTTATATTCCTTTACATTCCTTGAGGAAGTCTTATCTTAGGTTCTTTCCTAAAATAGTAAGTTTCCATAAATAACTAGTTTGACTTCAAGCAATCTTAGTCTTTCTAAAACGTTAACAACTCATTACTTTAAAAACATGTGGCTTCAGAAGTTAGTTTCCAAAACATAACTTTTCATAAAACAATTTTCTTTACTTTACTTTACTTTACTTTACTTTACTTCACTTCACTTCACTTTACTTAATTTAGGGATTAAGCACACGCTATACTCAGGGCTCGGGTTTCTACTGACCGCACCCAATATCGGTGTATCATGATAACCTACGCTACTTCATCAAGCAACGCAAAGGGGTCCACATGTTCTTCTTAGAACTATGGATAACTATATGGGGTCCACATATCCGTTTCGGGTTTATGGATAACTGTAAGTCACTTTACTTATTACAAAACTACACTTTAAAGCTTTACAGAACAAAGCTTAACTTTACAAAACTTTACTTGATCACTTTTTTAAAAGAAGGTGTACATTTCACTTTAGACACCAAAATCACAATACAAATCATACACATGATAGCCCAATTGAACAATAATAAAATCAATAGGGCGGATAATAAGGAACGGTAACATTTGCGAAACGGAATAGTTATTTAAAACACTACCTAGCCACATAGGTAGATTACTTTTAACAAAACCAGAGATTGAGAATCCTAAACAAGCATTGAAGCCAAATATACTACTAAGAGCGTAATTCCTTACCTTGGAATGCGTTAATTCTTCCTGCAACCCCACACGCACGTATCTACAATCACGCTAAATAACTATCTTAGACAATAGTAATACTTTCTACTTCCGTCCCCAAAATACTTTACTTCTCCTTTTTATTAACCTACGAGTTAATAATCTTTAACCCAGTTAACCTTTATTCTAAGTCTCAATATTACTTATGATTTCATACCCAAAATACCCTCTTTAGGTTTACTAACTTACCCCTAGGGTTTCATAGTTTCTATTCCCAATTAACATATTTTAGTGTCCAAAATTCACACCAAAACACTATTCACAACACCTACAATCACTGTTCACAGCACACCCAACACATACATACACACACAGTATGCGCACACACACACCTGCGCAAGGTACAGACGCACGCTGCACAACACACACACACTTCCTGCACCACACACAAACACACAAACACACAACAGTACATACACCAGCACACAAACACTGTAAATCACACACACGCACACTTATACGCCTCCACAAACCCATCTTCTTCCTTCTTAATTCTATACTACTAAACCCTAGTTCATCTTTTAGGATTAGGGTTTCTTAATCCAACGATTTGAATTACAAAGGTAAAGAGAAAGGTTTAAGGGGTTCTAGAATTACCTTTATGAACACGTTCCCTTCTCTCTTTTTCTTCTCCTTCTCCGGCTCTCTCTCTTTCTCTCTGCGTCTCCCTCTCTGTGCTTTCCCCTTCTCTCTTCCCGTTCTTTTCTTTTATTTGCGGTGAAAACTAGATTTAGGGATATAAAAGAGTATTTATATAAAAAGGGTTTTCCATTCCCTAATTTAAAAAGGACTCGTATTCCTCTTAATTAATGAATTGGGCTTTTCCACTTTTGACCCAATAACTAAACTAATATTTTTATTAAAGGTTCGGCCCAAATAATAATTAGAGAGTTTTAAATTAAATAAAATATAGGGTAAATTTCGGGTTATTACAAATCTAATCTAGTGAGGGAGTAATAGTTGAGGAGGCAGTACAACATGACAAAAGAATCAAAGAAAGAAAACATAAATGAACAATTACCTTGTAATCTCTAAGAGTCAAGCATAGTCATGACATCGAACAATGGATGAAAATGATGAGTGGAAAGAGATGGACATGAGTTGCAGATGGTTGACAAGGTGAGATTTTAAGGTAGTGGGATTTTAGGATGACCTTTAAATTAACAAAAAACGGAGGGAATACAGAACTATTTTTGGGAGGGAAATATAAACGATTTGGTTATTATTTCCGTCCGTACTTTTTGTTGCTCAGTCTCAAAATAAATATGCATTTTTCAGAAAAAAAAATACTGTAATACTCCCTCCATCCCAAAATGATTTTCACGTTTGACTATTCAAACTTTTTAAGGACATGAACACTTGCTTCACTAGCCATGTTGTGTCTATCCACTTTTAAGCCCAAATAGTAGAAATGGGAAGAACTTTTTGGGACAATGAGAAATGGCAAGTGAGAAGATCATTTTGGGACGGAAGGAGTACAATTTTAACACTGTACAAAAAGTGAAGAATATTTCTTTAAAATGTTGATAGAAAAATTGTAACATTCATTATTAGACGGAACGGAACGAGTACTATGTATGTACTCCCTCCGTCCCATTTGAAGCTTCACCATTTAGGTGATGACACACAAATTAAGAAAAATGATGAGTGTAAGAATGGTTGTGACAGGGAAGAAGTTAGTGGGTATGACAAGTGGGGCCTACAATTTAAATATGTGAGAGGAGAAAGTTAGTGGGTATGACAAGTGGGCCCCATAATTTAAGTATGTGAGAGGAAGAAGTGAGTGGGTATGACAAGTGGGGCCTACATTTTTTACCATTTTAGGAAATGGTGAAGCTTTTAACGGGACACCCTTTTGGGTAAAAGGTGAAGCTTCAAATGAGACGGAGGGATTATGTAACACCCATCCTATTTCTTGTTAAATATTTGACATACTTGTTAAATACTTGAACTTGCATATTATGTGTTAGTTTTACTTGGGTTAATTTATTAACTGCTTTAAATAGTTAAGGTGGTTATATGTCTAGTTTTGACTTTTGGGTCATTTGTGAAAATTTGACTTTAGGGGTTTTTTTGTTAAAAGTAAAACTTGAGGGACCTAAGTGCAATTGTTTGAAAGTTCAAAGTATATCATCTTTGTGGGTTGCCTGGGAAAGTCATTTTCCCCAAAATCAATACGTACACTCCCTCTGTTTCATAACCTAGGGTTAAAAGATTTCCTTATTTCCCGACTCCTCGAGCTTAATTATCCCTCCGTTCTTGATTCTGATCCCGGATTAATATTCGTGACGTTGAATAGAGCGTTCCAGGCCGAACAGAAATAAGTTTGGGTCAACTTGAATTTTGACTAGGTAAGTTATTAGCTTCCCCTTGCTTGTAATAACATGCATAAATGTTATTCTCGATACTTGTGATTGTTAATTTTGTGTTTGGGGTGATTCTTGTGATACTTGTAAATTTGGGACAAAGGGAGTATACCCTACTGTATAAAGTAAGGATATAGAAATGAAAGTATTAGTTTTGAGTTGTTGGTATCCCTGGGAATGTGTAAAATGTTAGTGAAAAGTTACTCCTACGCTTGGGGACGGAGATTCCTAAGCCTGGGAAAGAATTGGGGTTTGCTGTAATTTGGACCAGGCGCCCGCCCGGTTTGTCACCAGGCGCCCGCCCTTTTGACCAGAAAGTCATGGGTTTAAGGAAATTTGAACAAGCGGCCGCCCGGTCTACCTCGAGCGCCCGCCCGGTCCCCTGTTCCAAGTAAAGTGTTTTAAACCTAAATCAAATTGAAAGCTTATTCCTCTTAAGGCATATAGCCTTAGTATAAGATGTCCTAGCAAGTATAATTGTACCTTTTGAGGGTATTAGAACTTAGTCTTGAACATTAATACTTATAGAACTAAAATGAGAACATAAGTATAAGAGTGGTATCTCTTCTTTATGTCTTGAAAGTGCTATGAACAAGCACTAATGTGTTATACTTGTTGTGAATCCAATGATTGTGCACCTTAGGGGCATTAGCATAAGGTCTTAGACTTGAATATCCTAAGAATAGAATTGGGATTTTGTAAGAGTAAATGTATAACTCTTATACTTGCTTGAATGTCCAAAGATTGGAATTATAACTTGAAGTATAAGACATTTAAAATCTTGTACATGGCTTGAACATCCATAGAAATGGATTAAGACTTGAATATAAGATAATAAAATCTTGTACATGGCTTGACACCAATACATATGTATGGTAGTGAACTAGAAAGTGCTATAAGTAGGCACTAACGTGTATGAGACATGTTCTTGTTGTGTATGTGCAAACATGGCATACATTTGCTTGATACAAGGTGACTTCTTGACTACTTGAGACATGTTCCTTGTTGAGCTAGTCCACTACTTTTGGATTAGTTCTTCTTCCGTAGTTCAAGTAAATATCTACTTGTACCTTCTTGTGTGAGTCCAGCTGGTTCTCCTTGCTTGTTCGAAAATATATAGGTTCACGCTTGTCGCGAGAGCTGGGGTTTAAGTGACAATCGAGTCCCTATGTATTTCCGCGTGACCCCTTACTACCGGCCATAGTAAGGGCATAGCTTCCTTAGTTGGAGCAATAAGCCTGACTTAAGTGAATGCTAAACTCTTGTCTTGATCACCTCGTGAATATTCATGAGTTGTGATATTGGGAATGACACTGGTTACCGGGTCTTCTGATACATACTGAATCGTCAGTTCCTGTTATTGATCGTGATTGTCAAAGTAATACAAGCTACGACAACAATGGTATTCTTGGGAGGAATAAGGAAGGAAGCAATATCCTTATAGCTTGCTTGTTTAGCTTTATGTGCTACTTGATGAGTGGATTATCCTCTCATATACTTGTTACTTGATGATACTTGATAAATGATTACTTGAGTATCTACTTGAATTGCATGATAACATGTCATGTAGTTGCATCTAATAGCTTACTGAGATTTATCTCACCCTTTATTTGTTTCCCCCCCCCAGGAAAAGAAGGATAGTGCGCAGTGAGGCTCGACATAGTTGGGAGCTTACTTCGCAGGTCGTGATTGTTTTGGGGCTTGTGTCCTTTTACACTTGGTGAGGACGATGTATTATGGGTTTTGTAACTCCTTATTTTGGGGTAGACAGTCTTGTTCAGTTCTTGTTGTCACTAGACATCTTGTATAGTACTCTTAATGCCAGCTTATGTGCTAGGCATGTTTCCGCTGTGTATGTATTAACTTTGGTTTTAAATTTTCTTGTCTAAAACTCGTGTTGTGAGCCAGTATAGCTCCTTACTCTAGAGTATATATATATCATGTCAGTTTGTTAAACAAATGTCATTAAGTTTCTTGTTCCTCGTTAGGCACTCCCATCCAGGTTCGAGGTTCTATTAGGGGATCCCGGGACCTGGGGGCGTGTCAGGTTGGTATCAGAGCGAGCCTGGTTTAGCTACCCTGTTTAGCTACCTTGGTTTGCTCTAAGTCTGGATAGGGTCTATGGCCTAGGTATGGGTGAGTCTTGGGGTGTTATTAATAACGCTGAGTGTTTACCTACAGGTACAATGAGTTCTGAAGGTACAAGTGGTAGTAATCAGCTGAGATCTATAACTCCTCAAGAAGAAATGGTTGATAATGTTGACTGGGATTATCCTAATCGCCTTACAAGGTTCTTGAAGTTGAAACCTCGTAGTTTTGACGGGGAATTTGATTCTAAAAAGGCAGAGGAGTGGATTGAAAGTATTGAGAAGATCTTTACAGCCTTGAGATGTGCAGGTGGTGATAAGGTAACCTTTGCAACCTTTAAACTTGAGAAAGCCGCTGAACATTGGTGGCAAGTGTTGAGTAAAAGTTGGGAACTGGAAGGTGTACCTCAGACATGGGAGAATTTTCTTAAAGCTTTTAAGTCGCAGTTTATTCCAACAGTGGTCCAAGATAGGAAGGAAATGGAATTTCTTAATCTGGAGCAGGGAAGTCTGACTGTGGGGCAATACTCAACCAAGTTCACAGAATTGGCAAGGTATTGTGATCACTTAGTTCCAAATGAAGCCAAGAAGGCACAGAGGTTTGTTAAAGGGTTGAGGACTGAGTATAGGAAGCAACTTCTTTCTCTACAGCTCACTAGTTATCAGCAAGCAGTGGAGAAGGCTTATACTATTGAAAATGATATTGAAGAACACAAGGTGAAGTTGGGAACAACCATGACTGGTCGTGTATCAGAGAAAACTCAGGGATCTGGTTCTAAAGGTGGTAAATCTGGCCGCCAAGATCGTCGATTCCGACAGCCAATTGAAAGTAAAGGTAGTGTATCAACTGGTTCGAGGACAACAGTCCAAGGTCCCAGGAGAGTATGTGGCTTTTGTTCGAAAGAAGGTCATTCTGAAGACAAGTGTTGGCTAAAGCAAGGAAAGTGTTTATTGTGTGGTGAAGTGGGGCATTTCGCTAGAAATTGTCCTAAAAATAGAGGAAATCAAGCTGGGGTTGCTAGTCAACAGGCTTCAGGTTCCAAGAGAGATAGTGGGGGTCGACCAAAAGTTCAGGGTCGAGTGTTTGCTTTAGATCAGCAGGGTGTAGCTGAGTCTTCTGCGGTCATAGGAGGTATTATATTACTTTCTAGTACGAGAGCGCGAGTCTTAATAGATCCAGGCTCATCTCATTCATATGTGGCATCTCATTTTGTGTCGCATTTGCATGTTCTTCCTGATTCTATGCCTTATGTGCTAGAAGTATCTTCCCCTATGGGAGATTGCATGTTTACTTCTGAGGTCTACAAGAAATGTGAGGTTCTTGTGGGTGATCATGCCCTTCTTGCTGACCTAGTCGTGTTACCTATAAGGGACTTTGACGTGATTCTTGGCATGGATTGGCTATATGTGCATCATGCATCTGTTGATTGTCATAGAAAAGTAGTAACTTTTTCTATTCCTGGTTTGCCTGATTTTACCTTTGAAGGTGATAGGCCTTTATGTGCTATACATGTTATTTCTGCTTTAAAAGCTAGAAAACTTTTATCTCGTGGTTGTGCCGGGTATCTCGCATGTGTGCTTGATCAAAGTTTATCTGTTCCCAAGATGGAGGACATTCCTGTTGTGTCTGAATTTTCTGATGTGTTCTCTTCTGAGTATAGCATGCCACCTAATCGAGAGCTTGAGTTCTGTATTGAGTTATTACCAGGTACAGCACCAATCTCGAAAGCACCTTATAGAATGGCTCCAGCTGAGTTGAGAGAGTTAAAAACACAGCTTGAGGAATTGCTTGAAAGGGGTTTCATCAGACCTAGTGTATCACCGTGGGGTGCACCAGTGTTATTTGTCAGAAAGAAAGATGGGACTCTGCGATTGTGTATTGATTACAGAGATCTTAATCAGGTAACTATCAAGAACAAATATCCGTTACCTCATATTGATGACTTGTTTGATCAGCTTCAGGGTTCAGTAGTGTATTCGAAGCTTGACTTGAGAAGTGGTTATCATCAGTTGAAAATCAGATCTGAGGATATACCAAAGACAGCTTTCCGTACCAGGTATGGGCATTATGAGTTTATTGTTATGCCATTCGGTTTGACAAATGCTCCAGCTGTATTTATGGATTTAATGAACCGTATCTTCAAGCCATATCTTGATTGTTTTGTGGTGGTATTCATTGATGACATTCTTGTGTATTCTAAATCACGGGCTGAGCATGAACAACATCTCAGAGAGGTATTACAAGTTCTTCGTGAGAAACAACTATTTGCAAAATTTAGCAAATGTGCTTTCTGGTTAGAAGAGGTTTCATTCTTGGGGCATGTTGTGTCTGCTACTGGTATTGCAGTAGATCCTTCCAAAGTTGAAGCAGTTGTGAACTGGAAGAGGCCAACTACAGTGACTGAAATCCGTAGTTTCTTGGGCTTGGCTAGTTATTATCGGAGGTTCATTGAGGGATTCTCCAAGATTGCTACTCCATTGACTAATATGACTCGAAAAGCTATTTCTTTTGAGTGGAATGACAAATGTGAAGCAAGTTTTCAGGAGTTGAAAAGGCGTTTGACTACAGCTCCAGTCTTGGCTTTGCCTAATGGTTCCGAGCATTTCATGGTTTATACTGATGCTTCTAAAGAAGGATTGGGTTGTGTTCTGATGCAAGATGGCAAGGTAATAGCTTATGCTTCTCGAAAATTATCTCCTTATGAAAAGAATTATCCTACTCATGATTTAGAGTTGGCTGCGATTATTTTTGCTTTGCATAAATGGAGGCATTACTTGTATGGAACCAAATTTGAAGTCTTTACTGATCATAAGAGTTTGAAGTACTTGTTTTCTCAAAAAGAGCTTAACATGAGGCAACGTAGATGGATGGAGAAATTGAAGGATCATGATTGTACTATCCTTTATCATCCAGGAAAGGCAAATGTTGTGGCAGATGCACTGAGCAGAAAGACTTATATTTCTTGCCTGATGATTCGTGAATGGAAGATGCTTGAAGATTTGTGTGATTGGAGTCCTTGTGAATCAAATCATGGAGTTATCTTTGCTAATATAAAGGCTACTTCAGATTTACTCCAACAGATCAAAGAAGCACAGGTAACTGATTCTGAATTGCAGAAAATCATTAGTGGAATGAATGAAGGAAAGCAACCAGATTTTTCTTTTAATAGTGATGGAATTCTTACCTTTCGAGGCAGAGTTTGTATTCCAGTTAATCCTGAGATAAAGAAGAAAGTTCTTGAAGAGGCTCACAAAGCCAAGTATACTATTCATCCTGGAAGTACTAAAATGTACCAAGACTTGAAGAAACATTTCTGGTGGAACAATATGAAAAGAGAGATTGCTGAGTATGTTTCCAAATGTTTGACTTGTCAACAAGTGAAAGTGGAACATCAACGTCCAGCAGGTTTGTTGCAACCATTGGAAATTCCAGAGTGGAAATGGGAGCATATTACTATGGATTTTGTGACTGGTTTGCCACGTACCAGACGAGGCCATGATGCTGTTTGGGTTATAGTGGACAGGTTGACTAAATCAGCTCACTTCTTGTCTGTTTCCATGGGATATTCATTGTCTCAGTTGGCATCTTTGTATGTTCAGGAGATAGTCCGACTGCATGGGGTTCCTGTGAGTATTGTGTCTGACAGAGATCCTCGTTTTACTTCTCGATTCTGGCAGGCTCTTCAGGGTGCTATGGGTACTAAATTGAATTTCAGTACAACTTTTCATCCTCAATCTGATGGGCAATCTGAGAGACTTATACAGATTCTCGAGGATATGTTGCGTGCTTGTGTTATTGATTTCAAAGGCAGTTGGGATACTCATCTTCCTTTGGCTGAGTTTGCTTATAATAACAGTTTTCAGTCTAGCATTGAAATGGCTCCATATGAGGCTCTTTATGGCAGAAAATGTCGATCTCCTATATGCTGGGATGAAGTGGGAGAAGCTAGAGTTTTGGGTCCTGAAATGGTTCAACAATCAGTTGAGAGTGTGAAACTCATTCGAGATAGATTGCGCACAGCTCAGAGTAGACAAAAGAGTTATGCAGATCATCGTAGAAGGGATCTTGAATTTCAGGTAGGTGACTTTGTATTCTTGAAGGTCTCTCCTCGTAGAGGTATAAAGAGATTTGGGAAGAAAGGAAAGTTATCTCCTCGTTATATCGGTCCATTTGAGATTCTTGAAAGAGTTGGGAAGTTGGCTTACAGAGTGGCTTTACCTCCTTCTTTATCGGGTATTCATGATGTATTCCATGTATCTATGCTTCGCAAGTATATGGCAGATGAATCACATGTTCTTGAATATGAGGCTATTCCATTTCAGCCTGATTTGTCTTATGAGGAACAACCTGTTGAAATTCTTGACTGGAAAGAGCAAGTATTGCGTACCAAAAGGATTCCTATTGTGAAGGTCCTTTGGAGGAATCATGAAATTGAAGAGGCTACTTGGGAAACTGAGAAAGAGATGCGAGATAAATACCCGAGCCTATTTGAAAACTTTGGTAAGTAAAATTCGTGGGCGAATTTTCTTTAAGGTGGGGAGGATGTAACACCCATCCTATTTCTTGTTAAATATTTGACATACTTGTTAAATACTTGAACTTGCATATTATGTGTTAGTTTTACTTGGGTTAATTTATTAACTGCTTTAAATAGTTAAGGTGGTTAAATGTCTAGTTTTGACTTTTGGGTCATTTGTGAAAATTTGACTTTAGGGGTCTTTTTGTTAAAAGTGAAACTTGAGGGACCTAAGTGCAATTGTTTGAAAGTTCAAAGTATATCATCTTTGTGGGTTGCCTGGGAAAGTCATTTTCCCCAAAATCAATACGTACACTCCCTCTGTTTCATAACCTAGGGTTAAAAGATTTCCTTATTTCCCGACTCCTCGAGCTTAATTATCCCTCCGTTCTTGATTCTGATCCCGGATTAATATTCGTGACGTTGAATAGAGCGTTCCAGGCCGAACAGAAATAAGTTTGGGTCAACTTGAATTTTGACTAGGTAAGTTATTAGCTTCCCCTTGCTTGTAATAACATGCATAAATGTTATTCTCGATACTTGTGATTGTTAATTTTGTGTTTGGGGTGATTCTTGTGATACTTGTAAATTTGGGACAAAGGGAGTATACCCTACTGTATAAAGTAAAGATATAGAAATGAAAGTATTAGTTTTGAGTTGTTGGTATCCCTGGGAATGTGTAAAATGTTAGTGAAAAGTTACTCCTACGCTTGGGGACGGAGATTCCTAAGCCTGGGAAAGAATTGGGGTTTGCTGTAATTTGGACCAGGCGCCCGCCCGGTTTGTCACCAGGCGCCCGCCCTTTTGACCAGAAAGTCATGGGTTTAAGGAAATTTGAACAAGCGGCCGCCCGGTCTACCTCGAGCGCCCGCCCGGTCCCCTGTTCCAAGTAAAGTGTTTTAAACCTAAATCAAATTGAAAGCTTATTCCTCCTAAGGCATATAGCCTTAGTATAAGATGTCCTAGAAAGTATAATTGTACCTTTTGAGTGTATTAGAACTTAGTCTTGAACATTAATACTTATAGAACTAAAATGAGAACATAAGTATAAGAGTGGTATCTCTTCTTTATGTCTTGAAAGTGATATGAAAAAGCACTAATGTGTTATACTTGTTGTGAATCCAATGATTGTGCACCTTAGGGGCATTAGCATAAGGTCTTAGACTTGAATATCCTAAGAATAGAATTGGGATTTTGTAAGAGTAAATGTATAACTCTTATACTTGCTTGAATGTCCAAAGATTGGAATTATAACTTGAAGTATAAGACATTTAAAATCTTGTACATGGCTTGAACATCCATAGAAATGGATTAAGACTTGAATATAAGATAATAAAATCTTGTACATGGCTTGACACCAATACATATGTATGGTAGTGAACTAGAAAGTGCTATAAGTAGGCACTAACGTGTATGAGACATGTTCTTGTTGTGTATGTGCAAACATGGCATACATTTGCTTGATACAAGGTGACTTCTTGACTACTTGAGACATGTTCCTTGTTGAGCTAGTCCACTACTTTTGGATTAGTTCTTCTTCCGTAGTTCAAGTAAATATCTACTTGTACCTTCTTGTGTGAGTCCAGCTGGTTCTCCTTGCTTGTTCGAAAATATATAGGTTCACGCTTGTCGCGAGAGCTGGGGTTTAAGTGACAATCGGGTCCCTATGTATTTCCGCGTGACCCCTTACTACCGGCCATAGTAAGGGCATAGCTTCCTTAGTTGGAGCAATAAGCCTGACTTAAGTGAATGCTAAACTCTTGTCTTGATCACCTCGTGAATATTCATGAGTTGTGATATTGGGAATGACACTGGTTACCGGGTCTTCTGATACATACTGAATCGTCAGTTCCTGTTATTGATCGTGATTGTCAAAGTAATACAAGCTACGACAACAATGGTATTCTTGGGAGGAATAAGGAAGGAAGCAATATCCTTATAGCTTGCTTGTTTAGCTTTATGTGCTACTTGATGAGTGGATTATCCTCTCATATACTTGTTACTTGATGATACTTGATAAATGATTACTTGAGTATCTACTTGAATTGCATGATAACATGTCATGTAGTTGCATCTAATAGCTTACTGAGATTTATCTCACCCTTTATTTGTTTCCCCCCAGGAAAAGAAGGATAGTGCGCAGTGAGGCTCGACATAGTTGGGAGCTTACTTCGCAGGTCGTGATTGTTTTGGGGCTTGTGTCCTTTTACACTTGGTGAGGACGATGTATTATGGGTTTTGTAACTCCTTATTTTGGGGTAGACAGTCTTGTTCAGTTCTTGTTGTCACTAGACATCTTGTATAGTACTCTTAATGCCAGCTTATGTGCTAGGCATGTTTCCGCTGTGTATGTATTAACTTTGGTTTTAAATTTTCTTGTCTAGAACTCGTGTTGTGAGCCAGTATAGCTCCTTACTCTAGAGTATATATATATCATGTCAGTTTGTTAAACAAATGTCATTAAGTTTCTTGTTAAGTTTCTTGTTCCTCGTTAGGCACTCCCATCCAGGTTCGAGGTTCTATTAGGGGATCCCGGGACCTGGGGGCGTGTCAGATTATGTAATTTATGTATGTAAGGAATAAAAGAAAATGAAAAAAACTGGTGGGAAATGGGTTGTAGGAGGGAATGCTTGTGAAAGATGATTTGTTTGAAATCTATTTGTTTTAAAATAGATTTGCTTCATCTTAAAAGTTGATTTGTATTGTTATCATTCATTCATTAAAACTAATTTATCCAACTAACTAGGGGATCTTGTCACATCAACATGTGCCCATGGGCACATATTAGAAAAACCCTTTAATAATTCTTACCAGACCAACCTTTCTGTCGCTATGTCTTCCGTGGAAAAGTGTCCTTCTGACCCGGAAGGCTATCGCTCTGATGCATCTATGTTCGCGTATGCAGAAGCTTGCCAATACGGAGGGACGGTAGGAAGCGTGAGTGTATCTCCTGGTGCACCAATAGCGGATGGTCGCAATTTTGATGAATACTACAATGAAGATGATGGTTTTATCCATGTGAAGAAAAGGTATGGCAAGAGCACGGTCAAGTTTAAAGGCTGAGGTTCTAAAAGATATTGGGGAGAGTCTAAAAGACACCGGTGATAATTTTGCTCTTTGTCTTTCTTTTATTTTATTTATTTTTGTTTGCTTTTTATTGTTCCATAATGGTTTTGGTCTAGTCCCCCGTCCGACCATCACATTTGATTTTTATTTTAATAAAATTTAGGGGGCCTTTAGCCCTTTTCGATTGCAAAAAAAAAAAAAAAAAAAAAAAAAAAAGCTCAGTGCTGGGCTGGATCCAGCTTCAAGATAGGATTTCGAACTGCTCCACCGGGGAGTTAGCTCCACCCAATGGTGCCAATTGGAGCCGCCTCATTTTAGCTACACCCAATGGTGCCGATGAAGGCCACATGTGTCCGAATTCGGTGGGACCCACAAAAAATTGAAATCATCTTAGCCGCACACCCAATCGGCAGGCATATGTGGCCTTGATCGGCACCATTGGGTGGAGGGGTGGAGCTAACTTGGGTGGAGCGGTTGCGGGTCCAGATATAGATACAATCTGCCAAGTCTTTTTCAGCAGACCTGTGTTGTGTTCTGCATTCGTTTGTAATATTCCATCCGTCCTAGAGTGACGAAGAAACGTGTAGAGACATGAATTAAACTTGGTTCCAACTTCCAATAGAAGTGATCTAATACAGAGAAAATATCATTTATCATCTACAGTCACCATTTATTGATAAAGCCATGTTACTGTTTTAGCATGAAAGCTTTCGTATAGTGCGAATCCATTTTTATTTTTTTTGGGTATGAGATGTTTGTTGCAAAATGGGATTTGGATTTGAAAGTATTCACGAGCCACAGTCTTCTGTATGTTTCTCTCTTTTGTATAGTAGAAGCTTTGTATTGTCCATAAATATGATTTCATTGAGCATGCACATAGTACTATACATTTATCACTTTGTTGGATGTTTTGCAAGAAGGTGCAAATGAGACATCAGCAGCAACAGCTTTAACTCTTCGCATAAGGGAATGTACACCTTAGTGATCATCTTTGTGATTTTGATAAAATTGTCTTGTCATCGAATAATACTGAAGTTAAATAATACACGAGAAACTTTGTTGCAGTGAAAGAAGTTGGGGAAAGTGGTGGAAAATGGAGATAAAGAATTCAAAACCGAGGTGGAAGTGACAGCCAAAACACATCAGAAAAATTTGGTTGACCTACTTGGATTTTGCTACTAAGGAGAGCATCAACTATTGGTTTGCGAGTACGTGAGTAATGGCACCCTAGCAAGCTTCCTTTTTGCAAAAGGACTTTCCTATATCCATGAAGAGTGCAACACAGATTATTGATTGCGATATAAGCCTCAAAAATGTGCTACTGGAAGAGTATTACGAACCTCAAATATCAGATTGTGGATTGTCCAAGCTTTTAAGGATCAATCAGAGTGAAACAAATACTGCCGTCCGATGAACAAAAGGGTACGATGCGCCTGAATGGTTCAGGAACACCCCAATCACCATAAAGGTGGATGTGTATAGCTTTGGAGTGGTGCTTCTTGAAATCATTTCATGCAGAAGAAGCGTGGAGTATTCAGAAACTGGTGGTGAAGAAGATAAAGCAATTTTGACTGATTAGGATGAGATTGCTTTCAGCAAAGGAAATTGAACGAGTTTGTGTATAATGATTTGGAGGCATTACAAGAGCGGCAGAAACTTGAAATATTTGTGAAGATTGGTATTTGGTGCGTAAACGAAGACCCATATATGAGATGAACAATGCGAAAAGTGACTCAGATGCTTGAAGGTGTTATTCAAGTTACTGAACCCCCATGTCCGTCCCCTTTCTCTATTTCAAGATAATATGTCCCAACGTATTAACTATTCTGCATTTTCCCAGATTTAGTAGGTACCTTGTATCAAAGGTTCATTATATTAGATTTTCTTGTTCATGTTATGTGGTAATGCATGTTTTATTACTTCAGGTAGAAACTGAATTGGGCTTCATGCATTTGTAGCAGATGAAGTATGTGCTTAGCTTCAGTTTATTGGTTTCAAGCAGCATAATCTTGCCGTTAATATTTCTTTTACATTCTGTTGTTGTTTTATGCAGTTGAGGAATATATTGAGAGTGTCAATTGGGTGTTTCCATTTCAATGATATGGTATCCTCAGGTACGCATACGCTTTACATAATGTTTAATCTGACTTCTATTCTCGAGTTACATCTATGTTGACATAGTTATCAACTGTTATATGGAGTACTATCTTGAAAATTTTGCTGCATTTTCTATATGGATCAACTCATTTGAGCGTGAACCAACTACAACACCCCCTCGATTTCAACATTAAGCAAAATGCGTAACCAAAAAAAAAAAAAAACACGAAAAACAAATGCTGAATGGTTTCTGCCAAGAATGCAAAATACAAAAACAATAATGTTGGATAAAAGTAACAAATGCATTCATAGCCCTTTTGTGTAGTTATTCTGAAGCAGATGACATGAATTACAACATAACAAAAACAAATTACAAAAGAAGTACACAAAGACACTTGGGGGGACGTATTGCTTTTTCCTTACGACTAAAAAAGGAGATATGCTGAATAGTTTCTTACCTTCAAAGAGAATAGGGGCATGGACATGGGGGCTTAGTAACCTTAATAACACCTTCAAGCATTTGGGCAACCTTCCTCATGGTTGGTCTCAAATTTGGGTTTTCCTGTACACACCAAATACCAATCTTCACAAACATTTCAAGTTTCTCAATCTCACTCAACGCCTCCAAATCATTATCAATAAACTCATTCAACTTCCTTTCTTGATAACAATCCCAAACCCAATCTGTCAAAATTGCTCTCTCTTCATCACCAGGCTCAAACTGCTGCACGCTTCTTCTACACGAAATAATCTCCAGTAGAAGCACTCCAAAGCTATAGACATCCACCTTTGCAGTGATTGGGGTGTTCCTAAACCACTCGGGTGCAACATACCCTTTTGTTCCTCGAATTGCAGTATTTGTTTGACTCTGATTCATCTTTAAAAGCTTTGACAATCCAAAATCTGATATTCGAGCTTCGTAATACTCATCCAAGAGCACATTCTGAGGTTTTATATCGCAATGGATAATCTGAGAACTACATTCCTCATGAAGGTAGGAAAGTCCCCTTGCAATCCCCAAGGCAATACGAGTCCTCTGTCTCCAACTCGGCTTTTTGTCAGAGAAAAGGAAGCTTGCTAGGGTGCCATTACTCATGTACTCGTAAACCAATAGACGTTGCTCTCCTTCATTGCAAAATCCAAGTAGGCTAACCAAATTTTTGTGATGTGTTTTGGCAATCACATCCACCTCGGTTTTGAATTCCTTGTCTCCATTATCGACCACTTCCCTCAATTTCTTCACTGCAATAAAGTTCGTGCCGATTATCCCTTTTGAGACTATTCCAAACGCACCCCTTCCCAATTCTTCCTCGAACCCATTTGTTGCTTCAGCAAGCTCTCTATAGCTAAAGCAACGCAAGTTAGTTTCCATTTCTAGAGCATTAGTACCTCGAGGCAGCTTTATGATTTTCTTTTTATAGATAAGGAAGAAACCCAAACCCGCAGCAATGAACAATATGAAATTGACAAACACGGAACTACCTAAAAGTACTGATCCCACAAGGACTAAAGTGCTCCGGTGCTTCTTCATTACTGGAGGCGCTGGATCCAGATGAAAGCCTTTGCTATATTTAAGGAAAGCCTTGCCAATAATTTGAGAGTCCTTTCTTCCGTTTGCGAATGGCAGCTGCTTCTTCCAACAAGTAGTGCCTTGGTAAAATGCAAGTGCGCAGAAACAATCAGTTAAACAAGAGCTTCTACATTCCTCCTCGCTAATTGGGTCCATAAGGTCGTACTGCGTTTCTGGCCAATCAGTACCGATTAGCTCTTCGAAATCATACAAACTTGTTGGCTGATCTTCATCACAACTTAGGGTGAAATTCGGCTTGCAGCTGCTATGCATATCATTTGGGTCAAGGGACAAATAATTTTGTGGGCATTCACAAATTGGCTTGCCAAAATCTTGAATTGAGCAAATACTATTAAACCCACATGCCCCACTACCTCCCATTTCATTCACTGTAAGACAAATGTTTATCGGTTGCCACCATATTGGCTTCCAGCCGGGGTTGCCAGTAAAATTCCTTGGGTGATAGTATTGAGTGAAAACCCCATTTGAATCAAGAGTAGCTCTAAAATAATAATCTTCTGCTCGCCTTTCCATTCGAGGGGTCAAAACAATGCTTTCGTTGTTGATTTTCAGTACGTACATGTACCCTGTCTCATTGAAGATCACTTGGTAACCGATATTAGTAGCATTTCCAGCATGACTCGTGCGAGTGGAGTAGTAAGGACCATATTGAGAATTGTAGGGAACATTTTGGGTATATAAAACAAAATTTCCATCGTGTTGGAATATGAATTTGAACCTACCCGTGGAAAAGTTTGTTGGTGTCATACGCGAATAAATCACCCCTCCCCTCTCCATTATCTGCGTAGGCAACAAGGTATCTGATGGATCTTGGAAGGTTGACCAGATTTTTATAGAGTCGTTATATAGAAGCTCAAAGTTCCCGGTATCATTCATGACAGCATAAGAAACTTGATTAGGAGCGGACCCGTAAGAATTCCATAGTTGTTTGCCTTGAGGATCAGTGAGGACTAGACCACGGTCTGCAGTTAGCTGAATCCTTGACCCCCTTGCCACTTGAGTCGCTTCATTTGCAAACCACACAATTGTTTTGTCGGGTACTTTCTCATACCATATTGAAAGAATGAATGGACCGTTGGTTTGGATTTGTTGAAAACCAAATGCAAAATCTCCAGATGACGAAAGCCATACGGAGACATCGTTATCTGCTGTGAGAGATGAGCCTACAGTTATGGTTCCATTAGTTTGTGCCAAGGCATAAATTGGAAGGAGTAATAGAAGAGAAAGGAGATAAACAGCCATTGCTAAAATTATTATTTGATCAGAAGAAGAAAAGATTCAGGACTATAAAGGAACTGAATTTTCTCTTGTTATTTTGCTTGTTTAATAGGTCCTCGTTATGTTCAGTGAAATCATCTGTTTGGCTAAATCACTCGTTAAAAACTGTATGGCAGCAGGTAACTGCAGTCATCACACGACGGGCAATTTTTGTTTTTAAAACGAAAAAATTTGGTGATTTGGGCAAGATGATGCATTTGTTTATGTTTGACCAATATTTGGTGATTTGGTCAAGATTATGACCTTCAATAATTAATTATATATTCAAGTGTCATTTTTTTTTTTTTAAAAAAAAAAAAAAAAAAAAAGAGCGGTTATTGATTATGCAACAAGGAGTAAAGAAATTATTCTGACCAAGTTATATCTCCTCTATTAGTTTTAGTGAGCAGCTTTTAGAAATGTAATCTAATACAACTAGTAGGTAAGTTGGTGAAGGGGTTTTATCAGAGTTGTTTTCGAGCCAATCCCACAATCAGAAACATAAGATTGCTCACATCTGAAGTAATTTTACGAAACGTTTAACCAGGTCAACCATGTTCCTCGATATTTTCCTAATTTGAGTTGATGCAATTATAAGTTTATAACAGTAGTTTCAAGTATGAATACTTCGAGTTTTGTCACTGACATCTAAGCTAATTTTACCAAAGTCAACTTCTTGGGTCATACTCGATTATGCTGACATCTGAAATACTCCCTCCGTCCCAAAATGATCTTCTCATTTGTCATTTCTCCTTGTCCCAAAAAGTTCTTCCCATTTCTACAATTTAGGCTTAAAAGTGTATAAACAAAACATGGCTAGTGAAGCAATTGTTCATTTCCTTAAAAAGTTTGAATAGTCAAACGTGAAGATCATTTTGGGACGGAGGGAGTAATATTAAGTCAGCTTTTTGGTGTAGGAAATATAATTCCAATATTACTTGATAGCTGTGTGAGTGTTATTTATCCAATTTGCTGCTATGTTATATGTATATAACATATAGAGGCAGGGTAGTATTCGTAATTGTACACAATTCCTCATATATATATGCAGAGACTTCCAGGTCGTCTTTTGAGTATGCGGATTTACATGGTATCGGAGCATTCATGCTCTTGATGCATCATTAAGCGATCTTGTTACCTCATCAAGCTAGCATTCATCTGAAGCAACTAGTTGTTATTCTTGATAGGTGAAGCAATAGTATCTCTAGTAAGGTGAGTGAGTCAAGTCTTGATCTTTGATTCATCAATTTTGTCATCGTCTGTTGAAATTCCGTGGGGTCAGACCTGTTAGTGTTCTATTGCTAGGATTTTATTATCAATTATTGGGATTTTTTAAGTCAGGTAATCTAGGGTTCTGTTCAGCTTGGTCATTATTTTCTTTCTTTTCGACTGTGACTGCATTCACAATGGAATCAGAGAAGAGTAACATTCTCTCGGTTAGGCTTGATGGGAAAAATTATCCCTTGTGGGGATTTCATTTTCAATTCTATGTTCAAGGAAAAAGCTTGTGGGGATTCATCGATGGAACTACAGTCAAACCATGTGATACACAAACCACGAAATCAGAGAGAAATATTCAGGACTACTATGCAGGATTCATGAGTATGTGGACAGAGTATGAGCTGGTGAACAACGAAAATGTTGCCCAACCTTGTTGCCTTAAGACGTTGAAAGCGATTAATGAAGAAAGAAAAGTTATGCAGTTGTTAATGAAGCTTCGTCTAGAATATGAAGTGTTTCGTGCACATATTGAATCGTGATGTGATACCTACTATGGATTTAGTCCTTGGAGAACTTCTTCGAGAGGAAACTAGGATCACGACTCAAGCCACTCTTGAAGGAAAGAAGGCAGTCAGGTCGTTTTTATTGCAAAACATAACTGGGGAAACCAAGGACAAGGTAAAAAGGACCTTTCAAAACGTTTGCATTTGGAGAAGCCACATCAACAATATACTAATAAATAAGTGACTTTTCATTTTCTTTTCATTAGCTAATACTATTAGCTAATAATAATAGTTACTATAAAGGGTAACTATAATAGTTAACTATTATAGTAACTATTAGTAATATAGTAATAGTTAACTATAATAGTTAACCATTATAGTTAACTATTACTCTTATTAGTAATAGTTACTATTATAGTTAACCATATTAATTAACTAACTATTACTATTATTAGTAATAGCTATTATAATAGTTACCCTACGTAGTAACTAATAGTATTAGCTAATGATATTAAGCAAATAACAGTTAACTATTAATAGTAAGAGTATTAGTTAATTATAATAGTTATTATATAAGTTAATTGTTAATTTTTAATATTAATTAATCATAATAGTTACTATATCAATTAACTATTACTATTAATAATATTCGTTTATTATAATTATTAGGAACAAATGCAAAAAAAGTACCTCAATTGACCATTCTGTGCATGTTTAGTAACTTATGTCATTTTCGGTGTAATATAAGTACCTCAACTGACAATTTGTGCAACGGAGATCACTAAACATAAACTCCGTCCATTTTTTTCATTAAATATTCATGTACCAATGCTGGCAATGCACATGAGTATTTTTAAAGGGTAAAATAGGAACTCTACTTAAATACTCCCACCTTTCCATCTTTTTACCTTCTTCTTCCCCTCCCATGGCCACACCTCCCTCTACCACCACCAACAACAACCGACACCACTAACAAAACGATGAATTCTCCACGACTCCACCAACCCAACTCATGAACCTCCAAAGAAAACCATTATTTCCGGTGACATCTAAATTTCAAACCTAAATCAAGAAATCCAAAACTGAAAATTCCAAAAATCAACAATCGAGATAGTTTCCCCAAAACGAAGATATTCAAAATTCAAAACTCCAAATTAAGTAGAAACTTTTACCCTTTTTTCAACAAATCAAAGAGCCCTGAAAAATCACTTCATAAATAAAATACCCAAATAGTTTAGTATACTCAAATAATACTGATGCTGCAAAAAACGTACTGGATCAGCCTTTCGTCTAACGGTTCGGATAAATCCAGCAATGAGAACTTCTTCGTACGGATCTGCGCACAATGAGCAAACGTAAACTAGGCCGGGGCTTCACCAGCGAAGGCCCTCCGGCGTGAGAATAAGAATACGGATTGTAAGTGTATAGAGAAATCAATTGACTAGAGTTTAGAGCCAAAAGAGTTCATTACATGTTTCCTGTATAGAGGACCTGTTTATATAGGCATGGGTGAATGAGTCCTGACTTGTTAGAAAATCCAGGGAGCCCGTGTTGAAATGTGACTCGTATTCTGATAAGATAGAGTCATGATAAGGATGATTGATATCCTATTTGTATTGCAGTAGAGATCTCCTTGTTTAGATAAAGATTCCATGTATTTGTGTATTAATTGGACTTTAATTGTAGTCTCCCTACTGTACTAGGGAGGCAATGCGAGTGAGGTGAGTCGGCCTTCATCTACCTCGGCTCGTAATAGATGCCGAGCTAGGGTTGAGACTTTCTTATCATCCCGGCCTTGGTAAAGGTGGCGTTCCCGGCCCAAGGGCTTTTGAGATATGTCGATCTTGTAAGATTATGGGCCTCATGATATGGGCTTTTTGGCGTATCTGGATCTCCATAATGCCCAAATGGATTCCGACATTTCATACACAATTGATTCCAGATAATCAAAGCGAAAACGGAAAAAGAAAACCCGGCTTTTGGACAGGGTGTTACGAGGTTGCGGGATAGATGGACGACAATGGGGGGAGAGAGAGAGAGAGAGAGAGAGAGATGGGTTAGATCTTATTTGAAAATCAAACCCAGATTTGATTTCAAAATCAGTTGCAAATCTGAAAGGGGACGTCGTGGAGTTGGGTGGAGGAGAAAGGGAGCGGCGCCGCTGAGGTAGATGGGAGGCAAGGTTAGTTGTAGCCGTGGTGTGGGGTCAATTGCAGCTTATCTGGCGGGATGGAAGGGGAAATACAGAGAGGTGGAGTTAATTTCTTCATGGATGAACTTTACTGGGTTGAGAGGATAAACTTTACACCCTTCATTGTTATTGTTACTAGCTTACTGCAGCCATTGTAGAAGGAAAAGAAAAAAAGAAGAAGATAACGATTATAAGGAATTGGGTGAGGGTTTTTGATGCCGAATTGCTATGAGAATGACCGAACTTGGGAAGAAAACTCAAGAAATATTTTTTAGTTTCTAAAAGAAACTCAATTTCATTCAAATCCAAAAACTACCTAATCTATGAATCCATAATCTGCATATGTACAAAAACATGATAACTGCCCACTAACCCCATTATCCCCAACAATAACAATTAAAACAAAAACAAATTCGAAAATTGCAAAATAAACCCTAAAAACAGTAAAATGACGTTTTCGCCCCCCAAACGATCCCGGATGGCTAAAATCACGTCTAGTCATCGCACAGTGAGACTCGGCATCTCGAGCCCGTTTCGCATGTCCTCCCAAAATTTCGTGTCATTCCAAGATCGTCACTTTTGGACCAAAAATTACCCTGTAGTCTCAGTTTTTGTTTTCAGCAATGAAGAAGATGGATGGAGTTAGTATTTAGTGACATCCGTTACACAAATTGTTAGTTGAGGTACTTCTATTGCACCAAAAATGACATAAAATACTAAATATGCACAAAGTGGTCAATTGAGGTACTTTTTTTGCATTTTTTCCTAATTATTATATTCCCTCCGTCCCAGTTTAAAGTTCTTACTTTTCTTTTTGGTGTGTCCCAATTTATATTTAACTATTATAATTAACTATTAAATAAGATAAAAATTACTATTAATAGTATTAGTTAATCATAATAGTTACTATATATAATAATTATTACTATTAATAGTATTATTAGTGAATCATAATAGTTACTATATAAGTTAACTATTATTATTAATAGTATTAGTTAATCATTATACAATAAATGTTAATATTTAATATTAATAGTACTCGCTCCGTTCGAGAGTAAGAGTCCTACTTTCTATTTTTGTACGTCCCACTAAAAGTTTATTTCCTAAAAGGACAAATTATGAGAAAGAATGAATAGTGTTTTGGACAATTATACCCTCAACACATTTGTAATGTTTACCAATTTTCTATTGTGTATTTAATAAGTGTGCACAAACAAGGTATGACTCTTACTCTAGAGAGTAGGGAGTATTAATTAATTATAATATTTAATATAGAGGTTAATTATAACTATTAGTATTAGAAGTGAATAATTATAGTTATTATATATGTTAATAAGTATAATTAATAATATTAGTTAATTATAATAATTATTTTAATTATTACTAAAAAATTAACACAAAACCAATCAATTTATTATTCCCTCCCATTCATTCTCTCTCATAATTTACTTTTACACTCACAACACTTACTTTACTTCCATCATTTCTTAATCTCCGTGCAAACTGGAGGTAGGACTCTTACTCCGGGACGGAGAGAGTGATATTTAACCATTATAACTAATTAATACTATTAATAGTATTAGCTAATTATAATAGTTAAATATAATTGTTAACTATAATAGTTACTATATAAGTTAATTATTATTATTATTATTAATAGTATTAATTAATCATAATTATTATAGTATATATTAACTATTACTATTAATTATATTATTTAATCATAATAGTTAATATATATTTTAATAATACTATTAATACTATTAAGTTTTTTAAATATTCATACAACAAACTTAAATATACTTCTAAATTAATTATAAAAACATATTTATTACAACTATGTACAACCAAAGCTATGAAAATGTTTTGATTAATTTAAAATATACAAAATATTTTCAAATAAAAATTATTATGTTAATTTATCAATTAAAAACATCAAAAAATGAAAATACAAAAAACATTAACGGAATAGATTCTCGTGCAGAGCACGGGTTACCTACTAGTTAAACAAAAGAATAGAGAGCAAAGTAGAAAACAAAGAATACTAAAAAGACTTCAGTTTAATCAGAAGAACATGAATAAATAAGTCGATACAAAAACGAAAAAAGATACCAAAGTCGACACGAAGTTTAGATTACGACGTAGTCGAGTTTGCGTAGTCAAATTCGTTAAGCGCTGAGGCTCGTTGTCGTCGTCGGGTTCTCGTCGCGGTAACTGTTATTGAATTCTTGCTAATTATCGCTTGGAATTTAGGGCACAATCGCTTTTCCAAATTCGCACCCTCTCATTACAAAAATTGACAAAGTTTCCTTAAGAAATAACTTGTCAATTTGAGTCTCCCACGTCTCTCGCTTCGCTTATGGCTTCTATTCAAACGGCGCACAAATTTGCCTAGGCCATCGACCGCCCGCGAGATTGCACACAGGCGGTCTACCCCATAAGGCGCCAATATGGCGAGGCGGGCAGAAACCTTTCACAACTATGGTTGTCATATCGATATTTCTTATTATATATTGATGATTGCACGCGTTATTCATGGATTTATTTTATGCGTATTAAGTCTGAGGTGTTCTCTCACTTTAAATATTTTTTGTCAATGTATAGAACACAGTTTGCTGATCATGTGCAAAATTACCAACCACTGCTCGTAAAATAAGAATTCTTCGTTCCGATTCAGGTGGGGAACATATGTTGAAAGATTTTTTTAAAAAAAATTGAAAAATGAAGGGATCCAATCACAAAGGACTTGTGTGGACACTCCTGAGCATAATGGTGTGGCTGAAAGAAAAAATTGTCATATATTAGAAACTGTGAGGACACTAATGTCTTATTCTCAAATTCCACATATTTTTTTGGTTGAAGCGGCTTCAATGGCTGTCTACCTCATCAATTGTCTTCCAGCCTTCTCCTCATTTTTGTTTATTTCATCAAGTTTCTTCATGTTTTTTGGGGTGTGTGTTTTGTTCACTTACATGTTCATGAAAGGAAAAAAATTTCTAAACAGGCTGCCATGTGTGTATTTGGGGGATATAGTCCTCATCAAAAAGGTTTCTTATGTTATGATCCTCTTCTTCGTCGTGTTTTGGTCTCTCGTCATGTTATATTCAGAATATGTTCCATATTACTCATCTATAGCCAAGTGTGCTCCTTCTACTTCTTGTTGTCTACCTGACTTTTCTGATTCAACATATTTATCTCAGGAAGTTTCTCATACAGATGTTCCTGAATCTGGAGATACCACTACACCTTTGTTGGTCTATCAACGTCGAAGCAAACAAGCCCATCCTTCAACTACTACTGATTACCAGCCAGCGCAAGGTTCTTCTCCTTCCCAAAATCAAGTAAGCACATCCACAACTCTTCCTTTACCTAATTATGTTCCGTCTGATGAAGAACCTCATTTGAGGCGTTCATCTCGTACCATTCGTCCTTCAGATCGCCTTATTCTCATTGCACACAACTCATTATTTTCCTCCTTGGATTCCATTGATGTTCCTACTTCTTACCAGCAAGCCGCTAGCATTCCATGTTGGAAGGAGGCGATGGATATAGATATTAGCACTTTATTAGAGAATGACACATGGGATTTTGTGCCTCGTCCTCCCGGTGTGTCTATTATTGGTAGTGAGTGGGTTGATTCAATTAAATTAAAATCTGATGGTAGTATAGTCCGATATAAAGCTAGGCTTGTCGCACAAGGTTTTAAGCAGGAGTATGGCATTGATTATGAGGAGACTTTTGCTCCCGTTGTGAAAATTACTATCGTACGGTTAAAAATTGCTATTGCTGATGTACATCAGTGGAATGTCTTTCAAATGGATGTAAAAAATTCTTTCTCCATGGCCATTTAAAAGAAACGGTCTACATGAAACCTGCTACTAGATATTTCAATGATAATTTGAAGGTATCTTTGCTGAAAAATCTTTATATGGCTTAAAACAAGCTCCGCAAGCTTGGTTTGAGCGTTTTCGAGATGTGGCCTTGGACGCCGGATATGTGCAAAGTTCGCATGACTATTCTTTATTTACACATGTTTCGGCTCGTGGTATTACTATTCTCTTGCTTTATGTTGATGATATTTTAATTACTAGAGATGATATTGTTGGGGTTGAGACTTTAAAACAGCTACTTTCACAATCTTTTAAAATGAAAGATTTAGGCCCATTGACTTACTTACTTGGTTTGGAAGTTCAATATTCATCATGTGGTTATTCCATAAACCAACGAAATTATGCCATAGATTTAATCAAATGTGCGAATCTGAGTGATGATAAGTGTGTTCTCACTCCAATTGAAGCCAATGTGAAACTCAAGAAGGAAGATGGAGATAAACTTCGAGATCCTACTCTTTATAAAGAGCTTGTTGGACGCCTTATCTATCTTACTATGACTAGACCGGAAATTTATGCTGTAAACATCATTAGCACGTTTATCTCTGATTCACGGCGCATTCACCTTGCTGATGTCCATCGCATCATTCACTATCTTTGAGGTACTCTTTATCGCGATCTTTTCTTCTCATCTGATTCACCTCTTTCATTGACAGCCTTCGCAGATGCTGATTGGGCTGGTTGTCTTGACACTCGTTGCTCTACTACTGGGTGGTGTGTGTTCTTGGTGATCTCTTATTTCATGGAAATGTAAAAAAAAAAAAAAACAGACCATCTCAAAATCTTCAACCGAAGCAGAGTACTGAGCCATGTCTTCAACTCTTGGTGAAATTTCTTGGTAAAGGGGTATTCTTAAAGGGGTATTCTTAAGGATTTGAATATTTATGTTCATTCTCCAACTCCCTCGTATGTTGATAATATGAGTGCTATTCGTATTGCTTCTAATCCAATTTTTCATGAAAGAACAAAATACATAGAAGTTGGTTGTCACTTCATTCGAGAAAAGTACTTGGGCGGTGAAATTTCGCTTCCACATGTGGCCTCGCAAGATCAAGCTCGCTGACACTTTTACGAAGCTGTTATCTAGGGCTCGTCATGAGTATCTGAGCAGAAAACTGCTCTTGGATGACCAGCCACAGTTTGAGGGAGGGGGGGGTGTAGGAAATATAATTCCAATATTACTTGATAGCTCTGTGAGTGTTATTTATCCAATTCGCCGCTATGTTATATGTATACTCCCTCCGTCCCTCTTTAACTTACAAATTTTGAGTTGGACACATTGTTCAAGGAAAAAGTAAAAAAATTGATGTGTTCTGAGTGTAGATAGTTGAGTGGGAGAGAGAAAGTGGAGTAGACGTGTCTAAACCAAACCGAAAACCGGCTAACCGCCAGTTTTTAACCGGTCAAAACCGTAAAACGCTCAACCGTGAACCATAGGTTAGCCAGTCTGATTAAGGTTAATGATATTGAAAACCGCCAAACCGCCGGTTAATAACCAGTTAGTAACCGTTAACCAAACCAGCGGTTAAACCGTAAATTAAACCGCCTAACGGCTACTTTTTCACTTTTACACCAGTGCCCCCCCCCCCCCCACTTCCCCAGGTCTGACACACTGTCCAAAAACGGCTAGTTTTCAAACTAGCCGTTAGTTCAGTTAACTGGCGGCCAAAAATGAAAAAAAAAAATGTTGTCAAAAATTGCTTACATATAAATACCCCCTCCCTCCTAGCATTTTAGTTCCACACCTTCTCTCTACTCTTTCTCGCTATACTAATTCCTAAGTCTCTCACACTCTCATATTTCCAGTGTAGGGTTTCGTAGTAACATGCGCAGCGGAAAATAACATTTAAATTTTATGAAACCCAAAGCCCATAGATCCATTCATATGATTAAGTCAAATACTATAATATGAATACTAGAAAAACTAACCCTTGATGACTATGAATTTGGTCTTTGATCTTGGTGGAGAATCTTGAAGCTTTAATCACAAAAGTAAGAACACAAACTTTGAAGATGATAAGCTTCACCCTCTAGCGGTATCCACACCACGAACGAATATCAAGGAACTTCTTGATCTTGGTTGCTAGACCAAAATTGTGAAACACGTTTTCATAATCAATATGAACTATATGGAATTTTATTTATGTATTATTTTGTTCTTCAATCTAGGATGTCTTAGAACAAAATAAAATCTCTCTCAAACTCTTTGAGACTTGCACAAAAGCATTGGTTGTTGTTCTGGCCGAATTTTGTTGTTTATATACAAGTTAGACCTATTCCAAATAGGAAACTTGTGTCTAAACCCGTCCAAAATTCTTTTCCAAATCAAATTAGGAAACCAGTCCCGACATGGTGTGAGGCCGCCCAAACCCACCTGTGCGGCCGCACATCTATCTGAAAGGTTTCTAGTACTAATTGACCCAAACTGTGCGGCCGCCCAACACATGTTGTGCGGTCGCACACTTGTACAGTTTCCCATAATTTCCAAAATTCCAATATAGTCCTTATTTAAGATTCATTCTTTTGTGTGTGACCCTCTAGGATTATACTAAGTTGGCAATGGGTTCAAACATGAAACCATAAGATATGATTAGGTTCTAGCAAACCGTCATACCTATCCAAATAGTATAACTAGATACAAGTTCGCATTCCTTTAGAACATGTTTCAATCCCTTTGTCCATGATGTCATTGAACACAAGTCATGGTCAATAGGTCAACTTGTTTTGTTCAATACTTTCTCGATTCCGAATATGTTGATAATCCAAATGACATTGATCTAATCAATTCATTTGAGTCCGGCCGAACATTTTCATCAACATCATTCCTACGAGAGGCCCAAGCTTGACATCTCTCCGAAGAGGGACAAATCCATTTAGCTTATTATTCTTCCATACGTGAATCTGATTATGCCAATCATACCCTTTATAACTACCTGGTTAAAGGTAGCGTTTGAATATGTCAAACATAATGTTCATCAAGTGGAAGACTATAATAACTTCATGTCTAAGGATTCAAATGACATAACTAATATGAGATATACGTACGACATAGACCATGACATAAATCTCATACAGCGGGTCATGTCCAGTACCTTGTTCCAAACAAGTACCCATAAATCTAACATGATCATCCTATGATCATTTAGCCTTTATACTAGTGCTTAACAAGTACTAGGGACGGAGATTATTATAAGTAAACATGAACAACAATAATAATCAAAGCATTTTTTTATTGACATGAAATAAATGATAACAGAAACGTGCCTAGGGCACCACTACCAACAATCTCCCACTTGCCCTAGGCCCAATATCTCATGTATCTAATACCTATGGACCTAACATGACCATCATGTTTAGCTTGTGGAAGTCCATTTGTTAGCGGGTCCGCAACATTGTCATCAATAGGTACTTTGCATATATTCACGTCTCCCCTATCAACGATTTCTCGAATGATATGAAAATGCCTAAGTATGTGTTTGGATTTCTGATGTGCTCTTGGTTCCTTTGCTTGAGAAATAGCACCATTATTATCGCAATAAATGTCTATTGGATTAGCAATGCTAGGAACCACTTCAAGTTCAGTGATGAACTTCTTAATCCAAACAGCTTCCTTTGCAGCATCCGATGCAGCAATATACTCAGCTTCCGTTGTAGAATCAGCGGTTGTACTTTGCTTGGAACTTTTCCAGCTTACAGCTCCACCATTTAACATAAACACAAAACCCGATTGCGATCGACTATCATCTTTGTCGGTTTGGAAGCTTTCATCTGTGTAACCATTTACCACGAGATCATCTTCCATTCCTCCATAGACCAAAAACGAATCTTTAGTTCTTCTTAAGTACTTAAGAATCGCTTTTACAGCCATCCAGTGATTTTCACCGGGGTCGGATTGGTATCTACTTTTCATGCTCAAAGCATAAGATACATCCGGCCTAGTACAAATCATGGCATACATGATGGACCCAATTGCCGAAGCATATGAAACATCATTCATTTTCTCACGCTCATCATTTGTCTTAGGACATTGAGTCTTGCTTAGAGAAACTCCATGTAACACTGGCAAGGTTCCTCTCTTAGAATTTTCCATACAGAATCTTCTAATGACCTTGTCAATGTATGTACTTTGGCTTAAACCAAGTAGCCTCCTTGATCTATCTCTATAGATCTTAATGCCAAGTATATATGCGGCTTCACCCATATCTTTCATTGCGAAGCACTTTCCTAACCAAGTCTTCACTGACTGAAGTGTAGGAATGTCGTTTCCAATGAGTAATATGTCATCCACATATAAGATAAGGAATAGCACTATGCTCCCACTAATCTTCTTGTATACACAAGGTTCATCTTCGTTCTTAATGAAACCAAACTCTTTGACTGATTCATCAAAACGGAGATTCCAACTCCTTGAAGCTTGTTTCAATCCATAGATAGATCTCTGCAATTTGCATACCTTAGAATTCTGTTCAAAACCTTCTGGTTGTGTCATATACACATCCTCTTGTAGTTTTCCATTTAGGAAAGCGGTTGTGACATCCATTTGCCATATTTCATAGTCATGATATGCGGCAATGGCGAGCAGAATTCTTATAGACTTGATCATTGCTATGGGTGAAAAGGTTTCATCATAGTCAATACCATGAACTTGCCTATAACCTTTCGCTACAAGTCTAGCTTTGTAAGTATGCACCTTCCCATCCATGTCAGTCTTCTTCTTGAAGACCCATTTGCATCCTATGGTTTTAACACCTTCGGGCGCATCAATCAAATTCCAAACTTGATTGTCTTGCATGGATTGTAATTCAGATTCCATGGCTCCAAGCCACTTATCCGAATCAGGAGAAGACATCGCCTCTTGGTAGGTTCTTGGTTCATCATTCTCAATGATTTCCACCTCATTACTATCCGTTACGAGAAATCCATATCTCTCGGGCTCGGATCGTAACCTACTAGATCTGCGAGTTACTTGTGTATTTTGAACAGGTTCCACAACTCCTTGTGGTTCTTGTTCCCGTTCCAATATTGGTTCAATGTTATTTTCTGGGTCTCGAATTTCTTCAAAATTTATTTTACTCCCGCTGATTTCTTTGGAGAGAAACTGTTTCTCTAAAAAGACACCAGTTCGGGCAACAAACACTTTGTTGTCCTCTTGGTTATAAAAGTAATGTCCTTTAGTTTCCTTAGGATATCCCACGAAAATACATTTATCAGATTTGTGTGCTAGTTTGTCGGAGACAAGTCTCTTGACATAAGCTTCGCAACCCCAAATCCTCATGAAAGACAAACTAGATTTCTTTTCGCTCCACATCTCATATGGAGTCTTTGGAACCGATTTGGTTGGAACTTGATTTAGTGTGAAAGCAGCGGTCTCTAGAGCGTAACCCCAAAAGGATATTAGAAGATCAACTTGACTCATCATTGATCGAACCATGTCTAACAAAGTCCGATTCCTCCTCTCGGACACACCATTCCATTGTGGTGTTCCGGGTGGAGTCAATTGTGAAACTATTCCGCAATTCTTTAGATGATCATCAAATTCATGACTCAGGTATTCTCCACCTCGATCTGATCGAAGTGCTTTAATACTTTTGCCAAGTTGTTTTTCTACTTCATTTTGAAATATTCTAAATATTTCAAATGCTTCACTTTTATGTTTCATTAGGTAAACATACCCAAATTTACTATAATCATCAGTGAAGGTTATGAAGTATTGAAATCCTCCCCTAGCATTGCTACTTAATGGTCCGCATACATCGGAATGTATCAACCCCAATAAGTCGCTTGCCCTTTCACCTAGCTTGGTAAAAGGTGTCTTAGTCATTTTTCCAAGAAGACACGACTCGCAAGTATCATATGACTCAAAGTCACATGAACCCAAAAGTCCGTCCCCATGGAGTTTTGAGATACTCTTCTCATTGATATGACCAAGACGGCAATGCCATAAATAAGAATGATTTACATCATTAGGTTTAGATTTCTTATTTATATGATAGACATTTTCATTATTTTCATTCTTGACATTCAAGACATAAAGGCCATTAAATGAATTAGCAATACCATAAAGCACATCATTTAAATAAATAGAAAATTTCTTATTCTCAATAAGAAACTTAAAACCTTCATTATCCAAACAAGAAATTGAAATAATGTTTCTACTTAAATCCGGAACATAATAACAATTGTTCAAAACAAGAATTAATCCGGAAGGTAAAGTGACTTCATAAGTCCCTACGGCTAATGCAGCAACTCTTGCTCCATTCCCCACGCGTAGGTCTACTTCACCCTCTTTAAGTAGTCTCCTATTCTTTAGACCCTGCACACTTAAGCAAATGTGAGAACCACATCCGGTATCCAATACCCAAAAATCAGTGGTAGAAAGGAGAATATCTATCATATAGATACCTGAAGTCGACGCAGCCTTGCTGCTCTTCTTTTCTTTTGCTCTTCTAAGAAATCCTTGCAATTACGTTTCCAATGACCAATTTCTTGACAATGGAAACAGATTGCATCCTTTTGTGAATCGGGTTTTGCCTCAGAAGCCTTGGCAACATTTGCCTTGCTTATTTTGGGTTTGACAACTTTCTTACCTTTTCCTTTGGCACTAGCCTTCTTCCCATCATGAACCAAGAGCACGGGAGAACCTTTCTCCACAATCTTCATCTCCGCAGTTTTAAGCATCCCATGCAACTCGGAGAGATTCTTATCCATTCCATGCATGTTATAATTCATCACAAACTGATTATAACTTTTAGGCAATGAATTAAGAATGAGATCCGTGGCTAGCTCCAATGGGATTGGATAGCCAAGTTTCTCAAGGTGCTCTACATAACATTTCATTTTCAGCATGTGAGGACTCACTTGTTGCCCTTCACTCATTTTGCAAGAAGTGAATGCAACAATGGTCTTGTACCTCTGTTGCCTAGCTTGCTCTTGAAACATGGCTCTTAACTCCACACCTATCTCATAGGCTTCCAAATGTTCCAAACTTTGTTGGAGTTTTGAGCACATAGTAGCAAGCATGAGACATCTTACATCTCTAGAATCATTACGATGTTTCTTGTAACTATCTCTTTCTGCCCTAGGGGCAGTAGGTTCTGGTTCAGCAGGAAGAGGCCCATCGAGAATGTACAACTTATCTTGTTGCCTAAGAACAATTCTTAGGCTACGGATCCAATCCATAAAGTTCGTACCATTCTCTTGGAGCTTATCCTTCTCAAGGATCGATCGCAACGAAATTGATTGAGTGTTAGCAGTCATTATCTACAATTATGCAAAATTTCCAAAATTTAATAAGTACCAATTTTCATTAAAGAAATTAAATAATGTATTTTTCAAAAAAAAAAAAAAAATACTCCCACCAAATTATACAACTTTTTATACATCCAATGTATAGTATAATTTGAATGGGTTAAGATCCCGCTTTAATTTAATTTTAAGTCCGCTAAAGCGGATTACACAAAATCAAATTAATTAGGTAGACAACTCTTGTCAATCATATCTCATATGACTCTTAGTTCCTTTTATGAGATTCTTTAAGAAATCCAATTTCAAAAAGCATGTTAAATCTCATCTTTGCCTAGGCCCAAAACTGTTTTGACGCCTAATTAAGTCTGACCATTTTAAACGTATAGTTAATGTGCCTCGCTAGGGCGTGCCCACATTATCTATCTTGCTCATACATAAGCAAAGTTAATGCACCTCGCTAGGGCGAATCTACATTAAAATCACTCATGTACTAACAAGTGTTTTAATCATGGCATGGCAATAAAAGACTTAAAATTTTCTTTGAAGGTTCATCACATATAGCATACAACACATTTATGAGCACATAATATAAACATGTTACGCATCAAGTTTAGCCACTAAATTAATCTCCATTAATTTAAGCATATATTTATGTGTCATTAGTTTCTCTATAATTATGAGGATGAGACTCTTTGAACTTTGGTTTTCATCTTCCAAGTCAAGACAACAAGAAGTGCGGCCAAAACTAAGCCATGAGGCATCCACAATTCCGCACTAATTCAAGAGACCAAGAAAGTAGTCCATGTGGCCGAAATTAAGCAATAGATGGTCTCGATGAACGTAGGCCAATTGCATTCACAATTCCACATGGATCTCCAATCATTGAATCAAGAACTTTGTTTCTCAATTTTAGCAATTGTGAACTCTTCATAATTCTAACTTCGTTTTATCCTTGAAACTTTGATTGCGATCAAGTTTGGGAAACACAATATCGATGAACGTAGATTAGCCATCCAAACCTTGAACCAATCTTAGTATCACAAGACAAAACAAATAGGAAATTTAAACCCAAGATCCACACCCAAAATCAACTGCCCAAAACCCGCTCCAGATCAGCAGGTCTGGCCGGTATTGTCATTGATTCAGTTGGACTCCTTCCAGAATCTGATTCTGATTCTGAACAACTGTGCGGCCGCCCAAGAAAATCTGTGCGGTTGCCCAAACATGTGCGGCCGCCCAATATTTTCTGTGCGGTCGCACAGTAGCATCAGATAGAATTTTTAAAGTTCGAAAATTTTGTCTCAAAATTGTCTTCCCCGATCATTAAAACTTTGATTCAATCAAAAATTAATAATCAAACAATTCAGAGTCCAACATAATTTTAAGTGCGATTGAATAGTGCGATTAAAGTTGTAAAACTATAAACAACATAAAATCACACAACACATAAACATCATATAATCCAATATTCATATCATGCAAGGCACATAAACAATTTATATACACAAAACATGATCTAAGTATTGAAATAATCAACATAAACGGGGCTCTGATACCACTGTAGGGTTTCGTAGTAACATGCGCAGCGGAAAATAACATTTAAATTTTATGAAACCCAAAGCCCATAGATCCATTCATATGATTAAGTCAAATACTATTGTTAGGATTCATTGTTAGTACACCCACCTTAATTTGATTGATCCATGCCACGTGTCTTTTTATGGACTTTAGGACCGCATGTAATGAAGTTCTACTTCAATTTTTAGATAAGTCCATTTCTAGATTTTTAGTTGTCTAGGCTGAGTATAGTTCGGTTGTATCTTTAGCGGTTTAGTGCTTCAAGCTGTCATCTTGAGACCGCCAGCATGGAGCCCTTCAGTTTTTATCAAACTGCAGTTTGCATGTTTGATGAAACCGCCCATCAAGATCATTCTTCAAACCGCCCCTATGCTTGGTGAAACCGCAGAGCAGTTATTGAAGAAATAAAGATATGTCATTTATTCCTTAGACAAACATTCCCTTTTTGACCGTAAAAGGATGTTGTTATGTCATGTCAAAATAACTCTAAGTTAACTTGGAGTTTCTGCAAGGAATGTCGGTTTGTCTATCAGTTTGAATTGTTTACCGTTAGTCCTTTCTGCAACAAAGGACAAATGTCAGGTAGTGGTGCAACAACTACCTAGGACTACAAGACAAAACCAAGGACGAAAATGACAGCTCAACCAATGGGATTTCGACAGCACTGTACCCTTCAGATATGATTCAAATCTTTACCCAACGGTCACAAGGGTGCTCTGCCTATAAATAGCCTTCATTATTCAACAATGAATGTTGCTGAGCTTCAAGAGATTCATTCCCAAGTATTCAAGTTTGCTTTGAAGATTTAAACCCAGATATTCATATCTTCAAACCATCTCCATTGCAAACCCAGTTCTTCATCAAAGCTTCAAGCCTAACAACCATTCATACTTAGCCTTTACACCGAAAGAATTCCATTTGCTCAACCATCATTTAGATACTTAGAGCATTTGTTTTCTTTTCACACACACACCCGATTTATATGATCACATAGATTATATACTTCGAAAACACCGGTTGTTATTATAGCTTAGGTTAGACTTATTGTTTAGAGTTTAGATTTATCTTGTAAAACCTCCTCTAAATTAATACAAGTCTCATAGCTATTAGAAAATCCTTGACTAACCATCTAGGTAGAGGACGTAGTTCATTTAAGAACGAACCTCTTCAATTTGTGTGTTGGATCTTTATTTTCTGTCTTGATATTTATCTTTCTTGTTTGTGGTCTTGAACTTGTTTCCATATACGAAATGACTTGAAAGATGAATTGTGTTTTCCTTTAAACTTTAAGTTTAACTATTCTGTTGCATCATAGTGTTTTCTCAACCCGAGTCAAACCTCCCAACTCTTTAACTAACATATTTGGCCAAACCGCAAACTCCACTGTGCATTTTATCAGTTCGGTTCTTGTGCTTTGAACCGCAGTTGGCCAAACTGATAAGTACTCGGTTGATTTTAAGGGTATTTTCGAAAAAGTTTCGGACCGCTATTCACCCCCCCTCTAGCGGTTCTATACCCTTGTTGCCCTCTGGGACCAACAAGTGGTATCAGAGCATATCCACCAAACTTTTTTTTACAAGCTTAACCGCTTGGGTGCTGATCCAATGGCAAACACAAACACCCATATGATGCAGACATCCAATTCGAATCACTTACCGATTCTGGATGAAGATAGTTTTATCTTTTGGAAAGATAGAATGATGAAACACATGATTTCATGTGATCGTAGACTGTGGACCGCGGTTACTGATGGACCATATGTTCCTATGAAAGCTAATCCACGTGCAGGAACCGCAGGAGAAGAAGCTGAAGTTAAGAAGTTAGAAAGTGAATGGACTGATGCAGACCGCATCAATGTGGATTTTGATGGAAGAGCTATGTCCATGCTAGTGTCAGCTATTGACTTGAGGACTCATTCTAAGGTGCTTCACTGCAAAACCGCAAAGGCTACCTGGGATGCTATAGTTGACTTTCTGGAAGGAGATTCAGATACCAAGAAGAACCGCCTCTATCAACAGAGAAGACTTTTTGACTATTTTGTTAAAGATCCTAAGGAATCTCTTAGACAATGCTATGAGAGCTTTATTGATATTGTTAATGTGTGTTTTTCTCTTGGACATGTCTATTCTAATACAGATTTGAACATGAGATTCATGCAAGCTCTTGGTAGCAAATGGCTGATCAAAACTACTAACATTGAAGACAACAAGGACTTGGAAGCTCTTGATCTTCGACACTTGTATGCCATGCTGAAGGTTTTTGAATTTAAGCTTGAAGAGGTCCATGAAACCGAAAGCAGATTTAAGACACTCTCTCTAGCTGCATTCAACAATACCTCATCTCCTGTCTACAATCCAGACCATCATCAAACCGCTCCTCACCTTCACTTGCAAACCGCTCCTCCTGACCAAAATGTTCCTAGATACAATCCTCAAACCGCACCTTCTGAGTATTACCAACAGTCTCACCAATCCTATCCTCAATCACATCAATCATATCCTCAATCTTATCAATCTTATCAGCAGTCTCATCAATCCTACACTCCTCCTCAAAGTTCTTATGCTCAGAGTGTAGGATCACAATCCTCAAGTTCTACTCAAGTTGATTTTGATGAAATGGATGATGAAGAATTTGCTTTGTATGTGAAGAAATACACCAAGTTCAGGAAAAATAATAGATCTCAATTTCCATCCAAAGGCCCAGCAAAGTTTGTCCCTCCAACCAGATACAACAAAACTGCAGATCCCAAGACAAGGGATGACTTGGTTTGTTATAACTGCAGACAGCCAGGTCACTTTTCTTCAAGTTGTCCCAAACCGCGCTATGAAGCCGCGCCAGCAAAGAAACCATTCAACAAGAAGTTCGTGAAAAGAAGAGGAATGGTAGCTGACCAAGGAGATCAACCGCTGACATGGATGGGTTCAGACTCAGATGAAAGTGATGATGAAGAAATTGCTAATCTCTGTCTCATGGGATTTGAAGAAAGAATTGAAATTGACGAAAGCCTTCCACTGCCAAAACAACAAATGAAGTCAATTTCACCTAAGACTCCTGAGTCTAGATCAAGCAAAGCTCCTACAACACCAAACTACACTCCCGAGGTTCAAGCAGACCAAAGTCATGATGACCAGGTACTAGAACGTGCAAATATTATATGTCAACAACACACTGTACTTAAAAAGGCATATAAACTAATGGCTGCGGAACTTGAAGAATCCCAACGTGTATGTAAATCCCACAAGGAGGAAATTGAAAACCTCAAGCTCCAAATTGCTGGGATATCTACTATTGTGGATGAAAATCGATATCTGAAGGACAGAACCGAGGTACTTCTCACCCAAATCCATGATCTTACCGTACAAAGGGATGACCTTCAAAAAGTGAACGATGTATGGACTAAGTCTGGTGTCACCGTGGAACAAATCCTAAATTCACAAATTCCTACTTCGGATAAAAGTGGATTGGGGTTTAAAACCGATGATGGGTGTAAGTGTCCTTGTCTCTGTGCCGAAGGTGGTGTGAAACCTACTGAACAAACCAAAGAAATTCCTAAGGTTAATCATGCTGGTAAAAAGGGCTCAAAACAAGAAATTAAAAGGCAAAATTATTTCTTTGAGTACCCTAAAAACCAGACTGGGAGAGATTCAAAGTGGAAAGAGAAATCGATAGCGGCTGAGGCAACCAAGGAAGTATTGAGTGATGAAACCGCTCCTAGTCGGTTTAAGGAAATTCCTATCATTTTCCCTAAAGCCGCAACTAAGAGGAAGGTTGAGCTCAAGAAGGTAATCTTTGTTAAAGCCAAAACCGCTGACCCAGTAAAACATGAGAAACCGAAGGTCAGTAAAGGGTTTGTAAAACCGCAACCAAAACCTGGATTTATTCATTGTGCTATTTGTGCTGATTTTGGTCATAATGCTGGTCATTGTCTTTTAAGATTCACTCCCAATGCCAAGGGACGTAAAAATCCTAAGGTCAAACAGGTGTGGGTCCCAAAAAGCTGCTAACCCTAGGACCCAAGGAATAAGGGGGACCAAAACCTTTCATGTTTATTTTTCAGATTTCATGTTTTATGGCTGGAACCGCTAAGAAGAAGAAGGATCTCTGGTATTTGGATAGTGGATGCTCACGACACATGACTGGAGATTCTGAACTACTCTGCAGTTTCATCCAAATGAAAGGTCCCCCACTAGTGTTTGGTAACAGCAAGAAAGGAGAAACAGTAGGATATGGAGCAATCAAACGAGGAAAGGTGACTATTGAAAATGTGTCACTAGTAGAAGGACTCAAGCACAACCTTCTCTCCATATCTCAGTTTTGTGACAAAGGAATGAACTGCATATTCACATCAACTAACTGTTATATTAAAGATGCTTCCTCTGGAGTCACTCTACTGACTGGCAACAGAACAGGTGATGTTTATATGATAGATTTAAACAATATTGTTTCTATTGCTGACCTCTGTTTTGTAGCCAAAAATATAAGTGAAAGCAGCTGGTTATGGCATAAGCGGCTCAGCCACTTGAACTTCAAGTATCTAGCAAAACTGCACAGGGATGGTCTAGTAAAAGGACTACCCAAAGTGGCTGACCATCATGATGAAAAGTGTAAATCATGCCAGCTTGGAAAGCAGCCCAAACAGTCATTTCCTAGTAAAACTGCACCTTCAACGAACCTCTGTTTGCAACTGCTGCACATGGATTTATTTGGACCTGTCCCAACCGCCAGTATAGGAGGAAACCGATATACACTTGTGGTGGTTGATGATTATTCAAGATATACATGGGTGGAAATGATGGCCTCCAAAGATGATACTTATGGCATCGTAACCGCTCTCTTTAGACAGCTCCAAACTCAGAAATTGGATGACATTGTTGCCGTGCGTTCAGATAATGGAACCGAATTTACAAACAATGGTGTTGCCTAATATTGTGATGATCATGGAATTGATCATAACTTCTCTGCCGCTGGGGTTCCACAACAGAATAGAGTTGTAGAAAGAAAGAACAGGACTTTGATTGAAGCCGGGAAGACCATGATTGCAGAAGCAAAGCTTCCCAAATACTTCTGGGCCGAAGCTGTCAATACCGCATGTTTCACCCAGAACCGCTCCCTAATCATCAAAGTTCACAACAAGACTCCTTATAAATTGTAGAGAGGCAGATCACACAACATTGCCTTCTTCAAGATATTTGGATGCAAGTGCTACATCTTGTACAATGGCAAAGAGAATCGAGGTAAATTTGATGCTAAGGCCGATGAAGGTATTTTTGTTGGTTATTCAAAACACTCCAAAGATTTTCGTTGTTTCAATAAGACATCTTTAAAAATTGTAGAGTCAGTCCATGTTACATTTGATGAACATAATCTTCTTGAGCCACATATGGCTCCAAATGTTGCTGATGATTTTAGTGGTTTTGAGACAGGTACATCTTACCCTAATCACGCAACCGCAAATGACCAACCTACTCAAACCGCTCCATCAGGTTCTCCAGCCGCTCCAAATCAAACCGAAGGTGTTGCTGTAGAACCGCATTCTTCTGATCCCATTCAAACCGTTGATCCAGTTCCAAACATCACCTTCAATGAAGATTTCAATGAATATCAAGAAGAGCCTCCTTTGGAAAATCTTCAAGAAATAGTGGTTCATGAAGACCTCCCTCCAGAAATCAATGAGCATAGAGACCATCCAACAACTAATGTTATAGGTCCTATCAGTTCTGGTGTTCAGACAAGAGGAAGCTTAACTCATAGAGATAACCACAGTTTGTTCTCAACCGCACTGTTATCTCAGATGGAACCGAAGAAGGTAGATGAAGCTCTAAGTGATCCAAGTTGGGTAGCTTCAATGCAAGAAGAGCTTAATCAGTTTGAAAGATGCAGAGTTTGGACTCTAGTTCCAAGGCCCAGAGATCACACTGTAATTGGAACAAAATGGGTGTACAGAAATAAGATGGATGAAAATGGTACTATTACAAGAAACAAAGCAAGGTTGGTTGCTCAAGGTTATAGGCAAGAAGAAGGGATTGATTATGATGAAACCTTTGCCCCTGTAGCCAGACTTGAAGCCATTAGATTGTTCCTGGCCTATGCCTCTTTCAAGAAATTCAAGTTATATCAAATGGATGTGAAGAGTGCATTTCTGAATGGTGAACTACAAGAAGAAGTTTATGTAGCTCAACCGCCAGGATTTGAAGACAACAAATATCCTAATCATGTCTTCAAGCTCAAGAAGGCCTTGTATGGACTCAAACAAGCTCCAAGAGCATGGTATGACACTCTATCTAAATTTCTTATTGAACAAGGCTTATCTAGAGGTAAAATTGATACAACCCTATTTATTGCTAAACACAAAGGTCATTCATTATTAGTTCAAATATATGTTGATGATATTATTTTCGGTTCTACTAATGAGACTATGTGTGTTAAGTTTGAGAAGCTTATGAAAGGTAAATTTGAGATGAGTATGATGGGAGAGTTGACATTCTTTCTTGAACTCCAAATCAAGCAATGTCATGATGGAATCTTTATCAACCAAGCCAAATATACCAAAGATTTGATCAAGAAATTTCGGCTTGAAACCGCTAAGCCAGTTGATACACCAATGCAAAAGGCCTACAGTTTTGGATCAAGATGAACGAGGTAAGAAAGTTGATCAGACTCTCTACCGAGGTATCATTAGCTCTTTACTTTACTTAACTGCTAGTAGGCCAGATATCATGTTTAGTGTTTGTGTTTGTGCTAGATTTCAAGCTGACCCTAGAGAATCTCATCTTATTGCTGTTAAAAGAATTATTAGATATTTATGTGGATCTATTAACCTTGGACTTTGGTACTCCAAAGAATCTTCATTTGATCTATTAGGTTATTCAGATGCTGACTTTGCAGCATGTAAGATAAGCAGAAAGAGCACAAGTGGTACTTGTCAGTTCCTTGGAACACGGCTTGTATCATGGTCTAGCAAGAAACAAGCATCGGTTTCAGTCTCAACCGCTGAAGCTGAATATATTGCGGCTGAAAGTTGTTGTTCTCAAATTCTCTGGATGAAACAGCAGTTGGAAGACTATGAAGTATTTGAGAAGAACTGCCCTATCTACTGTGATAGTACTGCAGCAATATCAATCTCCAACAATCCAGTACAACACTCAAAAACCAAGCACATTGACATAAGATATCATTTCCTCAAAGATCATGTTGAAAAGAAGAACATTTTTCTAGCAAAGGTAGGAACCGACGATCAAATTGCAGATATTCTCACCAAACCGCTTGAAAATTCTAGGTTCTTTCATTTACGAGGAGAAATGGGTATGCTGGAACTTACTTAATATAATTCATGTCTATTTATTTTTTGTTCTAATAATTTTTGTTAAGTATTTTGGCTCTATTAAGAAAATGCAAGTAGCTTGCGGTTCAATAGACGAAACCGCAACAAAATGGTTCGGCTAAAGATTCCACTCAAACCGAAGAGTCAAGAAGAACAACTTCAGTTTTATCCAAACCGAATTGTCAAAGCAAGGTTTCGGTTTTCTCTACTGAAACCGAAGATAGATCTGAAAGATATCAGTTTCATCAAAACCGATAATGAGGAAAAGGTAAGTCGGTTTACGCAAAACCGCTTAGGTATGAAATTGCAGTTTAGTCCCTACTTTATGTCACTTCATTCTTTAAGGACCTTTTTGCAATTATCTCTGCCGCATTGAATGCGAATCGACAGGTACACTGACGGTTGAGTTTCCTTCAGCCGTCATGCCCGCTCCACTACCCGAGGTGGTTAATTGAGTATAAAAGACAAACCATTTTTGAATTTATCTTTTTACCTTCTTACTCTTTTTAGCAAAAACCCTTTCTCTCTCTTCTGTACGCACTCCTCTCTCTCTCTCTCTGTTCTCACTCAAAATCTTCTTACTTAAACAAATTTTTTTTTAATGGCACCAAAGAAATCAATTGATCTTGCTTCTTCTTCTACATCGTCCAAACCATCGAAGCCTGATATGGTATGCATTTCTGAACCCTAACTCAGTATATTTCATTTATCCGCCATTGTTGAAGCTTAAAAGCTTGTTCATCTTCCTTTGATCATTTTATGCTTTTTCTTCAATTTCTTGGTTGGTTTGTGATCGCATTTACTTAAATATACTGTTTGATTACTTTGTTTTAAGATTTGTGTTCAATTTTGAGCAAAATCGATTTTGGGGTCATTTGGTGTTCTTGCGAAATTTTGCAGATTCTGGGTTCATGTGTTGTTATTTGTCTTGGTTTATTTAGAACTTTGTTAGAATCTGCCCTTTGTGATCATATTGGTATAATTTTTCCATATTTTGGTTAAGATTTTGTTTTGCATATTTATACTCTGTTCTTCGTGTTCTTCATGCATTCAAACTCTTTTTCAAAATTTTCCTCTTAGATTCGTTTTGCCTTCACTGTTCATTCATTCTTTGTTTTTACATTTTTACCCTTACTCTCCTTGAACCGCATGTTTTCATTGTTAGGATTCCTGGTTATAGTTTGTAGGACTTAATCAAACCGCGGTTTGCTTAAGGATTCAAACTATCATTCTTTAAGCTATTTCTAACTTAGAAAATTTTTCAGGATCCCTCAAACTTTGTTCCCGGTTCTAGGATACTAGAGGGTGAAATTAAACAAGATGCAGTTGGAAGGAAGCTCCTCAAACTGCTGAATGATGCAAAGCTGCTACCTTTGTTTCTTATGGATGAACCGCAGTTTGTTACAATTATCTGCGCCGAATTTTTTGAGAATGGGATCTCCACAAAGGCTGCCTTACTAGATGTAAGAGGAGAACCGATAAGGGATCTGGAATCCGGAGAAATGAAATTTGAAGATGCTATCAAGTCCACCGTCTGTGGCAAACAAGTGATCCTAACCGCTTCCAAGATCGCAGTTCTAGCTGGTCTGAGAACTCTGGAGTTATGGGGATAAAACCGGAACTTCTAAGAAATACTACAATGGAATTGATTGGAGTCAATTCTTTCTCCACCAAGAATTCCTCCAAAAAGGACTTTGGAGAGGTGATGGCTCATCTATGTGAATTGGTGGATTCTGGAGTCATGTGCAAGAATGGAAACCACAACAACTTTACAAGTGAACAGTATGCTTACTGTGTGGCCATTCTTAAAGGGAAGAAACTGCACTGGCCCAAGGTTGTGATGAAGGAGATCATAAATGCTCTAAACCGCCTCCATGCTGCTAAAGCCGCTGGAAAATCCAAGGTCAGAACTCATTGCAGGCTGCTGACTAAGTTCCTGCATCAAGATACTGCCATTTTCAAGTTCTCTGCTGAAAACAAGGACTATTGGTTGGATCCAATTGAAAAATCTATCTTTGGATTATCAAAACTTGACGCCTTCAGAACCGCATTTGGATGGCGGTATGCTCAAACAGTTTGGAATGAGGACCCTCTTCCTGAAGCCGAACGTGGACCATTTCCTGAGGCTCGGCTCAACAAATCTGGGAAACTATATGCTGGTGCCATTGCTGATCAGGCCCATGCTACGATGCTAAGGAATGAAGGTCAAACTGCTACTTTAAACCGACTGGGGTTAAGTCAGTTAGCTCAGACCGCGGTACAGGCTGAGGGGGAGTCTGCGGTTGAGGGGGAGCCTGCAGTTCGGTCTATACCTGCGGCTCGTCCCAAGGAAACCGCTGCTCCAAGGAAGAGAAAGGGAACTGCTCAAATCCCTCCAATTATTACCAAAACAGACTTATCCAAACCGCCTCATAAACCCTCATCCAAACCGTCATCAAAACCTTCATCTTCTTCAACCTCTTTTCCCCCCATCAGACTATCTCCTACCCTTTCCAAACCTATCACTTCTAAACCCTCAATTCCCAAACCTCAAATTAAACCTCTCTCTACAGTACATCAAAATGTGGAGAAATCCATCAACTTTGCCATGGATGCCAGTTCTCTCAAAGCTCCCAAAGCTAAATCCATTCCTGAACTCATCCCTTCACCTCATCTTTTCCTTCCTATCTCCTCTTCTCCTAAACCTTCATCTCCTAACCTTCATCTTCTAAACCGCCCCCTGTTCAGTTCTCTGAAGAACAGTTGGCTGAAATTTACAAAGCCTTCCCAAACCTCAAACCCTCCTCTCAAACCGATCCTGAACAGACCGAAATGTCTGAGGATGCGGTTCTAGTTGAAAAAACCGATGTATCTACCATTGCGGTTCAGCCTGAGCAAACCGATGAGTTTGAGGCTGCAGCATTGCCTGAGCAGACTGATATGTCTGAGGCACTTGGTGAACCTGAGCAAGATGATGAAGTTCTTGAGGTTCAACCGCCAAAGAAGAAGAGAAAGTTGGTGAAGAAAAGTGATTATGTGGAACATTGGCAGTCAAGGCCACCAGGTGCTGTAGACTTCAGTGGGGCTGACTACAAAAGGGATCATTCACCTCTTGAAGGTCCTTTTGCTAAAGAATTAAGAGAAAGAGATGAGATGAGAAAGGCAGGAATTGACCCGATGATGGTTGAGGTCTCCCCTCCTTCACTTAAAAGAAAACTGGACTTTGATTCTCCAGAACACACTCCATCTTCATCTCCTGACTTACCATATGCTGCAGCGGTTCACCCATCACCAGTTCTTTCATCTGCTCAACCATCGGTTTCTACGTCAGTCCAACCGATGGCTCAGTCTTCAGTTTCTCCATCTGCTCCGCCATCGGTTTCATTCATTAAACCGAAGACTAGGAAAAGGAAAAGTGTTGCTGAACTAGCTTCCTACTTGAAGCGGTTCAAGACTGAAACCTCTAGGGAAAGAAGGGCTGGAGCCCATGCTCGTGCCGCCGCCAAAGCCGAAGACAGATTCTTGAAGGCTGGCTGTAGATACCCCGGGGAACCACGGCTTGGCTAGAGCGGTGAATTATCCTAGGATGTCTGACTTGTTTTAGATTGTTTAGAGTCGCCACCTATGTTTTTAAAGGAACATAAGAAAAACCTAGAAATAGCCTAATTTATGTACAAAACCAGAGATTCGGGAGAGAAGGGTTCGGGGGTTAGGTGACGGAGTGGGAAGTATTTAAACACCCACTCCGCCCCGCTTACGCGGGTCTTGCTACTATTGGTGTTCTAATATTTACATGTCCTTCAATTAATTAAATAGAAATGTGCTAACAATTGTGATGAGAAGAAAAGGGGAAATAAAGGGGAAATAAAATAGAATTGTTTTATTTATTTAATGATAAAAATTACATGTAACAAGTAATGTTAAAGAATTACATTAAGATATGAAGAGAAATTAACATGGTGAATTAAAGTTAAGATTAAAATGTAGGGAGATAACCTTAACTAACTTCAATATGTGAAGTAGTCATGTTGGTCATGTCCCATTAATGGGGATTGCATACATCAAGAAGAAGAAAACAAAGGGAGAAAATGGAGTTGTACCTTGAGAAAGAGGACTTGGAATCTTGACTTGAAAGTGTTATTGTTGTAATGAAATTGTTGTAAAACAATTTGTGTAGAGTCTTGTTACTAAGAACTCTTGTTGGGAGAATTTGTGTATAATGTAGTTGGTGAATCAAGGTTGGAGTCCAAAAAAGAAGTCCCAAAAAGAAGTCCAAAAAGAAGTCCAAAAAGAAGTCCTTCTCCAAGGTAGAAGATGATGGTTTTTATAGGTAAAAAAGAGAGGGAAATGATGGAGGGAAATTGGTCATCCATGTGAAATGGAATGAGCCAATCACAAATAAGATAAAGGAATAAAAGAAAAATAAAAGAAATAAAAGAAATCAAATAATAAATGAAAGAAATATTAGTTTTTGGGAAAAGGCTTAGAATTTGGGATTGGGAGTTAATGAGAAAAAGGGGGGATGAATGTGGATGTAAAAAGATGGTTTTTGTGATCAAGAAAAGATGTTTGTAAATAAGAAAAGGGAGGAAAATAAGGTGCAATCCGTTACTGCCAAAGTGGGAAGCGCGCGGGTCCGGCTTTTGGGGCGGGACGCGCGCGCGGCTCACTGGCAGTGCCGGAAGCGCCCGCGGGTGAAAAATGACAGAATGATAGAATGACCCTAAAAGTTACTCTGTTATGCAGTTTAGTCCAAAACTAACGGAATCAGTTAGGAACTTAACCGAAGTAACAGAAATCAACAAAAATAAGTTAAATAAAAATACTTTGTATGCAATCGGGGTGAGAGGTCCAAGGCGGGGTGTCTACAGAGCCCCTCGGCGACGTGGATTGCGAAGCAAAACCCGTCGACGAAAGAAAGACAACCGCCGAGGACATCGACAAGAGAAAACAAAGACTCGATAAAGCAGGAATTTGAAATTACAAAGGATAGAAATGCGCTCCCTGTGTGAGCGACTTTTGCTGATGGGAGAGGTATGGTGATTTTAGTGGTCCACCTCCTTCTCCTCCTCAAACCGCAATTATTCCTTATTATTTTTTCCTTCCTTTTGATCCCATAGAACTTGAAACCGCCATTAGGGTTTCTATGGGTGAAACTTTAGAAGAGGCACACATTCTCTTGAAAGGTAAAGCCAAAATGCCTTCTTCATCCCATCAGTCTGATGATGCCATCCAAATTTCTGATGATGATACTTCCAGTGATGAGCACATTCCTGACTACACTCCTTCTGATGAACCGCCCTCTTCAATTTCTTCCTATCAAATTCTACCCCTTCATGCTACAACCGCTGATTTAATAGATGCGGTTAGGAATATTCAAGTTCATCAGCAAACCGCCACTTCTAGGTTTGACACTCATCTCCTCACTTTACAATCTGATCTTGATGCCATTAAGGGGGAGAGAGTGAATGAGAGATTTGATGATAGGTCAAGACAACAACAGCTAGATGAGAGACTGAACTTAATTTTGGAAAATCAACTGGCTCTTCAAGATCTTGTCAGAACCATCAATGATCTTTGCAACTTAAAGTTTCAAGCCGTTGATGCATCACTTCAATCTGTTATTGAGAAACTTGACATTTTGGCCCAGCATGCACTTGATTCTTCAGAACTTATCCTGCATAGAACCGGGAAACTTGTCAAGCAAACCGCTGCAATTGAATTAAAGATTGATGAACCGACTGAAGTTCGGCTTCGTTCAGCTGACTTTGTTTTTGAAACCGCCTGTGGCTCCGGTTCTAGGAATATTGATCAAACCGCCCCCGCTGTTGATGCTCAAGTTGCAGAAGAACAAGCTGCTCAAGACGCTCAAACCGTTCAGAACCAAACCGCAGATGATGCTGCTGCTGCAAGGGGTTCTGTTGCAGATGAAGTAGACTAGATTTCATTTCTTAGTCTTTATTTTTGATGTCTCTTGTAATTCATACATTGTAAGTTACTATCCTTTATGATTGAATTATAATGAGAATGACTGCATAGCATTCTGTTTCCAAAACTTTGTTTATTCAAACTGCTTGTTTGTGAAACAATGCTTGTATTTCTTAAAACCTCATGCACTACATTCATCATGAAAATACTTTTAAGTGCATTATGTTTTAAACATTCAGTTTAAACATGCATTTCTGATCCTCAAAATCATATCATCTTATATGCATCTGAATGTATTTCTTTTCTATCTTTTCTTCATTTCCTTTGTTTTTGATAGATTAAAAATCTATGATCTAGCATAGTGTGTGCATTGACTTGGGACATGCAATTTCATGAAATTTATTTCTGACATGTTCTTACCAAGTACAATGTTTTGCTATTATCATAGTGTGGTAATGGCATCAATCAAATAGGGGGAGATTGTTAGGATTCATTGTTAGTACACCCACCTTAATTTGATTGATCCATGCCACGTGTCTTTTTATGGACTTTAGGACCGCATGTAATGAAGTTCTACTTCAATTTTTAGATAAGTCCATTTCTAGATTTTTAGTTGTCTAGGCTGAGTATAGTTCGGTTGTATCTTTAGCGGTTTAGTGCTTCAAGCCGTCATCTTGAGACCGCCAGCATGGAGCCCTTCAGTTTTTATCAAACTGCAGTTTGCATGTTTGATGAAACCGCCCATCAAGATCATTCTTCAAACCGCCCCTATGCTTGGTGAAACCGCAGAGCAGTTATTGAAGAAATAAAGATATGTCATTTATTCCTTAGACAAACATTCCCTTTTTGACCGTAAAAGGATGTTGTTATGTCATGTCAAAATAACTCTAAGTTAACTTGGAGTTTCTGCAAGGAATGTCGGTTTGTCTATCAGTTTGAATTGTTTACCGTTAGTCCTTTCTGCAACAAAGGACAAATGTCAGGTAGTGGTTCAACAACTACTTAGGACTACAAGACAAAACCAAGGACGAAAATGACAGCTCAACCAATGGGATTTCGACAGCACTGTACCCTTCAGATTTGATTCAAATCTTTACCCAACGGTCACAAGGGTGCTCTGCCTATAAATAGCCTTCATTATTCAACAATGAAGGTTGCTGAGCTTCAAGAGATTCATTCCCAAGTATTCAAGTTTGCTTTGAAGATTTAAACCCAGATATTCATATCTTCAAACCATCTCCATTACAAACCCAGTTCTTCATCAAAGCTTCAAGCCTAACAACCATTCATACTTAGCCTTTACACCGAAAGAATTCCATTTGCTCAACCATCATTTAGATACTTAGAGCATTTGATTTCTTTTCACACACACACCCGATTTATATGATCACATAGATTATATACTTCGAAAACACCGGTTGTTATTATAGCTTAGGTTAGACTTATTGTTTAGAGTTTAGATTCATCTTGTAAAACCTCCTCTAAATTAATACAAGTCTCATAGCTATTAGAAAATCCTAGACTAACCATCTAGGTAGAGGACGTAGTTCATTTAAGAACGAACCTCTTCAATTTGTGTGTTGGATCTTTATTTTCTGTCTTGATATTTATCTTTCTTGTTTGTGGTCTTGAACTTGTTTCCATATACGAAATGACTTGAAAGATGAATTGTGTTTTCCTTTAAACTTTAAGTTTAACTATTCTGTTGCATCATAGTGTTTTCTCAACCCGAGTCAAACATCCCAACTCTTTAACTAACATATTTGGCCAAACCGCAAACTCCGCTGTGCATTTTATCAGTTCGGTTCTTGTGCTTTGAACCGCAGTTGGCCAAACTGATAAGTACTCGGTTGATTTTAAGGGTATTTTCGAAAAAGTTTCGGACCGCTATTCACCCCCCCCTTCTAGCGGTTCTATACCCTTGTTGCCCTCTGGGACCAACAACTATAATATGAATACTAGAAAAACTAACCCTTGATGACTATGAATTTGGTCTTTGATCTTGGTGGAGAATCTTGAAGCTTTAATCACAAAAGTAAGAACACGAACTTTGAAGATGATAAGCTTCACCCTCTAGCGGTATCCACACCACGAACGAATATCAAGGAACTTCTTGATCTTGGTTGCTAGACCAAAATTGTGAAACACGTTTTCACAATCAATATGAACTATATGGAATTTTATTTGTGTATTATTTTGTTCTTCAATCTAGGATGTCTTAGAACAAAATAAAATCTCTCTCAAACTCTTTGAGACTTGCACAAAATCATTGGTTGTTGTTCTGGCCGAATTTTGTTGTTTATATACAAGTTAGACCTATTCCAAATAGGAAACTTGTGTCTAAACCCGTCCAAAATTCTTTTTCAAATCAAATTAGGAAACCAGTCCCGACATGGTGTGCGGCCGCCCAAACCCACCTGTGCGGCCGCACATCTATCTGGAAGGTTTCTGGTACTAATTGACCCAAACTGTGCGGCCGCCCAACACATGTTGTGCGGTCGCACACTTGTCCAGTTTCCCATAATTTCCAAAATTCCAATATAGTCCTTATTTAAGATTCGTTCTTTTGTGTGTGACCCTCTAGGATTATACTAAGTTGGCAATGGGTTCAAACATGAAACCATAAGATATGATTAGGTTCTAGCAAACCGTCATACCTACCCAAATAGTATAACTAGATACGAGTTCGCATTTCTTTAGAACATGTCACAATCCCTTTGTCCACGATGTCATTGAACACAAGTCATGGTCAATAGGTCAACTTGTTTTGTTCAATACTTTCTCGATTCCGAATATGTTGATAATCCAAATGACATTGATCTAATCAATTCATTTGAGTCCGGCCGAACATTTTCATCAACATCATTCCTACGAGAGGCCCAAGCTTGACATCTTTCCGAACAAATCCATTTAGCTTATTATTCTTCCCTACGTGAATCCGATTATGCCAATCATACCCTTTATAAATACCCGCTTAAAGGTAGCGTTTGAATATGTCAAACATAATGTTCATCAAGTGGAAGACTATAATAACTTCATGTCTAACGATTCAAATGACATAACTAATATGAGATATACGTACGACATAGACCATGACATAAATCTCATACAGCGGGTCATGTCCAGTACCTTGTTCCAAACAAGTACCCATAAATCTAACATGATCATCCTATGATCATTTAGCCTTTATACTAGTGCTTAACAAGTACTAGGGACGGAGATTATTATAAGTAAACATGAACAACAATAATAATCAAAGCATTTCTTTATTGACATGACATAAATGATAACAGTTACAACGTTTATTAAACGTGCCTAGGGCACCACTACCAACATCCAGTTAGGTTGCAGAATTTCAGTCATTTTTCTAACGATTTCCAGTTAGTTTTCTAATGAAATCCCTTTTCTAATTTATTCTGAAAATTCCAGTCACTTTTTTTTTATCCATTTTCAGTTAGTTTCAAAACATTTTCCAGTTAGTTTTTAGAATTCTAGTAAGTTTTTTGATAGTTTCGGTTAGTTTTTTTTTTTTTTTTTTTTAACAAAATCTGTGTTTTTCATCATTTTCAGTCAGTTTTTTTTTAGCTATTTCCCATCAGTTTTGTAACAAAAATGGCCTTATCTCGAAGGAGCGGCAAGAAACATGTTGATTCTTTCTCCCTTAACCCAGAATTTGAGCCACATTTTGACGAAAGTCAGCAAAATGTTGAAGAAAATGCTGTATAAAGTGGTAGGGGCGGTCGAGGCCGAGCTCGGGGCGTGGGAAGAGGTGGTCGGGGGCAACCTCAACAATGAGAATCCAAACCCGACACTTTTACGATCCATTTCCGAAAAGTACAACTTGACCCGGATGACTTTATACATTTTCGAGCGGAATGTAACTATTGTACAAAATCTTACCCATTCGCAAAAGGTAATGGGCATGGAACATTGAACTCTCACTTGAGATCAACACATCCCGAAAAACTTGGGATTGAGAGTGATCATGCTCAATTACAGTTTGCTCAACCTAACACCTAAGGTACGTCTTCGGTCTTATTTAAGTTTAATAATGTCGTTTATAGGAAAGAATTGTGGAAATTTGTGAGTGTTAAAGGGCTTCCTTTTAACTTTGCGGATGATGATTTTTTTTTGAACGGTTTATTAAACTTTCTTTAAATTCCGCCGCCTCCAAAGTACCACGTACGGCTCTCGTACGCGATATTAAAAAGGTGGTTTTGGAATATAAATTTTTTTTAATTGATGTTTTAACAAAATTAGATCAAAGAGTTTCAATTTGTGCCGATGGTTGGAGTGATCATTGGCAAAGAAATAGTTATTTGGGTGCTACATGCCATTCGATAGATAATTCATGGACTATCCAAAAAAGATTAATTGCATATGAAAGTTTTGAACCACCTCATTCCGCGGAAAATATTTGTAGAAAGTTGCACGCCATTTTGGCAAAGTATGGTCTTTTGCAAAAAATATTTAGTATTTCATTCGACAACGCTAGTGCTAATACCGCTAGTATACCGGAGTTGATGCAAATTTGTCAACCGTCACTTGGGGGTAGGTATTTTTATATTAGATGTTTATGTCATATCATAAATTTATGTGTTAAAGATGGTTTGGATGTGTTAGAGAAATATGTTAAACCTATTAGAGATGGTCTTTATTTTATTGCCAAAAAAAAATAAAAAAAATTACAAGAAAATGGATCAAATATTTACGAAGTAAGGGTCTTCCCGAAAAATATTTTTCTATGGATGTTCCGACTAGGTAGAATTCTACCTATAAAATGTTAATTGATGGTTTTGAGTATACAGAGCATCTCATGGATTTTTTTTCTTACTATGGGCTATGACATTCCTTTATTTGCTTATCAATGGAACGCTTGCACTAATTTATGTCAATTATTAAAGATTTTCAAAACCGCTACTTTGGCTTTGTCGGGAGTTTATTATCCAACTTCCGTTTTGGTACTTGAGCAATATGTTGCAATAGTTCGAAGTTTTAAAAATTTACAAAAGTGCAACATTTTAAACCTAAGCATTGTTTCCATGAGGGAAAAGTGGCTCAAATATTTTGATAATATTCCGTCTCTATTTTTTGTGGCAAAGTTGTTGGATCTCCGTGTTAAATTGAAAGATCTAGTGAGCATAATAACGTTTTATTATGCGAATTTATACCCCAATGGGGACGGATTCTACGAAAGCCTAGCGATTATTGTTGAAAATACAAAACACGATTTTGTGACTCTTTATAATGAGTATAGTGCAATTCATGGAAATCCTTCTCAATATGTCTCAAGTCCTAATGAAGATATTGGTATTGCTACACAAGATGAGGAGGATGATGATCCATAAAGTTTTTTTAATGACTTGTATTCCCAAAAACGTCCTAAAATGGTTTTTTCTTCTTCTACTTCTAGCATTCCCTACGAGTTGGAAGCATATTTCTCTACTAGACATGAAGTTGTAAAAAACACTTCAAATCCAACTACTTTTGATATTTTGAGGTGGTGGTCACAAAGGCAAGAAACTTATCATATACTCTCTTTAATTGCAAAAGAAGTCTTAGCTTCTCCCGCTTCAACCGTGGCAGTCGAATCGGCATTTAGTGTGGGAGGAAATGTTTTGGATTCAAGACGTTCCCAACTAACAGTTGAAAATTTGGAAAATAAACTCTTACTTGGTGATTGGGTTAGAGCGGAAAAGAGAGAGCAAGATATGCCTTATGAAGATGATTTAATAGATCCACAATACCAATACGACTTAGAAGACTCTACGGGAAGTTCGGAAGGGGACGGAAATTAGATAGTTTTTATTTTAATTTTTGGAATAGGTATGTTTTTATTTAATTGTAATAGTTTAGTTGAGGTAATGCTCCATTTTATCCTCCCTTAATTATAAAAGGACAAGGATTGGTTGTCTCCCTCTTTGTAATTTTAATTAATAAAATTTAAGGGTACCGTTCTTTTTTTTTACATAAAAAAAATTGTGTTATACATTTTAACTTACAATAAAAAAAAATATATTGAAGCAAATGAAGTTTTTTTTTAAAAAAAAAAAAAAAAACTTTTTAAAAAAATGAAGTGTCTTTTTTTTATTTTTTTAAACAAAAAACTGTTAAAAAAAAAACTGTTTTTTGTTTTTTTAAAAGGGCTTAACCGGGTTAACCGTTAAACCGTAACCGGAGTGAACGGTTAGCCGGTTAGGTTACGGTTAGACCAAACCGGTTTTTTAACCGGCGGTTATAACCAGCTAACCGGGTTAACCGTTAAACCGTAACCGGAGTGAACGGTTAGCCGGTTAGGTTACGGTTAGACCAAACCGGTTTTTTAACCGGCGGTTATAACCGGATAACCGGCGGTTAACCGCCAGTAGTCATGTCTGAAGTGGAGTAGAGAATAGTAAGTGGATAGTTGTTGTGAGTATGATAAGTGGGTCCCGTTATTTTAAAAGTATTAAAACATTTCCTTTTTGAGACTTTGTAGATTAAAGTGGGACAACCAAAATAACAAATTTTTAGATTAAAGAGGGACGGAGGGAGTATACTAATAGAGGGTTTTATATGTAAATATTTATATAGGCATACTCCCTCCGTCCCACCACAAGTGAGACCAACTTATGGGGCACAATAATTAAGAAAAATGTAGTGTATGTGTGGTAGAAAATGAAGAAAGAGAATGAGTGGGGTAAATATTAGTGTTGGTTGAATAAAATGAGTGGTGGAAAATGAAGAAAGAGAGTGAGTGAGGTTAAATGGTGGGGTTGGTTGAATATAAATAAATTAAAATATTTCTTTTTTGGGCAGTCTCACTTGTGGCGGGACGAGCTGAAAAGAAAATTAGTCTCACTTGTGGTGGACGGAGGGAGTATATACTAATAGAGGGTTTTATATGTAAATATTTATAGAGGCAGGGTAGTATTTATAATAGAGGGTTTTATATGTAAATATTTATAGAGGCAGGGTAGTATTTATAATTGTACATAATTCCTCGTATATATATATATATATATAGGTAGGTGCTCAAATGAGAACCTAAATATCGTGAGAACCGTGAGAACCAATCATAACCATTAGATTAGAAAAAAAATCAAGGGTCCATATGTTAGATACAATTGATACACTTAGATACATTACAAAAAATTCGATTACACTTGAATACAATAGGTTAATAAGTATTGTATCTAAGTGTTGCACTTGGATACACTATGTTAAAAACTAATGTATCCAATTGTTTTTCGAAAATTAACTAATGTATCCAAGTGTATCCAATGTATCTAACATCTGGTCCCTTGATTTTTTTCTAATCTAATGGTTATGATTTGTTCTCACGGTTCTCATATAAAATGGTTCTCACAGGAGCGCGACTCTATATATATATATATATATGCAGACATGATTTACATACTTAACTGCATATTGTTTTTAGATAAACAACAAAACATTTTTCCCCAATATTATTTTTAATCGTAAATCGAAATAAAAGTAATTATCAATCACATTAAACAACCCCGTGGGATCGACCCGCATTTTCCCTTTCTATATTACTTCTACACCATGTACTTGCGGATATGAATTAAGGCGTTACGTTTAGGCTTGACAAAAAGTAAGTTCGTAAGTGTTGGCTTTTAATAATTATGGAAGACCTACAAGCCAAAATCTCACAAAAAAAAGCGGTTTTTTTCTAAGCTTTAAAACACATGTTTTTGACAAGCCAGTGTTAGTCTAAGAAAGTGCCAGTGTACAAATTTCCAGTGCATGAATATGAAGTGTCAGTGTAAAAAGTGTCAATGTAAAAAAGTGCTAGTGAAAAGAGTGTCAGTGTCAAAGTAAAAAAGTGTCAGTGTCAAAAAAATGCTAGTTTTGGAGTAAAAAAATGACATTGTTAATGTAAAAATGCGCCAGTGCCTGTATTATGAAGTTCTAGTGTAAAAAATGTCAGTGTTAGTGTAAAAAATGTCATTGTAAAGAGTGCTAATGAAGCCAGTGTGTGGGTTTATATGCCGGCGGCGAAAAAATGATTTTTCCTTAAGCGTAGGATTTTTCATAAGACCAACTCGAACTACAAGGATAAGGTTGTTAAAAACACTATTTATCTTTTGTCATTTTAGGATTGAGACTCTTACTCTGATACGTACAAAAAAATATGACTCTTAACGGAGGGAGTACCTTTTAATTGGGGGTACTTTTTTTCCCTAACATCTATTTGTTTTTTTTTTTTTTTAAATAGTTTTATTTTATGAAATACTCTTTATGATACGGTCAAAAAATATTATCAGCAAAATATTTTTATTTTTATTTTCATTTTTTATATTGGAAAAGGAAAAAGGAAAAGTCCAACATTTCACCAAGACGTCAAACAATCCAATTGGATGGTGTCGGCCTACGCGAGCACGCGGTTGCGGCTCTCCACCACCTTTTTCTTTTCTTTTCTTTTTCCTTTTTTCCCATCTTTTTCATAAATAGTTAAATTGAGCATTTCATTTTTCTAACGGAAGATCACCAAGACTACTTATCTACCGCCAGAAATCACAACAGATTACCAACCATGTTCGAAAAAGCGACCATAACCACCATCTGCCAAGATGATTTTATCTTGATCATCCCGCTTTTGTACTGTTATGACTTCTGAAAAGTACTACGTATATGTCAAGATCCGTCACGAACTTGGATACAGCGGCGACATATATGCTTGAAGATTGCCTCAAAGGTTTAAACGAGATACTCCCTCCATCCCGTAATACATAACAAATGTCGCATTTGACTATCAATGCTTTTAAATAATGTTCTTTACTTATTGCGTGTTGCTTGCACTATGTTAAAATTGCACTAATACTCTTATCTTAGTTAGAAATGTGTCATTTATTTGGGACAAATCAAAGAGAAAAGTGTGACATTTTGATGCAGTCGAAGAGTTGGCGTTCGAGTTTTTAGATGCGTTCGACCGTAACGGGCGTAACTTTTGATTCCGGAGGAGTTACGGGACACACAACATATCAAAACGAGCGTCTTTTCGAGAGGAACAAAAGTCATCGGGCTAAGCCCCTTGAGCGGCCCATAAATAGGCCAAAAAACGCTTCTAAGGGCCTCAAACGGCCTTCTGAAGTTTTTATCCGTTTTTTCATTGTTTTGGACCTTTTCGTAATTTCGCAGTTTTAGGGTTTCTTTTCAGTAGGGTTTTTTCCAGACTTTATATACTTTATGTTAGGGTTTTGAGAGGCAGTTTATGCCGTTTTGAATACAATCGTTTTCTTGTTCCAACGTGTAGTCTTGATTAATTTCGACTGCTGTTGAAGGATTGGTTCGCGTATTGATTAATTTCTACCCGTAATCAGTCAAGCTTCCGCTACGTCACATTTATTACGGGATGAAAAGGAGTAATAAACACAGTGATCGACATCTTCCTGCCCAATCAATCTGCATTCTCATATGCAAATGACATACAAAGACAGGAACATATGCAGAGAAAAGACTTACCTGCACCATTCCAGCTTTAAGTAGAGCTTGCTCTCAGTGAAACTCTAAACTTTATAGCAATGGCACAAAAAAGAAACAAAGTAACTCTAATCACATACTCCTAATTTTTAAGTTCAGAAGTACTCCCTCCGTCCCAAACTAAATGTCCAAAAAATTAATCAAGAGCAAATTGGTTTAAGCAGAGCTTGATGGCTAATGTAAGACTGACATATGTGTGGGTCTTCGCCATAGTCAAACCAATGAAGAGTTGGAGACAAACAAAGACCCTATATGCAGATAGGAAAAACAGAGAAAGAAATGAAAATAAAACACACCCATCCAAAACTAAATAATGAATACGAAGGACAGTGAAAGTGCATAGAAAAACAGCTATGAACGGACATAATACAGAAAGGCGATAGCAATATTCAAAAACTAGAATGTCATTGCAGTAAAAGATTTTCTCTGATCAGTTCCAAGCCTCCTCCCATTCAAATCAAATCAAATTAACAAATGAAACCAACAAAAACAAGGACAAATAAACAAAAAACAAGAAGAGAGATTTCCTAGACCTCAAACCAGTTTGAAAGTTGTCACGTTAAGTTCTCACCTGCAAACACACTCAACACCCGCTTCAGCAGCTCTACGAGGTGTGCTTTTTCTCCTGTTGCCATTATGACGAAAACCATTAGTCGGCTTAGTCAAATCATCCGTGCTTAATATAGTTCCGTTACTATTTTCCTCCTCTTTGACTGAATCGGTTGACTTTTCTTTTGCCTGAATGTTATTGCGTCTCCTCTTCTTTCCATTATCTGATGCAGATAGGCTTTTTGATACACCATTTTCACTCTCTTCTTCTTCTTCCTCTATCTTTTCGGTTTCTTCATCAATTTCGTCTACCATTAGTTTCTGTGGCCTACCCCGTCTCTTCTGTGCAGGTATTTTCTCCTCGTCACCACTTAGTGGATCATCATGACTAGTCACAGTAAACTTCTTCCCTTTTCCTCTACCTCTACCCATCCTTACCGTAGCAAAGAATCTTTGAAAAACTTAACTACTAATTCTGCCAAGAAAACAAATACACATCATTAAGAAGAAAAGTCAGTCTAGAGTTTTATCATCTGCAGTTAAGAAAGGGGTTGTCTTGAAGACTTCCATATCAACATTAACGAAATTATCCAGATATTTGCAGTGTACAACTTATAAATCACTAAGCTTATGGTATGATTCTTCCGCAAATGATCAACGCATTTTTTAATATACATAGGATGATTCTATTCTACACCCTCTGTCCGAAAATGATCTTCACGCTATTTTTTACGTTACTACGAAAGAACTTTGAGCAATGATTTTAGATTGATTTAATTATTCTAATGAGATATAAAATTTATCATTGATTGTATTGTTGATGGTGTGTCAATAACAAGTTTTAGATTTTCATTATAATAATTAAATCAACCTTAAATCATTGCTCAAACTTCCTTCGTAGTAACGTTGAAAAAAATGCGAAGATCATTTTGGGACGGAGGGAGTCCATGCTAGGAGAACAAACCAACAGATTATAACAATAATAACATTATTTATTTGTGTTTCCTTACCTAAAGTTAAGATTCTGAATTTAAAAATTAGATGAACAATCATTTCAATTACTTGAGCATTAAAAGACGAGTCATTCTTAAGCTTCAATAAAATAAGTAGAACCAACAAAAGACATGAGGTAATCATTAAGCTCCAATCAAGTAGTCCAACTTATAAACTCACTTTTACATATATCAGATGCCAATATAGAACACCCCAAAATTCAAATTAAAGTAATTGCATCTATAAATATTTCAAGAAATTACGATTTCTCCAATCTGGACTGAAAGAGTCATTTACCAATAAGTGAAACAAAAAAAAATGTGTAGAACACAGAGAAATATTTACAGAAAAAGATCAATTTCACTAAAAAAAAAAAAAAAAAAAACGGCTCAAATTGATTTCCCAGAAGAATCCTCAAGTCAATATCAGAATCCTAAACAGATAAGAATAACATAAATTCAATTAAGCTAATATAAACTACAAGATCTACAAACGATTTTCAAGATTAAAAATAACAAAGATCCCAATTCACAAGAATAAAAAATAGGAATTAATTTCAAAACAAAATAGCCAAAAACTCAAATCAAGAAAGAGCAAGACTAACCTGGTAAGCTATCACACAAGAATGAATGATGAACACTAATCAAAGCTGAAAATTACCAAAAACCCTTGATGGGTTTTGAGATTAATTGTCAGTAAATGGGGTTTAAAAAGAGTGAAAGAAATTGATGGGAGGAACTATAGATTGAAGTGGAGAAAAGAATACTGAAAAAAACCCAGATCAAAGAAAAATGGGAGTGATTGAAACAGATTAAGAATCGGCATGTGATTGGATTATAGTGGTCCCTTGGTTACCCAAGAATGGATATAAAGAAGAAGGGATTGAACAAACAAGGAGCAGAAGGAGAGAGAGAGAGAGAGAGAGAGAGGAGACGAGAAGGTAGAAGGGTGGAGAGATATTTGTTGATTGGTTGTTGTAAGTATGCAAGGTGTAGACACTCACACTACTGTGTGTGTGCGCTTTTAATGTGAAACTCACACTACTGTGTGTGTGCGCTTTTAATGTGAAGGAAGTGAGATTGAGATAAAGTGATAAACAGTATTTGGGGGTAGTTTTGTCAATGGGAAAGGGAAAAGGGGTATGTTATCTTCATTTCCCTTTTTCAATTGTGGCAGTTATGGTAGATTTTAATTTCTTAGGGCAGCTCGTTGTACTAGTCCTATGGGTATCAAAACAAATGGATCAGAATGGATCGAGTCTAACATATAAAATTGAAGATAATAACAAATATGATAATCAAAATATAAGTATCAAAACTGAAATTTCGGAATGAATAGTTTCAGTGAATAGTAACTTTTTGTGAATAGTAATTTTCGAAAATTTTTGTAAAATTCGTACGTAGGCTTTCGTTAAACCTCAAGTTATCCGTCACCCGTATGTCTGGAAGGTTAGTGGTTTCCACCTTTCGTAACCTTTTTGTTTTGTTGATAATTTGTAAATAATAATTGATAAGCAATTCTAAATACTCGAGGCAGGAGTAGAAGAACTTACTTTGTATTGATTTGTAGTTGGTGGTTACAACTGATGGTTACAGTGGAATTTGTATGAGAGAATTTTGTAGTGAGAGAAATTTGTAAACTAAATTGAGTCTAAAATTTTATCTGCCTCTACAATGCTATTTGCTATCCTTATATAGGAAATGATTCTAATTGTTAATCTTCTTTTGTTGTTGTTTTGTGTAGACAGGGGGCATCTTCTTTTTGATGTGGGCCACGGCGGCTTCTCCTTTTGTAAGGATTTTAAGGCCCAAACACAATTGCTAGATTGATAAAGATGAAAGCACAAAATAACACAATAGCAAGAACGGAACAAAATTGAAAAATAGATGAACACAAGAGATTTACGTGGTTCACCAACTTGGCTACGTCCACAGGCGACGGAGAATCAATTCACTATAATCAAGAAGAGTACAAAGAGAATCAAGGTGAAAACCTTTCACACAATCTCACAATCTCTTACAATAGTGAATAACCTAGCTTTTCTATCAATCTCTCTCTCTACAAGGCTTCCAAGTCATAAGAATAGGTCTGGAGGCTTGTCTATATTTATACACGAAATATAGACCCAACCCTAGAAGAATAGAAATCCAAATCACAGCCAAAATCTGTTTCCAAATCGATTCAGGAATCCCAATCCCGACACGGTGGGCGACCGCCCAGAACCAAAGTGGGCGACCGCCCAAAACCCCTGTCTGCGCTTTTTCTTCTCCGTTGCAAGACCAATTCAATTCAAGTCCAAATTGAGAGTCACCCTCAACAATTCTCCACCTTGACGATCAATTCCGAAAAGCTAGTACATCAAGAGAACATCTCTATCTCCGCCGCCCCGCCCCTACGGGCATCAATGACTAGTAACACCAACTAAGTCCAAGAACTTCTTGAACTTAGCAATCGAAACCTTTGAACCCGGCTTTGTCAACATGACCGCCTCTGTTATAGTCATAACATCCCCAATACAACCATCACGGTTCTTGCCATACACAATGCACACACAAGCATTTGAATATGGAACCCGTGACACATCATCTTTAGACTTGGGACTATCTAAAGAATATAACCATTTCACCTGGTAAGCATCATTGATATCTATTGCATTCACAAGAATTCCATCGACATAAACAACATAACTCAATGTGCCATCACTACAAACCATCAAGTAAACACAACAATCATATCCACGTCTAGCATAACCATGGGTAACAATAAAAGTGTCGAACCTTTTATACCACTGTCGAGTTGACTGCTCCAAATCATACAAGGACCTCTCTAACAGGCAAACATGATCCTTACCCTCGACAACAAACCCTTCAGGCCGGCGCATGTAGATCTCCACCTCAAACTCTAGATCCCGCATCGCCACAATGCTCAACAAGTTGTGAATAGATAAGTGTCTAACAACCGGTGAAACAAAATCATTGTAGTCTACCCCAAACATTGGAGTACCATCTCTGAACTTGTAGATCCACTTGTGACTGACTAACACCTTCTTTGGTGGTGATCTAACAAATTCCCATGTCTGAATTTTAATAAGAGATACCATCTCTTCTTTCACAACGACCGACAACATAGCAGATTTATCACACGATATAACTTCATTAAAAGAAAATAATTTATGCATACTTACTGTTTTCGCAGCGAACAATGCATAAGTCACCATATCCTCCAAACCATATCGAACTCTACCAAAAACAATGGTAGTCTCCACCTTCTTGTTGGTCTCCTCCTCTTGAACTGGAGCATCAATTGGAGTCGCTTCATCAGACACATCATTAACATCTAAGTCAAGTTCCACCATATCTTTTTCATCTCCGACTAACTCCACCTGTTTATATATTCGTTCTGCAGAACACTTTTTCCCACGGAGAAGTAGAGCAACATCTCTACATGTCAGGAACTTAGATGCCACCGGATTCCATGACCGGAATCCCTTCACTCCAGTAGTATACCCAACAAAGGAACATCCTTTGTCCCTTGGATCCAATTTGTTGTTCACACAAGCATACAAGGGACACCCAAAAATACACAATCTTGAGTAATCTCCTAGAGAGCCTGACCACATCTCCACTAGAGTCTTCATCCCAATACAAGAATTTAGAGAACGATTAGTCCAGTGAGCAGTCATCCTAATCGCCTCCACACAAAATTATGTACACAACAATGCCTGTGACAACAAATACCAAGCCTTTTCTGTCATCCCATTCAAGCCAATGTGACCCAATGTCATGTCCCATGATTGAGTAACCTCCACCTCAATCGTTGACCTCGTTGCAATAGACACATCATCAACAACCGTAGACCCAAGAAGCTTATACAATGTCCCCACCTTCTTTCTCTTCAATGCCACCAAGTCACCTTTAATAGCCGATAATTCGCCATTCGCAATGGACAAACTATACCCAAGGCTATCCAAGGTGCCTAGAGAAATCAGGTTCTTCTTCAATTCAGGAACATACCTGACATTCTGTAATTTCCGCACTACTCCATCAAACATCTTAACCTTAATAGTCCCAATACAAACAACCTTGCATGCAGTATTATTCCCCAACAAAACTACTCCGCCGGCAGCCTTATATGAACAAAACCATGCCCGGTTGGGACTAATATGATAAGAAAAACCCGAATCCAAAATCCAACTATCACGAATTTCGGTACCCGAATCACAAGCAGTAAGTGCATCACAGTCACTGTCATCACTAGTGTGTTCAAACACCACTCCAGCTTCACCCTTTGTCTTCGCGGTTGTATTCTCTTGGTTTGGACAAAACCTTCTAATGTGTCCCTTCTCCTTGCAACCATGACATATCACATTCTTATACCATTCACTTGAACAGATTGACCCTTCCTTGACTTTCTGCCGCTTCTAGCTACTAACCCATCACCTTGAGATTCAGTACTTGTTGAGGTCAAGTGCGTCTCAATGACTTCCCGTTGTAGTAGAGCGTTCTTGATCTCTTCTAAAGAGATCTCATCCTTGCCATACAACACTGTCTCTCTAAAGTGCATGTATTCCGGAGGTAGAGAACAATGCAATTTTACCGCCAATTTCTCATCATCAATCACGACATCGACATTCTTCAAGTCCATGACCAAGCCATCAAACTCATCAAGATGTTTCTCCAAAGACTCACCTGTTTTGAGTTTACACTCCTCGAGTTTCTTCAATAGTAGCAACCTGTTACTAATACTCTTAGTCATGTACAATTGCTCAAGCCTAAGCCAAAGCGCTGCCGCAGTCTTCTCACTCACAACCTCCCTCAATACCTCATCTTTGAGACTCAAGTGTAAGAGAGATAAAGCCTTCTCGTCCATATCATCAAATTGTTCATCCGTCAATCTTGCCGGTTTCCTCGCCTTCCCAAGCAAAGCCTTGACACAATTTTTACCCACCAAGATTGCTCGCATCTTCACTTGCCATAAACCAAAATTGACCTTGCGGTCAAATTTCTCAATTTCGTACTTCCCTGACATCGTTACCAATAAGCAATACAAGATCCACAAACCAGAAGCTCTGATACCAATTGTAAGGATTTTAAGGCCCAAACACAATTGCTAGATTGATAAAGATGAAAGCACAAAATAACACAATAGCAAGAACGGAACAAAATTGAAAAATAGATGAACACAAGAGATTCACGTGGTTCACCAACTTGGCTACGTCCACGGGCGACAGAGAATCAATTTACTATAATCAAGAAGAGTACAAGGAGAATCAAGGTGAAAACCTTTCACACAATCTCACAATCTCTTACAATAGTGAATAACCTAGCTTTTCTATCAATCTCTCTCTCTACAAGGCTTCCAAGTCATAAGAATAGGTCTGGAGGCTTGTCTATATTTATACACGAAATATAGACCAAACCCTAGAAGAATAGGAATCCAAATCACAGCCAAAATCTGTTTCCAAATCGATTCAGGAATCCCAATCCCGACACGGTGGGCGACCGCCCAAACCCCAAGTGGGCGACCGCCCAAGTCATCAGACTGTTGGACCTTTGGATCAGCAATGTGGGCGACCTCCCAGAACCAAAGTGGGCGACCGCCCAAAACCCCTGTCTGCGCTTTTTTCTTCTCCGTTGCAAGACCAATTCAATTCAAGTCCAAATTGAGAGTCACCCTCAACACCTTTTGTTGAATTTGTTGAGAGGAATCTGCTTTTCGTGAGTGGAAGAGCATCTTCTTTTTGATGTGGGCCACGGCGGCTTCTCCTTTTTTTGAATTTGTTAGGGGGAATCTTCTTTTGGAAAGCATCTTCTTTTGGTGGCTTCTGCTTTTTTGACTTTTATTGGGAGGGAATCTGGACGCATGCTGAAAGTAGTATCCTTCTTTTGAATTTTGTAAACTTGCTTTTGCTTTGTTGAATTTTGTGGTTGTAGTGGGGATCTCCTTTGTTGAAAATTTGTGAAAGCTTTGTTGATGGAATGATGAGCCTTTGTGAACCTTTGCTTTTGAACTTTTTGTTTTGAACTTTGGTGAACCTTTGCTTTTAAACCTTTATAGATCCAAATCTTCTGCTTGTGTGTAGAAGTCATTATTTGGCATGGTGTCTCCTTCTGCTATTGAGGACGAACTGTCATCGCTGAATTGTGCCATGATTTTGTCTAGATCTGTAGGGTTTGAACATCCAGCCATTTGTGCCATAATTTGTTGTTTTCTTCTAAGAAATTCTTCATTCTGTTGTGATTGCTTGGGTGGAATCTTCTTACAGTACTCCGGATTGTCATGAAAATAATTTGTGATTGTAGTAGGATTACATTGTTTGATATTTGTCTTGTCCCACCATTTGATTTTGTATTTGCGAGTCAGGATAGGTAGAATAGTTTTCTGTACGCACATACACTTTTGTTGTTTGTTTATATTTCCCATTTGACCCATTTGTTCACTCATTTGTTGTCCTTCCCTCTGTATATCCCCCATTTGTCCCATTTGTACACTCATTTGTTGTCCTTTCCTTTGTATACCCATTTGTTCATTTTGTTGTCCCATTTTTTGTACACCAAATTGTTCACACTCACACATTTGTTTTTCCAATATGTCAAATCTTGTCATAAAAATCCATGGGACCTGAAAATTATGACAAAATAATGCCCATAAAGGAGATTGAGCTATCTGCTCTGGATATGAAGAATTTGTTGACCATTGTTCGAAAGCTTTTTGTACATTTGTAGGAGCAATTGTTTTATCCAGTCTAGAAATACTCCACCATTGATGGAACCAAAACGGAGTTGGATAAGAAAATTGAGGACTGAAATAAAAGAAATAAGAAAGAGAAAAGGTTTTGTTTTGTCGGAAGAAAGTTCTTGTCCATGCTGAAATATAATCCCAGTAATAAAATCGGGATGAATTGTTTGAAAGATTTAGTCCTTTTGCTTCATTGGGTTTTTGTCCCCAATCAGAAATTGTAAGAAATTTTTGTATTTTTACTTTACAATACCTGACTTTTGTAAGATCAAGATGGTCAGTAGAGTATTGAAAAGTGGCCGATTGAGTTTGTGTTAAAATATTTTCATAATAAAATTGGTTTTTTGTAAAATTATCAGGAATATAATTATGTGAGTTTGGCAAAAGAAATTCAGAGATTTGATATGGATGTCATTCTGAGATCATTTCATAAATCTCTGGTTCAATAACACAAATGAGTTCTGTATAATTTTTGTATGAATAAGAAGTGGGTGGTGTTTGTCTTGGATAGGGGTTGGGAACCATTTGTTTATTGGTGTTTGGATGGGAAACTGATGATTTTGTTTGTTGAGGATATTCTATTTTGAGAGCTGTTTTGTATGTGATGGACATTTGTGATGATGAAGAAGGAGATGAGGTTTCTTTTGTAAGTAGGGGAAAGAAAGGTTTTTCTTCAGAAGATAGGATAGCAAACATATTTTCTGTTTTTGGTGATTTGTCAGGAACAAAGAGTGGAAACTTTGTTAATGGCCTAATTTGTATTTTTGCATCATCTTTCTTACCCTTGCTTTTGGTTGAAGAACCTGTAATCATTCTAAAGAAACAAATTAATCAAGAAATATCATTTTGTAAGAAGAAATTTTTAATATATAGAGATATAAATATATAATTTTATGAATACCTAATTTATTTTGGAAATACCTATTTTTTGTAAATTGTTGACATCACTATTTGCTACTGGATATAAGAAATCGAATATGATTTTTTGTCCTAATTTTTGTGTTTTGATTCCTTTTTTAGAAACTGAAAAAGGATATAACATTTGTAAGAAGGGATTTCCAAGTATTACTTTTGTATTTAAATCTTTTACGATCATTATTTTTTTTTTTTAAAACAAATATTGTTATTATGTATTTGTACTTCTGGTATTTTGTATTTAACTTGTAGTTTTGATGAATTAGCTGCTGAAAGACTATTTTTTGTTTTTATAGAATATTTTGTAGGTATTAAATCTTGTTCTACGCAATTTAAATCGGCTCCAGAATCTAACATGGCTATTCCTTTGTATTCAAAATTTTTGATTTTCATATGTATGTTGATATACCATTTTTGGTATCTGATTTTTGTTAGTGTGAATATGCTTTCTTCTGTGTCTGTAGAGGAGCTTGTGTCTGTGTCTGAGGAAGATTTTGTGTTTTTAGCAAATGGATTGTTAAAATATTTATCAAAATCTTTTATGTATTTTTTGGAATTAGAGGTCTCTCCTTTGTAGGTTTGGTGGATTTGTTTTCCAATTTCTTGTAATGCTAATTTTGTCTCTATCTCTTTTTGTGATTTTTGTAATTCTAAGTTACTTAGTTTTAATATTTTGATATCTTGTTTAATTCCTTTGATTTCATTTTGAATGTCTATCGAAGAGATTTGTTTTCTTTTGTCTTGAAACATTTTTACAACATCTTCATATTGAGCTGGTTGAGATGTGTCTGGTTTTTCTTCGTTAATGGTTTTTGCTAATTGTTTTAAAAACTTTTTTTTTATTGTTGGATCATCTATTTCTTTGATTTTTTCTAATATCTGATCATATTGTTCTAATGTATTTAATTTGCTATTACACAGGCATACTTCATTGTGACAAGATTGACATTCTTCATCACTCGTGTCAGATGGTTGGTTTGAGGAACTGTTATTATCATCATCTGTTGATATCCCAAGATTGTCTATTTTTTGTAATATTTTGTCTATTTCTTTTATATTTAAATTATTACAAATTTGTTGTATTTGTCTTTTTGCTGGACAGTCCTTTATCATGTGTCCAGGTTTTTTGCATAAGTAGCATCTTATTTCTTTGTTGTATGGTTTAAAAGATGTAAAGGGTTTTTTATTATTGTATTTGTTATTATTGTTGTTGTATCTTTTCTTATAATTTGTCCTTTTGTTCTTATTGTAATATGTAGGAGGTTCATTTTGATAGTATTTATTTGTATTTCTATGTTTTCGTTGATAAGTGCTATTTTTGTAATATGGGCTTCTATAATGGTTATATTCTTTCTTTTTGTATGGAGATTGTAATTTGTCAAAGCCAAATTGTTCACACCAGTGTCCTAACTCTTTTCTTGTTTGAATATTTTCTCTTTTTAATTTGTAACTTAGTTTTTGGTCTTGACATAATCTGAGACCCGTAAGGTTTACACAAGTAATTAGATCTCCATAAGTAAGATCATCATAAGATAAGTTTCCATATTTTTGTTCTATTGTGTCTTTTACTTTTTCTGAAAATAATTTTGGTAAACCAGTGATGAATTTTTCTTTCCAATGGTAATTATTTGGATCAGCTAAATTAAAAACTCTTTTTTAAAAAATTCTCTTTGTACCATTTAAATTGTTCTAATTTTCTACATTTTAGATTTTGTAATATTTCAGAATTCCTTTCTGTATATAAGTCAATATCTCCTATAAAATAAGTTGTAATGTTAAATATTAAATATATTAATTGTTCTGGTATTGGGCTTCCATTTTCATCTATTATTGGTTGCCCTTCTTGGTTTATTTTTACAGCATCGAGAATATTTGTTTTTATGTTATTTGCTAATAGTTTATCCCATCAGGTTCTTAATTGTCCTGTGAATCCTATTATTATGTTTTCTACTGCTTGTTTTTCTGTAATATTTGTGGATTTGTAAATGTTTCCTATAATTATCATTTCTTTTGTGATATTTATTATTTCCATTTCGCTTAATCCATCTATATTCCATTCTTAAATATTCTTTGCATTATAGGATTTTGTTGGTTGTCTTAAAATTTCTAGGTCATCTGGTTCTTTATAATTGTAATAATTTCGTTTCATGGTTTGAATTGGAATTGTATTTTGTTTGAATTCTTCTTCCGATAAATCTTCTTCGAATGATGTTTCTGATTCTGAAGTTTTGTCATTGTAATCTGTTAACATTCTTATGTTTTGAGTATATGTTGATTCTTCTTTTACTGGTAAATATGTTTTTATTTCATTCATTAAATCTTTAAGGGAATCTTTTAATTTTGGTTTGATTTCTGTTATTGTTATGGGATTTTTCGAAGGCGGTATTTGTTTATTAAATGTTTTGTCTTTGTTTTTCCTATTTGAGGGATCCATATTATACAATTCTGAGTATTCTGTAAATCTTGTAGACTTAAAACGGTTATTATTTTTTGTTTTAACTGGCGTTGGTCCAATTTCAACGTCTACTTCAAGATTATCCATTTCATGTCTTACTAAGGATATTCCACTTGTAACATTATCAATTTTGTCTTCAACTCTATCTAATTGTTGTCCTATGGTATATAGGGATAAATTTGTCCAATTATTTTGTAAATGTAAATCTGTTTGTTTTTTATCTTCGTTGTTTAATTGATTAGAATTGTCAATGGGGTATGCTCCATATTGGATTTTGTTTTTACAGAAATAAGTGGGTTCTAAAGGGGGTTTTTCGTTTTCGTATGATTCGTGGGTTGGTAAAAGATCTGGTCCTACTTTGTACCATTTTTTTATTTTTTTTCTCTATTGTTGTAATTTTATATAAATATTCATCATTTAAAAACCCAAAAAATGGTATATGCCATTCTTGTAATTTGCAAAATTCATAATATGTTTCTTTTATTAATTTTTGTTCTATTTTGTTATATGTTTGAAAAAATAGTTCTCTGTTTTGTTCATTGTCTTTGCTTTGAAAATATTTTTTCAAAATATTTTTGTTTAATGTAAATTCATTTTTATTGTATTTATTGAGAAATCACTTTCTTCAAAAGTTTTATATTAATTCTTTATCTATTAATTCCTATATTGTTTGTTTGGTGTAGGGAATTTGTTTCAGTTTCAGTTTCATTTTCAAAGATTGTTTCATTTTTTGAAGAACTATCATCATAATTGTTTTATTGTTGGTATTCGTATCTACCTGATGTAGACCTTCTTGATGGTATTGGTATTTTGAAATTAGTATTTGTATTTTTGTTGAAAGACTGAGATCTTTTGAATTTTAGATCTACAGTTCCATCTTCATATTGTATGATTTGTTTTAAATCATTTGTTTGTTTTTGTTCTTTAATTGGGACGGTCCTAGAAGGATATGTCCATTTGTCTGGTAAAGTAATTTTGTTCCATTTAATTGTTTTAGGGATATTAATATTAGCTTTTGTTTTGTCTACTTCCCAAAATATGGTTTCTCCTATTTTGTTTCTTTTGTTGAATGCATTTGGACAAAGTCCTGTGTTCATTACTTTAAAATGTAGTCTATAAAATATTTCGTATACATGTGATCCTTTTTTCATGTGATAATTGTGTGTTAAGATATCCAAGGTTAAGATATCTAGGATGTGAGGATCAGTTAAGGAAATTGTGAAATTTGGATAAGTATTGAAATGAATTGGTCAATTTGTTAAACTTGTTTCGATAGCTCCTAATAAAGAGTCTATGTAATTTAGATGTCTAGCATCTCTTAAAGCTATTTGTATACTTGTGTTTAATCCTTCCATTGTTAATGGTTTGATTGCGACTTGAACTAGTCCTATGTGTAAAAATTTGTATCCTTGTGAAATATATTTTTTGATTGATGATTTTGAGAATAAACTCATGGTTTGATTGTTGGAAAATAAGGGAATGATTGTTTCTTTTGTTTTAATTGCTAGTTTTGACTTAATGTCAAATATTCCTTTGTCTTTATAAATTTCAGAGTTTGAAATCAGAGGGGGTTTCCAATTTGTTAAACTTTGTGTATTCCATGTAATTTCTTTTGATAATATGTTTTGATTATTTTCTCTTTCATCATTTTCAATTTGTATATTATAATATTCCATTTGATCTTTGTTTCCAGGAGGCCTTCTATTCGTAAAACTACCTAACCAACTCATCGTTTACTATTTTTGTCTTGCCTGTCGGATTATTTGTCTTTCCTTTCGGATTTTCGGACGCACCTAATGCGTGACTTAGACCTACCGACTCTCGGGACAACTCCGACCCTCGGGACTATAAACGACTAGGTTACTTTGAGTTTTGTTGAATATTAAAATTTTGATACCCATTGACACTATTTGCATAGGTATCAAAAAGTCATCTCCAACAGTGGGTATCAAAATTTGGTACCAAATCATATTTGTGTAAGTTAGTAACTTTATTAATATTTTTAATATGATAAATATTTTTGAAATATGATAATTAATTTAATATGATAAATATTTTCGAAATATGATAATTAATTTAATAATTTTATACCTATGAGCCACTATTCACATGGAACTAAAAAAACCATCTTCAACAATAGGTATCAAATTTATTTTTAACATGATAAATAATTTTTAAAGTGTGATTATTACATTAATTATTTTTATAAATGTATAATTATATGAAACCATAAAGAATTACTATAGAATATTTTTAAATATTCATTTTATTGTTAGTTATTTAAAAAATTAACATTATAGTTTTTTCTCAAAATAAGTAGTAATTATAAAAAATTCAATTATATTTTTGCCCAATAGCAAATTTTAAAAAAATTGAACATTAATTTCGAGACGAAAGAAGTATAAGTTTTATTTTTCAAAATTAACATACGTCAAATATGTCAATATTTTAGAAAATTTACAAATATGATTTTGATATAATTACATTTATTATTTAAAATTTAATTTTAATTTTATTGCTTTATAAAATTTACCAAAAAAATAACATGTGGCTTCTTTTTATTAGTCCACTAGTAAAAAGCTTTCAATTAAACACAAAACATAGGCTGACTTGACAGGTTGGGGGAAGGAGACAACCCTCTGCAGCCATGTTTTAACTCCAAATCTCCTTATTTGCGCAAGTGAGAACCACGCACAAGTTATTAGGCAAGGTAGCAAATTTGCTACCTTGCTTAGTACCATGTCATATTTTGATCCCTTCTATTTGCATTGTTGGAGATGTTAGTACTCTTGTATGGGTATCAAAATTAGGTTTTGATACCCACCATTGGAGTTGCCCTTAGGGGGAATGACAAATAAGTATTCAATGTTTGGGTGTGTAAATTGGGGTTTGATCTTTTAATTTTATGAAAGTAAGGTTCAAATTTGTCAGTATGGGTCATTTAGGGATTTTTAACAAAAATGTTAGAAACGTTGGTTAAGTCATCACTTGTCTTGCATGTGTGATTTAACTGGGGTTATTTAGTGGTAAAATTCCCAATTTACCCTTACTCTCATGACCTAAATTGAGAAAATTATGATTTTATTATTTTGATTTCTTTTTACTATATATATTCTTTCACAATTGTCGCCCACACCTCCTCCCCTTAGACACTGCCACCCTCACCTTCACCGATCCCTCCTCCCATAAGCTGAGAAGTTGTGGTCAATACCATGGTCATCACAGTATTGAGCAACACCGTTGTTTTTGAATTATGTTCCATTGTCGGATCGAACACTAACGATGTCATCTTCTTTTTTAGTTTGGAGCTGTCTAAAGAGCGCGTTCAAAATGTCGTAGCAATCATCTTTGGAGATCATCATTTCGACCCACGTATATCTTGAGTAATCGTCTACAACAACTAGAGTATATCTATTTCCTCCAATGCTTGCGGTAGTGACAGGACCAAACAAATCCATATGTAGTGGTTTCAAACATCTTTAAGTTGAAGGTGTGGTCTTGCTGGAGAAAGACGCTTTTGGTTGTTTGCCTAGTTGACAAGCTGAGCACTTTTCATCGTGGTGATCAGCTACTTTGGGTAGACCACGAACTAGATTTTCTCTTCCAATCTTGGATAGATACTTGAAGTTCAAGTGACTAAGTCTTTTGTGCCATAGCCAACTATTTTCACTAACATTCTTTGCTACAAAACAGAGATTAGAAGAAATACATGAAGAATTAAAATCAATAATATAAACGTTTTTCTTACGAATACCTTTGTGAAAAGTGACGCCGGATGTGCCATCTTTGATGAGACAACAATTTGAAGTGAAGTTCCATTGCAATCATTTGTCGCAGAACTGAGATATAGAGAGATGATTTTGTTGAAGTCCTATGACTAGAGAGACTTCTTGGATGGTGATTTTTCCTTTTCGAATAACTCCATATCCAACGGTCTTCCCTTTACTATTATCTCCAAATGTTACTGATAGTCTCTTTTCTTCACGGACATCTTCCAATAGATTGATATCTCCGGTCATATGTCCTGAGCAACCGCTATCGAGATACCATAGACTTGATTTTTCCTTGGAATGTCCAGCCATCAAGCAGAGGACCTACAAAATATACATTTAAGAAGAAGGTCCCCCTTTATTCTTTTTGGGTCCAAAGGGTTAGCAACTTTTGGCAACCCACACCTGTCGTCTCACAGAAGGAGGGTTATACCTTCTAGGATTGAGTGTGAATCTCAAAAGACATTCAGCAGCCTTGTGACCATAACCATCACACACCGAACAATGGTGGAAGCCACCCAACTGAGTTTTGACAAACTTCATTATGGTTTTAAGCACAACATCATTAACTGGTATGGAAGATCTCTCCCGAACAAAGTTCAATTTCTTGAACTTGACCGCATTCTTCCCATTTGCAGTAGGCTTGCTTTGAGGCATGCCTTGACCGCACCTGAGCAATGTGCGGCAAGGTTCATGTACCTTGCTAGAGCCTTCCTCTACGGTAGGATCTTCTATGGCTATTCCTTTCATCTTTAAAGCCTTGCCAGTTTGTTTCTTAGGGTAGACATAATGGAACTCTAGTTTCTTCTTTAGTTCTTGTCCTTTACCCTTAGATCCATGATGTTTACCTTTCGACCCTTCAAAAGTTTGCTGGGTAAATTTCTCATCTCTTTCACAACAAGATGCACATTTAAAGTTGTCACTAGTTTGAAATGCCTTCCTTATCACCACTAGACTTTTGAGATTCTAATATTCGTTCCATAGTGACACGAGAATTGGTCCACTCAATTGATCCTTTTGAGATCATTTATCTCAGCAACCAATTCTTCGTTTTTAACTTTAAATATGACATTTTGTTCTTCCAATAAACGGTTTCTATCAGTAAGTGGAGTCATGCTCTTGATCTGCTCCTTAAGGAGGGTGAGTTCAGATCTTAGTAGAGTTTTCTCCGTCTTAAGTTGGGAAATCTCTTAAGTTGAAAGTGCTAAAGTTTCCTTCATGCCATTAAATTTACGAATTACCTGTTCAGCTTTCATGAATAGCTTTTCTTGTTCATCTAGAGCAACATCAAACTTGATCTGAGTAGTGGTAGATTGAGATTCCTTCACTTTGGGATTTTTCATAGCTTTCTTTGCTGCACCCACATCACATCTTGAGAATAGAAGATCGCCATTCTTTTGAACTAGAGTTAGAAATCCTTTTTCAGCGAGTTCATCAGCCGTATAGCTCTTTGATGAGACGGATTTTATATCTTTAATTCCTAGGTTTCTACGAGCTTAAAATATGAATTTTATGTATTTTAGTTAGATTTTTATGTAATTTTGGGCAATTATGTAATTTTGGGGTTTAATTGTAATTTGAGGGTTATTTTAGTATTTTTATATTTTTACCCAAATTAGATAATTTATTTTTTCAAAAGAAATTCCAAAATGGAATTTAAATTTAAAAGCCCAATTGCAAATTAGTAAAGAGTAGTGGATCAATAATTAAATTGGAGAAGAAGGAAGCAGCCCAACTCAAGCCAAGCACAGACCAGGCCTAAGCTAAGCAAGCCCAATTCAGTCGGCCCATCTCACCAAGCAATGCAGGGAGGAAGCCAAGCCCAACGAGGCCCAACACCAGTCGGCCCATGTTTTGGCCCAAAGTACAACACGTATGCTCCATCCGTGAGCACGAGTGGAGAGGATCCGTCACGATTCGTGCGAATCCGTACGAGGCGTGAAACGGCGGGTAAAGGCGCATGTACCAGGTGCGCTTCTTGCGTTTCCTGGCGCGTGAACAGCAGAGCGAGCGCGTGACGGCGGAGGAGGCGAGAGTGAGCGCGCGTGGGAGCGCGTGAAGCCTATCAAAACATGGGCCGGCTGGTGTTGGGCCTTGTTGGGCTTGGCTTCCTCCCTGCATTGCTTGGTGAGATGGGCCGACTGAATTGGGCTTGCTGAGCTTGGGCCTGGTCTGTGCTTGGCTTGAACTGCGCTGCTTCCTTCTTCTTCAATTTAATTATTGATCCACTACTCTTTACTAATTTGCAATTGGGCTTTTAAATTTAAATTCCATTTTGGAATTTCTTTTGAAAAAATAAATTATCTAATTTGGGTAAAAATATAAAAATACTAAAATAACCCCCAAATTACAATTAAACCCCTAAAATACATAATTGCCCAAAATTACATAAAAATCTAACTAAAATACATAAAATTCATATTTTAAGCTCGTAGAAACCTAGGAATTAAAGGTATAAAATCCGTCTCATCAAATTCCCCCACGCTTAGACCTTTACTCGTCCCTGAGTAAAATCCTAACTCCCCTCTAAACTCCGGTCTATATAGCGTAGCATGGAGAAAAATTATTCCTAGTCTCATCTAAACCACAAATCATAAATCAATAAATAAAATCGAAGTGTAGAAACTTCGTCTCCTTATAACTCCTCAAAGAAATAATAAAATGGACATTAGCTTGATACCAACACCATAATAAACGGTATCCAAACTAAATATCCACTCAAAAGCCAAGGGGAACTAAAAATGTCCTAAATTTCCCCCACGCTTATCTCACACTACAAACTCCCTCATAAAACAAAGTTTTTGTATGTGATTTGTAATTAAACACAAAACTTACCTCGTAACAAAACACCAACACCCCCTTATATCTCCAAGAAAAGAACGAGGATTTTCTAACCTAAACTCCACTATCCAAACCTCCTACTCCAATAGTATCCTACCAAAAACTCCAAACCCCCCTTTTGTCTTCTCTCTGGTGGATGTAAGATATTTTATTACTCAATCCTCACCTTTTGCCTAAGATCCCTTTCGGGTTTTCACTTAGCCTCTCAATTTTTTTTTTTTTTTTTTTTTTTTGCACACCCTGGTTTTTGCCTAGACTGCCCTTTCGGGTTTTCAATCTAGCGGGTTTTTTTTCTTGTGCGTTTTTTTTTAAAAGAAAAACTAACTAACTATAAATAAAATGCGTACTATACAACTACTAACTATAAATAAAATGCGTACTATACAACTAAAAACCCTTCCCCCACGCTTAAACTACACAGTGTCCTCAGTGTGTAAAAGTGAATAAAAAATAAGGACAGTTTAAACGTAAGGGAATAAATGGTACCTCATTAATGCACACTCCACCCCGTTTGAGCTCGAATTGTCTTTATAAATCCCTTCTTCTCGTTAATCGTGCTCAAACCTCCATGCTTCTCCATCTGACCACTAACCATCATCACTTCTTCCTCACCTCCAAATGCATGCTTTCGGTGCTCAGGAAGATTCTTCACCTTTCTTGGTCCATGTTTTACCGCAGGAATCTCCAAATCATCATGCACATCATCATCCCCACTATAAACCTTAGACACATCCTCTACCTTTGGCTCAACTGTATCCATGAAACATAAACCACGGACATCCTTAGGGTTTTCTTGGAGTAAAAAATGTTGAACTCCATTAATTCCCCATCAAACTCCATAGTCAATGAACCATTAGACACATCTAGTTTAGCATGAGTCGTAGACATAAATGGTCTCCCCAACAGAATGGGAGCCTTAGGATCCGTATACATCTCCAAAACATAAAAATCAGCAGGAAATATGAACTTACTAACCCGAACAAGCACATCCTCAACCTTCCCCTTAGGGTATACATTCGACCTATCCGCCAACTGAATTACCACCCTAGTATCCTGTAGCGGTCCCAACTTGAGGTTTTCAAACAATTCATAAGGCATGACATTGATTGAAGAACCCAAGTCAAGCATCGCAATATGCTCAGAATCATCACCCAAAAAAACAGGAATAACAAACATACCCAGATCACTACACTTCTTGGGCATCTTCTTATGATAGACCGCAGACACGTGCTCTTTCATCTTCACCTTTTTATGACTTCTCGCCTTCTGATCCCTCTTCAATATACACAACTCTTTCAAGAATTTAACATATCTCGGGACAGTATGAAATAAGTCTAAAAATGGGATGTTTACCTCAAGCCTCTTGAAAGTGTCATATATAGCCTTGTCAGGCTCCGGTTTGCGATGCTCTCTCAAGGCCTCAGGAAATGGAACATCCGGCTAAAAAACTGTGGGCTCAGGTGTAGCTTTCTTCTCCTCCTCCGTGGTCTTCTCCTCAGGTACAATCTGCTCAACCTCAATCACTGGCTCCTCCAGTACAACTTCCTTCTCAATCTCCTTACCACTACGCAAAGTCATGGCACATGCACTCTGCTTAGGGTTCGGTTCTGTTCTAGAATGTACCTTCTCTGCCTCTCTAGCCTCTAATCTCCCAACCGCATCAGCTATCTGACCTATTTGTCTCTCCAGATTACCAATACTCGCATCGGTCTTTTGTTGATACTGCTGAAAATTACCATTCATCATACTCACTGACTGTGCTAAAGAGTGAAGCATATCATCCGTAGACTGTCTCGGAGGGTTACTCTGATACTGCTGCTGCTGCCCATACGGTGGTCTGTACTGATTATACTGATTAGTCTGATACTGCTGACTCTGTGGTGGACCCATCAAAAATTTCTTCATCATCCCCTTAAGGTCCTCTACATCTGTCTCAGGCTTGCTTGTCACACCACTACTAGAATTCGCAGCACTGACCTGTCTGAAACTTAACCTCCTGCCATGTGTCCGAGTGCTCTTAGCCAACTCATCAATAATCTCATTAGCCTCCTCAGTCGTCTTGTTCAGAATACTACCTCCACAGCACGCATCTACTAAGCGTTTATCATGAACCGTCAATTCACCATAGAAGTATACTATCAGCTGTTCATCATCAAATCTATGGTACGGCCAACTCCTGCATAGCTTATGGAACCGGTTATAGTACTCATATAAATTCTCATCTACCCTCTGCTCCATGTTACTGATATCCCGCTTCATGACGTTGATCTGATCCGGTGGGAAGAACTCATCCAAGAAAACCTCCTTCATCTCCTTCCACGTGGTGATACTGTTAGGTGGGAGATGATAGTACCACGCACTAGCATCATCTTTCAGAGTGAAAGAGAACGCTCTAAGGAGGAGATGCTCAATCGGAAGTGCTGCTGGCTTCATGCTCTGACAAATCTGCACATACTGGGATATATATTGATTCGGGTTCTCACCGGGCATCCCAGTAAAGTGCGGTAACTGGCTCAACAAACCCAGCTTCAACTCAAATGTAACCCCAGTAGGCAGAGTGGGGAACTGAACTCCATGAGGTTGCTCGCTCCAATTCGGGGCAGTTTTCTGCCTCAATGTCTGAGCCACCATTTTTTTTCAGTTGACACAATTGCTTTGGATTTCTTGCTTTGTTGTTGTCTCTTCCTAAAAGTTCTTTCGATTTCTGGGTCAAGACTTGCAAGCAATTCGTCAGTAGAACGGGTGTGGACCATAAAAGGTACCACACTAAAAACAAATAACAAAATTAAAATTAACTAAAAAGAAAACTAAACTAACTAGACTAACTAAAAACAAATAAAAATAAAAATAACAAGAAATAAAATAAGAACGTAAACAAATAAACACCGTTCCCCGGCAACGGCGCCAAAATTTGATAGGCTAAATCGTGCACCTACAAATTAAACCTGGACTAGGTTCTAAAAATATAGCTAGTGCAAGTCCAGAATCGATCCACGAAGAACGGTTATTTATTTACGTAATTGTCACTTGACAAGATTGGGGGAAAAGTTTAATTATTAAATCCTAAAACAAGAATTGAAACTAATTATGAGCAAAAACAATAATTAAGAAACACTTTAGATTTGATTCCGTCCCCACCTAATTATTCAATTATCATTGATATCTCTTTTCACTTTTTACCCTATTCACCTGATCATGAGATCTATTTCAATCTCTGTTTCTTCTTTCAGAATAGTTACTAGCAGTGGCACACTCACTAGAAACCCTAATTAATAAATTAATCTAGCTGGCACAGTCTAGATCGCAGAATTAATTGATGAACGATTTAAGAAACTAAGATCAAGAATGCTTTCTATGATTATTTCACACAGATAATCACCTAATTTTACCCACTTCACAATTTACCATGGCACATGCATAAATCATAAAGATGCTACAACGAAAATTCTACACTGGCACAGTAAATAGAAAATTCTAGCAAAGATAAATTAACTGGAGCAATTAGATTGATCAAGTCTAAAAACCCTAGCAATAAATCTAGATTAAGCATAAGTAAAATTATGAATAGAGATTAAGAGATTGAAAAGAAAATACCTCAAATTGATAAAAAGAGGTTCAAGAAATCAAACCCAAAGCTTGGGTTTTAGTTCCTCATACAAAGCTTATGAATCTCCATGGAAAAAGAATGAAAACCCTAGATCTAAAAATATTGTATTCTAGAATGAAAAACAATAAAAGAAAACCTAGTTTTTATACCTAAAACAAGTCCTAAATTAATAAGGATTAAAAAGAATAAAAAGGAATAAAGGAATAAAGGAAAATAAAGAAAAACTGCTGAAAAGGACGGCTTCACGCGCTCCCACACGCGCTCACTCTCGCCTCCTCCGCCGTCACGCGCTCGCTCTGCTGTTCATGCGCCAGGAAACGCAAGAAGCGCACCTGGTACATGCGCCTTTACCCACCGCTTCACGCCTCATGCGGATTCGCACGAATCGTGCCGGATCCTCTCCACTCGTGCTCACGGATGGAGCATACGTGCTGTACTTTGGGCGAAAACATGGGCCGGCTGGTGTTGGGCCTCGTTGGGCTTCGCTTCCTCCCTGCATTGCTTGGTGAGATGGGCCGACTGAATTGGGCTTGCTGAGCTTGGGCCTGGTCTGTGCTTGGCTTGAGTTGGGCTGCTTCCTTCTTCTCCAATTTAATTATTGATCCACTACTCTTTACTAATTTGCAATTGGGCTTTTAAATTTAAATTCCATTTTGGAATTTCTTTTGAAAAAATAAATTATCTAATTTGGGTAAAAATATAAAAATACTAAAATAACCCTCAAATTACAATTAAACCCCAAAATTACATAATTGCCCAAAATTACATAAAAATCTAACTAAAATACATAAAATTCATATTTTAAGCTCGTAGAAACCTAGGAATTAAAGGTATAAAATCCGTCTCATCACTCTTCCTTTTTGGTTTGACCTTTTGAGAGAAATCTTGATGATCACTCTCATCATCATCGGAATGAACGACTAAACAAATTGACCTTCTTCAGAATCCTCATCGCTTTCATCAGATTCAGACTCCATCCAAGTAGCTAACTCTTTTGTGGCAGAGTCTTCTTCAACAACCATTCATTTTTGCTTTGAGTACCTTGGAGTAAAATTTCGTCTCTTCTTCATATCTCAAGCTTGGGAATTGGGCATTCTGATGCTAAATGACCTGGTTTCCTGCAATTAAAACAAACAAGATCTTCTTTCTTCTTTGAGGAGTTGTAATCCTCTTTCTTCGTTTTGAACCTATTCCTTGAAAACCTTGCTGGAGCCTTGCTCGATGATTCGGGTCTCGATGAATTTCTGAACTTCTGAAATCTTTTCACGAACATTGCAAAATCATCATCATCCATATCTAGCAATTCTGAGGCGGAGATTTTTGGTTCTTCTTCTTCAGTCATTTCTTCCTTCTTAGTGACCAATGACATGATTTTTACCTTTCCTTCCATTTCTTCGATGTTGTGAAGCTTGATTTCAAAGACCTTGAGGTTGGCATAGATGTTTCTGAGTGACATATCGTCCAGAAGCTTTATATCTTCAAGGGTGTTGGCTTTGTGAAGATATTGAGATCCAAGTGCAGATAGAAAGTTCACATTGATCTCTTTCTTTGTAAGCTTCTTTCCAAGTGCGGTGTAGGTACTTACAATCTCACAATATCGATCACAAGTATTTCGGAGAGATTCATCGGGGATTTTAGCAAAGTTGTTGAATCTTCTTTGAATTGCGAATATTTAGCTTTCTTTACAAGCTTGATCTCCCTCGATGTAATCTTCTATAGCATCCCAAAGATATTTTTCGGTAGCACATTCCATGATTTGTCGACGATGAGACGTACTAAAAGTGCTTAAGAGTATGTTATTTTCTCTCAAATCCATTCCAACAAATCTCTTTTCATCATCGGTCCATTCAGCCTTTGGTTTCTTGATTGAGGGTGTCTCTGCATTTGTTTCAGGATCTGGATTTGCCTTCATTGGAAAATATGGTCCAATGGTAACACAATCACCAAGCTGTTCGTCTACTAAGTAGATGGGTTAGTATTCTGTGCTTCCATATGTCAAAATTGTTTTCGTCAAACATTGGAACGTGAGTGTAGTTAATCGTTTCCATAGCTTCTGACTTGCCATGTTGAATCGGCAGCCAAGATGTTAAGCTTGAAAAAAAAGCTGGTTTTATAAATGTGTTTGCTCTAATACCACTTGTTGGTCCAAAAGACACAACAAGGGTATGAAAAGGAAACTAGAGGGGGGTGAATAGCCTACTTAAAAATTTCAACCCTTTTTAAAATTCAACCAAGTGCTTACTCAATGAATTTTGTAGTCAATGAAAACCACTAGTTCAAGAGTAATATACACATCGGAAGTTTTCGATATAAATAAGGTAGAGTTGTTTTTGGGAAAACAATGCGGTATGTTAGAGGTGCGGTAGGTAGATGCGGTAGGTTGAGAGATTGAAAATAAAGTGTCTTAGAAGTTTTTGGCAAATGATAAGTTAGTCAGATTTTATCTTAGGCAATGTGGCAAACACACAAACACAATTCACAATAATTTGAATATCTGTAAAGATCAAAATACTAAAAGACAAACAAATTAATATGAACAATAAAGAACAATATGAACAAGACTTAAAAGTAAATTGCAGAAATGTAAATGACACAAGGATTTGGAAAGGTTCGATCTGTTAAAAGATCTACGTCCTTTACCAAGATGGTCAATCTTGGATTTTGAATGAGGTTTATATTGATTCACTCGAGTACAGATTACAGAGATGAAGTTCTTGAATCAACACCTATTTTCTATGAAGTACGAATCCTAGACTTAGACCAGTGTATCCCTAATAATGCAATCTATGTGATTGATCTATCGGGGTGAGTGTGTGAGTAAGAATCAAAAGCTCTAAGTAATCTATATGATTAAGAGCCTAATGAATCTTAGTGTTGAGGCTTGAGATTTGATCTTGAAGGTTGCTGGAGATTTGTTGAAGACTTGAAGGTTGTGTGCTTGAAGATTCGAAGGATTCTGAAAATCTTGAATATGATCTTCAATCACCAAGAATTTCAGCAATTTCTCTCTAGGAATCTCAGCAGTTTTCAATGAAGAACTCAATGACTATTTATAGCCTTGAAAGAGAAACTAGCCGTTTGAAATCTTGGGGACCAAGTTTAGAGGACAATGAGTTGTTGAAGTCTGATTGGAGCTCAGTCTGAGTTGTCCTTTTGTTGCAGAGAATAGTGGTCCAACTGTACTTGATAACCGTTATATTCAAATTTGAAATTTGAATTTGTAACATTCTAAACTAACCAAGGTTTTGGACACTAGCTTGACCATGGTTAATTTGAACCAATCTTGAGTTTCTTCAACTAAGGTTACATGCGGCAGGGTGATCCATGCGGCAAGTTGACTTATGCGGCAAGGTGAGATGATGCGGCAAGCATAGGGCATGCGGCGGGTTATCCATGCGGTAGGCTTGGGCCTTGCCACATATCTCCAGACTTAGAGAAATTGAGGGTCCTAACCTGCTAAGTCTAACAAACTAAAAGAGACTTTTCTAAATGAAGTACAAGTACTTCTTACAATAAATTCTAAAGGCCACAAAAAGTAAAATTAGGTTATGAGATCAATCAAATTAAGGTAATAGGAGTGGTTTATAATAAGCATATCCAACAGTGGTATCAGATCCCCGTTTATGATCAATAGTTCTAATATTATCATGATATAATTATTTAATTGGATTATATAATTGCTTGATCATGATAAGATGAATTTATGATGAGATTTTATATGAGATATAAAATATGTATGCTAGTTATTGATGGGATTATTTGATTATAATATTAATTGGATTCATATGTATAATCGCATGCTTAGATTATCATGTTATAATTGGATTATATTTATTGATGATCTAGATCTAATTTGTATGTGGAATAATTTTTTTTTTTGATTATATAGATTAGATTTTTTAAAAATTCGTAATCTGTAAATTCGTGTTATTTTAATCTGATTATGCATGAACACGATATTGGGATTGATCGAATCTGAAAAATTCTGAAAAACTAAAATTCTGGGAATCTGGACACTACAGCCGTACGGCTGTTTCAGCACCATACGACTGCTATGACGCCGTACTGCTGTGCCAAGATTTTTCAGAATCTGGATCGTTTTCTGGTGTTCAGGTTGTTCTGTAAATTGTTTACAGAATTTGAATCTGGAAACTGAAACTGCTTTCAGACGGCTGGTTTTCGAAACCGTGTTTCCTGAAACAGATTTCAATTAAGAAATCCAGAAAAATCGCAGAAATTAGAATTATAAAAGGTTTAGGGTTTATGTAATCTGTGAGATTGTTGAGACAATAAAGGATCCTGAAACAAGTTACTTTTTTATACGGAAATGTGGATGCTTTTTCGCTTATTTCGGCTGTATAGAATAATTGTTTGGTTTCTTGATCTTAGTACGGAAATGTGGATGCCTTTTGGCATAGTTTCGGCCGTACGTTTTGGGTTCTCAATTTCAAGATGCTCTGCGGGTTCAATTTTGGAATTTAAATCCTATAACTAGTGGGACTAAGTCACATAAAATTAATTCGGTTAATGGAGCAAGATGAGGAAACTCTGATTCCTATATGTTCCTATATGATTAAAATTGTTTGATTTAATTAGGCTATTAAAACAGTTTTGGGCCTAAGGCACAGATGAGATTAAAACATGTTAGGCATAAAGAGCGGATAAATAAAAGGAAAGGAAAATAAGGAAATACGGGAAGGGCACCGTACGGCGTTCCAACTTAGGCTCCGTTTGTTTCGCGTAAAACAATTTTCGGAAAATGATTTCCCCTAAAATGTTTTACGAAAAATGAAAATGTTTTCCGAAAAAAGACATAAACATGTTTTTGGTTGTTTGGTAAATCTAAAGAAAATGTTTTCCGGAAAATATTTTCATATGAAAAAAACAATAATTTAATGAGGAAAAGAACTACTATGAGAAATTTTTTGAATGTGGGTGGGGATTTTGGGTTGGGTGGAATGAGTGGTTGGGGGGGTAGGGTGGGTGGGGTAAGTGGGGGGGGGGGCGAGGTATTCAAAATAATTTTAATATGAGTAAAAGTTTTTTTTTTTGGGAGGGGGGGTGGGTAGGTGGTGGGATAGTGGGGGGTAGGGAGCGCGAATGTGGGAGTTGTTAGAAAATAAATTTAATAAGAGTAAAAAAATAATTGGTGAGGGTGGGTAGGGTGAGGAGTGGGTGGGGTAGGGGTGGGGGTGGGGTAGTGGGGAGCGGGGGAGGTGTTTAAGAATAATTTTAATACGATTGAAAAAAATAGTTTTTTTTTTTATTTTCTGGTGGGGGAGGGGGGTAGGCTAGGTGGTGGGTGGGTGGGTAGGGTAAAAGAGGGCGGTGGCAAGGGGTGTTGAAAGATAATTTTAATAAGAGTGAAAAAAGTTGTTTCTTTTTGGGAGGGGGGTGAGGGAGTGGGTGGGGTGGGGGTAGGTGGTGTGGTGGTGGAGGTAGGGAGCGCGAATCTATATATAATATGAAAGCAGAAACATTTCCTGCTCTCACATTGCACCATCTCATAATACCACTTGGCGCCATTCTATCATTCTATTGGTCAGCACATTTTGAGGCTTTCAACATTAAAAAAAAAAAAGAAAAAAAAAAGAAAAACAAAAACCTTCTACAGAACTCGGCTGAATCAATTAAGATTGGTAATTTGAAATTCAAAATTTACAAAATTAAAAGATAAGATTTGAAATTTGAATTTATATTTTATTATTCTAAGTGCATGAAAGATTGATCAAATATCTATCTTTGGTAATTATTAACCTCAGATTTTAAATATGCTATTTAGAATATTTGACCACACCAAATATAAGGTGGGAAGTTTTGATAACTTTCCTTTCTTTTATCCGAAATTTTCGATTCAAAGATTTGCAAATATGCTATTCATGATCTCATTTGATTGGTTTATTTGGTAGTGGACAAATACCCTTTTTTTTTTTTTTTGAGGAAAATGATAATTTCATTCCATTCACTATTTTTCTCTCCAATACTTAATTTATACGTGATAATATTTTCTCCGTCCCATAATATAGTCATGTTAGATTCATTTTATAAAGAGTAATTTTATTGTTGCAAGTTCATCTTTTTTCTCTCCAATGCTTAGTTGATACTTGATGAATTAGCTTGATTCCTAATTTAAACACAAATTTAAAATAGTAATTCACTATATATTACGAATTATTTGATATACATTACGAATTATTCAAACTCAATCCTTCTGTTCAAATCCATGAATGTCACTTTAATAAAAAATCCTACTGACATTTTTCATTTCTTTTATTTTCAGTCATAACGAAGATTATGAAGATTGAAAATCAGATCATATATGAATCTGGCATGAAGGGCATGAAGTGTTGGCAACGAAGTGTACCCGTAAACCCTATATTTTGAGGAAGTCTTATATGAGACGGTATCACACATGAGACGTGTCTTGATGAAAGGGGAAATGGGATTGCTCCGCCCTGCCCATAGAGGGGCAAACCATTTACTATCTTAACGAGACACATCTCATGTGTGAGACCGTCTCACACAAGTTTTGTCTTCCTTCACATAACATAGCTTTCTATAAAGCATCAATATTAGTTCATCAATTTTAAGAGCCAACCAGCCATACTACCTTTATCTTTGAAAATTCATCCAGTGAAAGAGTTATAATTTTATTTTTATTTATGATCATTTATTTATATTTTTACTTATTTTATTGAGGATTTTTTTTTTTTTTTTGAATAGCCTCATTCCAAGAAGTTGAATTATTGTTCTTGGAGATTGCAATTTTTATGACATGTGGAAATTGCAATTTGTACGTGTTGTGGGATCCAAGTAATGAGGTTGATTGGAGACAATGGGGTTGTTGATTTACAATACTCCCTCCGTCCTACAACTATGTGCACAAATTGTCATTTTGAGTGTCCCACTTATAAGTCCCACTTACTTAAAATGGTAAAGAATCTTCACTATTCATCCCACTCACTCACTCTCTCTCTCTTACTTTACTTTTATACTCACAACACCAATCAACCTACTATTCCCTACCCCACTTTATCTCTCTAACTTCACTTTTTACACTCACAATAACTACCCACTACTATTCAACCCTTAATTCCCGTGCATTCCTCATTGTGTGCAAAGAGTTGTGGGACGGAGGGAGTAACATGTCCAAGGATATTCATCAGATTTGGAAATGGAGGTACAGTTACGAAGATGAAGATGATGGCAATGGCAATGGAAAATCGATATGGTGGATAGAAGTTGATGTATATGGTGAACCTGATGTTCAAATGATGTAACTAGATTATGTATATTTTTGTTTTTGTTGGTAAACATGTGAAATGTAATGTAATTAAAAAGTTGAATTGAAGTATTCACTCCGTCTCAAAACTATTTTCATATTTAATAGATAAAAAATGTATGCCCATCAAATTGTGCAAAATCTTGAACTACAAAAGATTGAATTAAAGTACTCGCTCTGTCCCAAAAATAATCTCTTCATATTTTTGTTCGTAAACATCATTTCGAGACAAAAGGAATATCTATACTCATTTTAATTTTATTACGCATTTGTCTTCGGTAGTGTGTTTGAAATTAATAGACCCCACTTTTCAAAATGTATACCCATCAAATGGGTGAATTAGCGGGATTCCCTCCTAAACATCCCAGTTAATTTTTGTTAACGATCACATTTTCGTTAATTGCATAACAGGGGTTAGTCAAGTGATAACACATGTCATAAAATTGTTAAAAAAAGTGACGGCTCCATGTATAAGGTGAGGACATTCAAAAAAAAAATTGTACTTGCATGAGAATATTCTTAAACAAAAAACATTGATGAGAACATTACAAAAACACGTACTCTCTCCGTCCCACCTCACTTGACACCCATGAGGTGAGCACAATAATTAAGGAGAACGAATAAAATAAGGAAAATGTGTGGTAGAAAATGAAGAGAGAGAATGAGTGGGGTAAATAGTAATGTTGGTTGCATAAATTGAGTGGTGGATAATGAATAGAGAGAATGAGTGGTGGGGTAGAGTGAATATAAAATTATAAAATTTATGCTATTTTGGGAAGTGTCAAGTGAGTTGGGACAACCCAAAATAGAAATAAATGTCAAGTGAGCTGTGACGGAGGGAGTATACTTTAGTGACCAATTGTGTATGTAAATATATATATATATATATATTAAAGTTGGTGAGGAGAGCTATGGTGTTGCCACATAGACAAGTCTTAGAGAAAAGTTGCTTTTGGTGTTGCCACATCATTACCACTCTTATAAATAAGAGACTTTTCAAATTCTTTTTCTTAGCTAATAGTATTAGTTACTATATAGGGTAACTATTATAGTTAAATACTATAGTTAACTAATACTTATAATAGTAATAGTTACTATAATAGGTAACTAATATAGTTAACTACTATAGTAACTAATACTTATAATAGTAATAGTTACTATAATAAGTAACTATAATAATAGTTAACTATATACTTAAAATAGTAATAGTTACTATAATAAGTAACTATTATAGTTAACTACTATAGTAACTAATACTTATAATAGTAATAGGTACTATAATAGGTAACTAATATAGTTAACTACTATAGTAATGAATACTTATAATAGTAATAGTTAAATATTATAGTTAACTATTACTACCTACGTCTCAGAGTAAGAGTCCTACTTTCTATTTTGATACGTCACAGAGTAAAAGTCTTTTTCCTAAAAAAATTTCCTAAAATGACAAAGAATCTTTACTATTCATCTCAGTCATTCTCTCTCCTACTTTACTTTTATACTCACAAAATCAATCAACTTATTATTTACTCCCACTCATTCTCTCTCCTAATTTACTTTTACACTCACAACATTTACTTTACTTCCATCATTTTTTAATTTCCGTGCAAATGGGAGATATGACTCTTACTCCGGGACGGAAAGAGTAATATTTAACTATTATAACTAACTAATATTATTAATAGTATTAATTAATTATAATAGTTAAATATAATTGTTAACTATAATAGTTACTATATAAGTTAATTATTATTATTAATAGTATTAGTTAATCATAATTGTTACAATATATATTAACTACTACTATTAATTATATTATTTAATCATAATAGTTACTATATATGTTAACTATTACTATTAATACCATTAGGTTTTTTGAAATATTCATACAACAGACTTAAATGTACTTTTAAATTAATTAAAAAATATATTTATTACAACTATGTACAACCAAAGCTATGAAAATGTTTTGATTAATTTAAAATATACATATATTTTCAAATAAAATTATTATGTTAATTTATCAATTAAAAACATCAAAAAAGGAAAATACAAAAAATATTAACGGAATAGATTCTCGTGCAGAGCATGGGTTACCTACTAGTATGTAGTAAACAAGGTAAGACCCGAAATGGGTTAAACAAATAAATCGAGATCCCCAGATATAGAATCATATAAGCTATAGTGTTAGGAATAATCTAGGAACACTAAACACCAACTTAAATTTTGAACAATTTTTGTCTTTTTTAAGCCTTTAATCGAGATCTCAGAGATAAAATTAACTCAAGAAATTCAATGTGAATTTTGAAAATTTTCAAACGTTAATTCTATAAATAAAATAGTCGGGTTAGTTGGGAATGTTTCCATAAATACTTCCTTAAATCCTGCCAATAAGGAGATACTTTTCTTACATAATTTGAAAAGTTTTGCATATATGGCAAATGTAATTGCCATGTTTACAATTTGGTGTAGAAGATATTTTTTATATGGTAAGAAAATTATATAGAAATAAAATACTCCCGAGTCCCATTTTTATTATCGTTATCACGAAGGAGCTTTGAGCAATAATTAAAGCTACTTTTATTTATCCTAATAAAAATTTAAAAATTGTTATTGATACACCATTATAAATACTATGAATATCAATGTTTGCAAAATTATGCTGCACAATAACATCCATATAATAGGGCTAATTTAATTAAGAAAATCTGATATATAAAATATGTTTTACAATAAGAGATTTTGTTTTACATTAAGGGATGAAAACAAATTTTACACTAAAGCGAATGTAAAATAAGTTATTGGTAGCTCTGTTGGCATAGGAGACAGGGATTGGTAGCTCGGGTGGAGTATCATAGTTTAGTACTGGATGAAGCAATTTAGCAAATTATGCCAAAAGTAGTTTTGTTACATTTATCAGTGGGTGATCTTATTGATTTGTTGAATGAAATGATAAAGGCAACAATCTAGGGAGTAACCGTGTGGGTTTTTAACAAAAATATGTAATCAGTTATATTGCTCGATACAAAATACTATCAATACCAATTCTTAGATTCTCTTTAAGATAATTAATATAACCTTAATTATTGCTCAAAGTTCCTTTATCGTAACAAAAGAGAGAGAGAGAGAGAGAGAGAGAGAGAGAGAGAGAGAGACTATTATTCTGGGACGGAGGGAGTACTTCAGATTCTAATGAGCTACTACTACAATCTAATGATACAACATATGATTGCTTTACGGATTTATTTGTGTTTCAGGTTATGGATCAGTGCCTCTTGGTTATGTCCCAATTGACAGCGAATCTTCTTTTCACAAGGTGAGAAAAAATTAAAACCAAAATTCTATCACTCTGTGTGTCATTAAACCATCAGCTATTCCATTACGTATGATGCGACTTAGCCAGTTGACTAATCCTATATTTTAAGTGAGGCAGATTGCAAACTTTGTGGAGGTTGAAGTTTGAAGCAAGTTGCGGAAGTAGGGTATGGATACAGGAAGCAATGTCAGCTACACAAGTGAGCATAATGGTTAAGGAAACCCCACCTCTGTTGCTTTTAAAGCAGTGGCGGACCTAGGATTTTTTGTAAGTGGCGGACCTAGGATTTTTTGTAAACGGGGGCAAAAATTGTATAAGGGGGCCAAAAAAATATTAGTGTACTTTTTACTTCACATTTAGGGGGAAAAGTATACTAAATTGCACTAATACCTCTGACCTTTAAAAAAAATTGCACTTGTAAAAAAAGAAAAAAAAAATCAAACGGGGGCCTAGGTCTGCCCTTGTTTTAAAGTAGACACAGCTGCTGCTTCTTTTTTTTTTTTTTTTTTTTTTTTTTTTTTATCATTTAGAACATGTAATTGAAACATGTTTTTGAAGTTGATTCCAAGATCATCTATCAATGATGGTGTTGCTTTTGATTTTTCATAGCAGGAAGTCTCTTTCTTCTTTTCGAAAAAGGTCTATTATTCAGGCCAAGTGTAAGCGCTGACTGCTCCTGTGCTCCATTTCAGGCTGTCGGAGTTCATACAGTGTTTATGTAATCAAATGTAAGATAATGAACCCCGCAATTATATCCATTGATGAGGTAGATGCAATTGCTAATGCTAGGTTCGATGCTCAGACCGGTGCTCACAGAGAAGTTCATCCTCATGGCATGGAACTCTTAAACTAGATGGACGGGTTTGACCAAACAGTTAACGTCAAGGTTATAATGGCAACCAATTGAGCTGACACTTTGGACCCTGTAATTCTCCGTCCCGGAAGACTTGACCGTAAGATTGAGTTTCCTTTACCTAATAGACGACAAAAGAGGCTGGTCATATGCACTGCCAAAATGAATTTTGAGTGATGAGGTTGAATTAGAGGAGCATGTTTCTCGACCAGATAAAATCAGTGCTGCTGAGATTACAGCTATTTGTCAAGCAGGAGTGCATGCAGTCCAAGAACAGATGTCATACTACCTAAGGACTTTGAGAAGGGTTACAAAACCATCTCTAAGAAGCGCGACACAGACTTTGATTTCTGCAAGTGATTCCAGAACTTTCCATTGTGGTTCAGGATGTCTCAATATCTACTTGCCGAAGTTGTTGCCCTCCATTTACTTCTATTTATTCAACTTGGAATTGAGCTTAGTAATGCTATTAACCTAGAAAAACATTGAACAGAGTGAGAGGAAAAGCATAAATACCAGTATGCCTTTTGCATTTGTATCAATTTCGTTTCAAGCCTAAAAAGAACTACTCCATCCGTCCCAAAATGATCTTTTTATTTGACTATTCAAACTTTTTAAGAATATGAACATTAGTGTTAGTGCAGAAATGTGGTGCTACCACAAGTGCTGCCAACAATGTTACCCCAGACGGGATTTATAATAGTTTCATCATTTATTCACAAAATTATTGGATATTAATGTTTAATATTTGGTGCAAGTTTAATGTTATTTGCGGGTCAAAATAACCATTAAAGGTTGCTCAAAATAATGGAGCTACAATTATGGAAATGGTTGAAGGAAGATTTATGCATAAAAGAAGATTTATGCGTAATTCTTGAAGCAAGAGGAAAACGTGGGATTGGACTTGTTCAAAGGCTGAGTTTGTTCACAAAGAGTACAAGCTTTGTACAGCTCGAAGGTATAAGAAGGAGAAGCAAAGACTTGGGAACCAAGAAGTTTGTTCCTACAATTTAGGACATGTGGAGAATCTCTTCCCCAAGGCTCGGCCACTCCTCTCCATCACTCCACCACATTTTTGATCAACTACCCAGCCATGTTTTGAGTATTCCCCAAGCACTTCAAGCCTATAAATAGCAAGGAGGGTGAAGATTGAAAAGTGGACAACATATAACACACATCTTGAGAGAGAGAGAGCTCACATATTCTTATACCATTGTTGCTAGTGATGTTATAACACTCATTCCAACATCACAATCTAGTTCTTGAATGAACTATTTATTGAAGGCTAAATTGGTCTAGCCTTTTGATTGTGATGTGAGTGTTATTTTTTTATTGAAGGTTCTTGTATCTAGCACATTTTGTACTCTTATTTTCTTTAGAGGATAGGAGTTGTTTAGAATTTGTACTTAAGAGAAATACTTCTAGTGAAAGTCTTTTTTGGTCATGAGGCTACCACAAGTTATATATTTATATAACTTGTGAAAATATTATCTCTCTGTCTCAAATTTCCGCTGCAAACTCCTTTCAGAAACTGTTTTCTGTTCGTGTGTGTAAGTGTTGCCGGAAGTGTTATCGTTGCACTGTCAACACCTTTGATAACACTTCCTCTAAAACCAAGGCCATTGACATTTTCAATTAGCTTCACTAGCCATCTTTTGTTTATGCACTTCGAAGCCCAAATTGTACAAATGAGAAGAACTTTTTGAAACAATGAAAAATGACAAATGAAAAAATCATTTTGGGACCGAGGGAGTATAATTTTTTACTGTCTTATTTTGCTTCCTCTCTTTGCATTAGTTTCTTCATTATTCCCGTCGAATTTCGATGGGTTACTCACTTAATAACAAAAATATAATCAACCAAGTAGAATAAACAATGGAACAACTGTTAGTTGAAAAGATAAATACAGCGTTCCAACTTAATAACAAAAGTATTAACGAAGGCAAAAGGCCATTTCAGGCGGGCTGCGTTAAGTTTTAAATAAGCCCAACTTAATAACAAAAGTATTAACAAAGGCAAAAAAGCCATTTCTAACTTTTCTCATAAACTACTTGCCCATTTCCCGGCCATAGTCATTTCGAGGATTCAATACTTAGCATTTGCAGCAGCTGTCATAGTAGCATCATAAGAGGCGGATTCCACTCTGTTCAACACAAAAAAGTTTACAAATCATGATTTATTTCTCAACAGACACAGAACAATGAGATACATGATAAAGATGAGGAGAAATTATAAATGTTAATAAGACTATTCAGAACTCATCCATGAACATAATAATTATTTTTACAAAAATGATGCTCACAAATAACATCTAATAATTTAAAGGTTTAATTGCAGTTATCTAAATGCAGGAAAAGTTTATAGCAGAACATAAAAGTAAAGTCTTAAATTAGAAAATGCATAAACATGGACGTGCAAAACTACAGAGAGAGAGAGAGAGAGAGAGAGAGAGAGAGAGAGAGAGAGAGATCATACGGAGAAGAGTCGTTGAAAATGGAGTGCTCCTGCTTCTTCTCCGCACTTTCACCTTTGGGGATCCGACACATGGCATCATTGAATGGGAAGTCGGAAGCTCTCAGAGCCATCATCCCCAGGGGATGACCGTTGGGGCACCAAAACTTCCCATAAGGGCCATAACCGTTAGGTTTGGACATCTCTTTTAGTCTAAATGTGAAACCATTAGACTAATCAGAACTCATTCACAAACATAATAATTCATTTAACAAAAATAACATTTACAAATAAAGTCTAATAATTGCAAGGCTTAATTGCAGTTAAATGGGCCAAGACGAAGTAACGAAAAAAATAGGAACTCGCATGAACGATTTGTTGGCGGAACTTAAAAAATCAATAAATACAAAAGCGTAGAAGCACACCTATCCAAAAGCTTCTGATCAATCTTGGCTCTGGGATTTTCAGATTGCACGATGGAGGTAATTATACTAGCATTAACATCATCAAGTACAATGTATCCAGTCGAAACTTGGCGGATGTATTCAGCAGCAAGTTCAGCGTCGTAACTGATTTTGGGCGTTTGAGAGTCGTGGCCGGATCCAATACTCTGTTCAACACAAAAAAATACAAATAACTCAAATATGATTAAGCAAAGCGTCTGAAAACTGATTTAACGGACAAAGAATCAAAATCTTAAAAAAATGCTAAAAGAGGACAAAAAACTGAAATGACAACAAAAAACTGAGATTACGAAAGCAACTACATACAGAAATCTATGGAAAAAAAAAGATTTTTTGTTAAAATAGACGTTGAAACACGTTTGTAGAACATGGAAAATACCAAAAAACAATAGACATAGAGCTATGAGATGATGACATCCAACATGATAAAGATCAGGCAAAATGAAAAATGTTACACAATTAGACTATTCAGAACTCATTCACAAACATAATAATTATTTAACAAATATGATGCTCACAAATACTATCGAATTATTCAAATGTTTAATTGCAGTCATCTAAATGCAGAACAAGTTTCTAGCAGAACATAAAAATAAAGTCTTAAATTAGAAAATGCATAAACATGGACGTGCAAAACTAGAGAGAGAGAGAGATCATACGAAGAAGAGGTGGCTGTCATATCCTTCACCACTGTCACAGGAGGTAGGGGGTAACCTTGGGGGCTTTCAGACTCCCCGTCAGCTTTAACTTTGGGAAGGACATCTTTCAGAAAAGTAGCTTCACGGGTTTCAGAATCAATGCCGGATCCTACAGTTTCCACTCTATTCAACACCCAAAAAAAATAAAAAAATACAAACAAATCTGAAACATAATTTCTTTCTAAATAACAATAGTTTGACAGGTGAAATGTAACTCAAATGTGATTAAGCAAAGCATCTGAAAACTGATTTAAAGGACGGAGAATCAAAATGTAAAAAAAAAAAAAAAGTTAAAAGAGGACAAAAAACTGAAATGAGCACAAAAAAACAGAGTTAACGAAAGAAAATACACACAAAATCCTATGGGAAAAAAAACAAAGAATTCGTGTTAAAATAGACGTTGAAACACGTTTGTAGAATATGGAAAATACAAAAAAAAAATATACATAGAACCATGAGATGATGACAGCCAACATGATAAAGATCAGGCAAAATGATACTACCTCTGTCCCTAAATGAGTGTCCAAATTTCATTTTAAGGGACATAACTTTTTGTACAATTTGGTGGCAAAATTCACATGTAATCTTGTAATCCTCTTTACAAACATTTAGTTTTTGCCATTATAAAGAGACCCCGTGAAAAACAATCAAAAATAAAAAAAAAAAAAAACATTTACGGACAAAGTTATGATCAAAATAGACACTCATTTAGGGATAGGAGTAAATGTAAAAAATTAGACTATTTAGAACTCATTCACAAACATAATAATAATAATAATCTATATTACAATAGCAAATGGTCTTAACTACCGAGACAAAGAGTGGCTGATATTTCTCAACCACCATATTCGCGGCCAGATTAACCCATAAAATTAACTGCCAGTGACTAACCTTTATCCTAATCCTCACTCACTCCTAGGCCGTTGCAGATCAGTTCGTTTGATTAACTCTAACCACCCTGTTTTCTTTTCCTCGAGGTAACAGTTCAGCGGTTTCCGTTCCTTTACATCGTCCTCCTATTCTTCTACAACAGTTACTACGTCCTCAAGCCATGTCTACCCAGTTCCGGAAGCCTATCAATCAACCGGTAACATTCATCATCTTTGGAATTGTCACATCCCCTTTAAAGTTATCTCTCAATTTCTCCCATCTATTAATCGTTCTGCTTACAATAAAAAGGGTATACTTCCTGTAATTTTTCGTTTTGAACTTTAATGGTTAGTCAAACGAATGCCTCTTTGCTGATGACTTACTCCAAGAACTTTGGCTTTTTGAGATAGACAAATCTAATTGTTTGTAACTGGAGAGGGCTCTTCGCAGATAGGAGATAAGGAAGGAAGAAAGAAGAACATCCACAAAAAGATCTCAAGACTTGCAAAGAAAGGTACTTTCTCTCTCAATCGTTATGTTTGACCATCTATCAGCATAACCCATAACCATCAGAGTTTGATTAAAATTCTATGTTGTCCACCTCATGATTTTTTTTCAAGACCATTCATTTTCCCTCTGTTGATAACAGACCACACCAACTTTTTCATATATGCAGGTTTGTCAGGCAGGCTGTGCTGTTTTAGGGGAATCCCTCGCGTCATCCTGTTGCTGCTCAAGTTTTAGATCACAGTTTAGGAAAGAAACGATGAACCTAGGGAAAATTTTATGGTATTTCTTGAGCCTTCAGCTCCTCCTGATGTTGCAAATGGAGTGAAATAATGTTTATTAATTTTATCTGTTTATTTAAAAAACATTCAGTATATGCAAATTAAGATTCTTTTGTCTTGCGTGAAAAGACATTATTTATCTGCTACGGTGGAGGTAGTTGGTTTCAATGTTTTTGATGATGTTGGTGATCAAGGGGGTTTGGAGAGGTGGTGATTTCGGAAATACTGTTAAAGCTTTGATTCTTTCACTTTCTATGTATTTTAATTTGCTTTAACTATTGCCCAGGGTTTTCGATAGTGGAATTCACCTAATTGAAGTATCTCACAGTTACAAATATAGAGTTGAAGGTAATGTGCTATTTGCCCAACATAATGTTTACAAATAATATCTAATAATTTCAAGGCTTGATTGAAGTTAAATAAATAGAAACACTGATGGATGAGTTGTTAGAAGAACTTAAATATATAATCGGGAATTAGTGAATGCATAAACACCAAAACATAGAATTATACCTCTCCGAATGCTCCAGATCTGCCTTCCTCTTGCGATGAGAGACACAGTTCACCTCTCCAAAAGGGAGAGCCTGCTGCTTCAGCGAAGAGAATGTAACAGCGTTCGATTCTCTGTACCTAGCTTCTACGTTCACGGTCACCTCCGACATTGCTCGCAAATTGAAGAGAGAGAAAAACCCTATGAGAATGGTATGAGAACGATTAACAGGAGCTGTAGAGAGAGACAAGGATAGTAAAGGATAAATGAGACAGGTAAAGTGCTGTAATTTTCCCATCACCTGACTTGCCACTGCCAACCCTAAATTCAAGAAATGAAATCAATACTAAATTACTTTAAAAAAAGATTTGAAGAACAACCATGCTTCATAGATTTGTGTTTCTATGCAAAAAGCCTACTGGTCATATATACATGTGGTTTATTCTTAAAATTGTTTTAACTAACAAATTTTGATTAATTTTTGAAATTCGTTGTGAAATTTTTGTTTGCTTTCCTGAAAAAAAAAGTGGATGGGTAATGGACTGATTTATTCTTAAATGAGATAGGAACAGACGAAGTTAGACAGAGCCAAATCGAGTACCTTACCTTTTCAAGTCGGACAGGGAAGAGTGAAGATCCTGAAGGCTGCTGGTGAATTCCCGGCGGACGGACGGGAAGACGATCAAATAGAACGGCACAATAATTAGGGCAAATAAATGAGGAACCCTAAAGAGTTTATAATAGGGATGGCAACGGATCGGGTTCGAGTCCGATCAGGCCCGATTCGAATCTCAGAAACCCTTAACCGAACCCGGTCCGATCCGATCACTATGAAAAAAAAAAAACAAAAAAAAAAAAACTTCACTATGTACCAGATTTGATTTTTCCAAAAGCAAAGACAACAAAATCTCAAAGTTATGTAAACCTTAACCCAAGTGTCCACGGAAATAATACTCACTTATAGTTCAAAATATCGACCAAACGCTAGGAATTTCAAAGAAAAATAATCGACAAAAAATTGAATTTATAATTTGAAATTGAAATTGAATGGATATAGTTATATACAGGGAACTTAAATACAGGGAACTAATTAAATTACCAAAATACCCATATATATACTTAATTTTATTTTTTGATTTCACTCATCCCTCTTTCCCTCTTTTCTCTCTCTCTCAAACAACAACGACGACAACGACGACGACGCGCACAACCACACGACGTCGACAATGGCGAGAGTAAAAATTCCGAAGGTCCCTGCCGGCGCTGCCGCCACCTCTACCGCCACTGCCATCGCCGCCGGAGCATCTTCTAGCACCGTGCCTATAAAGAAGGTAACTATGTAAATTTAAACATAATTTTAACCTAATTTTACATTCCAAAAATTCCCAATGTCTAATTTTTGTTTGATTGTTTCAAATTGATTGCCTAATTTTTGTATGAACTGGGTTTAGAGGCGGCGTTAATGGCAGAAAGCATCTCGTATGATTTCATACGAGACACATCTCGTGTGAAATCATACGAGATGCATCTCGTATAAGTTCACACGAGAAACATCTCGTGTGAAATCATACGAGATGCATCTCGTATAAGTTCACACGAGATGCGTCTCGTGTGAACTTATACGAGATGCATCTCGTATGATTTTACACGAGATATGTCACGTGTGATTTCACACGAGATGCTTTCTGCCATTAATTTTCTTTACATTGTTCATATTTGCCATATGCTAAATAGCTAATTTATTGTCTCGTATTTTTTTTTGTAGGCACGTGAACGTATGACCGCGTCCAATAGAAATAGGAAGGCTGAAAATGCGGAGAGAAAAGAAAAGCGGACCAAGTCTAAGAATGACAAGAAAGGCACAGATGAGGAGGAGCAGGAGGAGAGGGAGGAGGAGGCGGTAGCATCTGATGACGTTCAGGAGGAGGAGGAGGAGGAGGAGGAGGAGGAGGGGGATAGTGAGGATGGGGAGGAGGAGGAGGGGGATAGTGAGGAGGAGGAGGAAGGGGATAGTGAGGATGGGGAGGAAGGGCAGGAGGGGGAAGGGCAGGATGAGCATGAGGTGGAGGATGAGGAGGAGGAGGAGGAGGAGATAGATGTTAGACCTTTGAGGCATGGGAGGAGGCGGGGTCCGAATGTGGCTAGAGGGCAGGGACGGAGGAGGAGGCAGGATGCGGGTGAGGAGGAGCCACCATCATGGCAGATTCAGAGTGACCCAGGTGGCGGCCCAGAGGTTGTTTCTCTTATATACGGGTTTGGTGATCACAGAGCCCGAGAGATTTGGAGGGACGCCACTAGTGAGTCAGTGGTGACTTTCCATACGAGACTGCAGCATATGCACAAGTAAGATAATCATTAATGTGAAACTATTAAAATCTTGAAGTTATTTGGCATACACTCTAAAAATTCCATTAATTATCATCCCATGCTTTTCTCGATCTCGAGTATTGATTATATTTTTTGTTTGGAATAAACAGGTTCAAGCGTGATGAACTGGAGGCTACTGATAGAGCTTGGCTGACCCACGTTGATGCATCGGGGATCCAGCAGCTGCACGATGCCACCATTCAGAGGCCTAACCACGCGCTGCTAACGGCATTTTTGGAACGGTGGTCTCCTGAGACTAACTCGTTCCACATGCCGTGGGGGGAGATGACCATTACGTTACATGACATCTTTCATATCCTGGGTATGTTGTTATATATTATCAATTTCAAGACTATATTAACTATCTACATTCATCTCATGTACTAAAATGTGTTATTTCATCTTCAATTTACAGGTATCAGCTGTGTAGGTGCACATGTTCGGTATCCGGATCCAGTGCCTGACGTATCCGGCATCAGTAGACACCTTCATTTGAGCGGCACTAGGTACTTATTAAAGGATGTTTGGCGTCTCTTTTCTTCCCGTATAGGTGGCATGACAGATGCCCAGCGTGCTTCTGCGTATATCCTGCACCTATTGGGTTGCACGATGTTCGTGGATAAGAGTCAGGATAAGGTGCCCGCAGCCTACCTTCCCCTATGCATGGATCTTGAGACACTCCCCACTCTCTCCTGGGGATCAGCAACATTGGCATACTTATACCAAGAGTTGGGAAAGGCGTCCAGATCCGGATGCAAGCAGATGGGTGGTTGTGCGACTCTGCTAGAGGTACATCTTACTCTATTCACTTTCTTTTTACTCTGTCGACTCCCCCCCCCCCCATCTGTAATTACATGTTGCATTTGATTAGTATTTAATACTTTTTACATACATCTCAGGCCTGGGTATACGAGTACTTACCGGATTTCCGGCGAGTTTCTGACCCGCACTGGCAGCAGGGGCAGCCGAGAGCCCGTAGATGGTCACGGACTGATACAGCTGGGAGGGGATTAGAGTATCTAGTGCAGTATCGCCGCACTCTTGACACGATGCATGTTGACAGGGTGAGTTATTCATATTAAAACTTTTTCAAATTGTTACACTCCCTCCGTTATTATGTAGACTTTGCCTAACAAAGTCTACTCACAGGTTCTTTGGACTCCTTATGGTACCGGAGCGGACGCGATTCTACCGGTTTCATGCTTCAGGGGGGTTATACGTTTTTGTGACATCACTGAGGCATACATGCCTGATCGTGTTACTAGGCAGTTCGGGTACCGGCAGAGGATCCCCAGACAGCCCCCCGTGGCTCCCACGACATGTATTTTGTCAAAGGGTCAGAAGGGGTACCAGAAGGACTATGGTGACCAGGATCATGTTTGGGACTCGTGGGTGGAGTACAACATGGAGGAGTTCAGGCCCGTTCCCCGTTGGGGGCCACTAGTGACTACATCTTCTCCTGTGACTGCAGATTATATGGAGTGGTTTCTGACTAGGAGTCATGTTCGGATATCTAATCCGATACACGATCCCCCCGTTGACATTCCACCTCCCCCACCTCCCCCAATTGATGTTCCACCGCAGCCTGGGGTTGCAGAGGTTGCACAGGCACGAGGTATCATACTTCCATTTTTGACTGATGCCAGGCTCCCCGAGGACGTCATAGCTGGTCTTAGACGGGCGCACGAGATTTTAGGAGGTCGCATTTAGGAGATAGAATTTATGTATTACTGATTATGGTGTTTTGAATTACTTGGATTTATTTAGTTGTGGGTTTTGTAAAGTCATACTAATGAAAAACACTTTAAATGTCATTTAGAATCTAGGAAAAAATTAAAAAAAAATAAATATGTAGCCATATACTATTTTCACATCATCGGGTCATATTCCTTAAAACCTTGAAAAATGACACAAATTTGTAACTCAATTTCCATTTGAATTTTGAGTAAAGTCATACTAAAGAAAAACACTTTAAATGTCATTTAAAATCTAGGAATTTTTTTTAGAAAAAATAAATATGTAGCCATATACCATTTTCACATCATCGGGCCATATTCCCTAAAACCTTGAAAAATGGCACAAATTTGTAACTCAATTTCCATTTGGATTTTGAGTAAAGTCATACTAATGAAAAACACTTTAAATGTCATTTATAATCTAGGATTTTTTTTAAAAAAAATAAATATGTAGCCATATACCATTTTCACATCATCGGGTCATATTCAAAACACGAACTGTATACTTGTATACTTGTATCTCGTGTATACACACACGAAATGTATACTTGGATTTCGTGTATACACACACGAAATGTATACTTGGATCTCGTGTGAACGTACACGAGATGTTTAAAATCGAGTTAAACCCGTCAAAACGACCTGTATTGAATTTGACGTCTTTTAAACCCTACTAAAACACACTCATTCTGAACAAAAACCTGAAACCCCCATTATTATTCAAAAAATCAATCTCTAAGTTCATAGCATGGATTCCTCACAAAATTCTCCCCAACATTCTCCAAGTTTCAATGATCATAGCATGGATTCCTCACAAAATTCCTCAACATGTTCTTATGAGTGTATTAACCTTGATATGATAGAATTTGTCCATGATGAAGAAGAAGGAATCTCACCAAAATTCTCCTCCACATCAACATTCTCCAAGTTTCAATGATCCAAGCTTCTATGAAGTAAGTTCTTAATGTTTTGTTTTGTATTGTGATCAAAATCAAAATAAAAATCCCATCTTGAACTAAAAATCCCATCTTGAATTAAAAATCCCATCTTGAACTAAAAATCCCATCTTGAATTAAAAATCCAATATTGACCTACACATGAGATTTATTTATACAATCTTCAAATACACATGAGAATAACAATGCAATATCATAGTAACTTAATTCTCGTGTACACCCATACGAGATTTAATGTACTATGTCGTGTATGTATACACGAGATGTAATGTACCATGTCGTGTATGTATACACGAAATGTATACTGGATCTTTGAAACTGATGGTGCTGTAATTTGCAGGGTCCATTTTCGGATATCAGTGATGAATTCACGACATCAGAATTATTTCCAAATAGGGATGCACTTCTTGCACATGTACGGGAAATCGCGAGGCGTCGAAATATACACCTTATTATAGACCACTCGAAGAAGAGAAGTGGAAATAAACTAGCTTATGCGATGATAATATGTCATTTTGGTGGACATCACAGGCCCGGAAGATCAAAGAACATTAGGAATAGTAGTAGCAAGAAGAGAGAGTGCACTTTTAAACTACATGCCAAAGAAAGGAGGGATTATGGGTTATGGGGTTATGTTGTAAGGAATGGTATACATAATCATGGCTTTCCTTTGTATCCGAAAGGTTTTCCTCTCGGGAAATTGACACGTGGCGAATATGACATTGTGTGTAGCGCAAGTGAATGTTCATTGCGTCCAAATGACATAGTATCAATGTTAAAGATGTACGATGAGAAGAACGTGAGCACTACGATGCACGTCCGCAATGCCATCACAAAATATAGAGAAGAAGAACGACAAGGGAGGACCCCACTACAACAATTCCTTAAATTACTCGACGATCATGAATATATATACTACACGAGGGAAGATGGTGAGAGTGGCATGATCAGCGACATATTCTTCTCTCACCCATTAGCAATGAAGATGCTAAACTGTTTTCCATATGTTGTACAAGGTGACTTCACTTACAACACCAACTGATATGGACTGTACTTCTTGCAGTTTGTAGGATTTACTTCCACCGGGCATAATTTCATAATAGCATATGCGTTCCTCAAGTATCAGAGTGTGGATGATTATATATGGGCATTGGATAATTTGCACAGTCTGTTTACACCTCCCCGGTTGCCAACAGTTTTTGTCACTGATCGTGAATTGGGTTTCATCAGCGCTCTCCGTACAGTTTTTCCCGACACCGCACACTTCTTGTGTCGGAGGCATATTGAAGTCAATGTTAGAAAGCATGGGTTGAGTCATACAGGTAGCGAGGATTTGGCAGAATCATTCATGAGGAGTTTCAATTATGCAATCTCAGCCCCTACCTCCGGCGAATGGGACGAACGTTGGCAAGGGCTTTGTGACCATTTTAGATCTTATCCTGTATTATTGGATTACCTCCGCGATACATGGATTACTCCATACTCTCAGAATATTCTGTCTATGCACACGGATGTGTTACCAAACTTTGGGACCCATACCACAAACAGGACTGAGGGTGAGCATAACAGGTTAAAGAAGGCATTGGGGAGTGCTTCTTCTACTTTTGACACAATCTTCAAAAATGCTCATAAGATCTTGGATATCCAACTAAAAAATATCAAACAGAGTATGAATAGATCAAAGACCAGAACTCCAATTGATTTGAGGACCCGTAATCTGTATCACAACATATTGACTAAAATGTCAACGGAAGCCTTGCGCAATATCAGACAAGAGCGGGCTCGTATTCAGAAAATCATTAAAAATCAGCGGGGTCGTAATGGGGGTAATGTCATCACCGAGGCTGCCTGCGGGTGTTACTACAGGCGAACACATGAACTTTCATATAGTCACGAGATTGCACGGATAGAGGACTGTGGGGGACGGATTGAGCTGTCCTCGATTCATGATTTTTGGAAGAAGTTGGACATTAAAGTAGACAACCCTCCATCTGAGCCTTCAATAAATAAAGACAATTTTCAAGCTATGTTGAATAAAGTTGAGAAAGCACCTGAACCGGTAAGGATAAAGTTATTCAAAAACATGTAAGAAGGGCTTAATCACCATACGAGAGATGCTTATGAGCCAGATCATATTTCAAAGGCGAATAAACCCCGGACCGGAAGTTCCAGAGAACCGTCAGATTGGGAGCATACTAACAAATTTTTTCGAGTCCCCGCTACACCATCCTCGACTAGCAAAGGGTATAAATCATCATTCATTTGTGGCTCACACTATTGATTACGTTCTTGATATGAGTTTGTTAATATTGTTGTTGATTTTGTGGTTTAAGTTATGTGTCTGCTCTTTATAACATAGCAGAGGTCATTTCGTGTGCCATTACACGAGATGTTGGTTACAATCTCGTATATTTGTACACGAGTTGGTGTTTATAAACTCGTGTATAAGTACACGAGATTATAAACTCCAACTCGTGTAACAATATACGAGATTGTAACCAGCAACTCGACTAGCAAAGGGTCTTCATTCATTTGTGGCTCACATTTTACGTTCTTGATGTATTTGATTTTCATGTTGATAGTATGAATGCTTCTCACTCTTTTCTTTGCCCTATTTCAGGTCTAGATGTGCATTCATTGCATCAACCCAAGCGAGTTCGGAGTCCACGCACAAACGGAAATCAGCTTCAGAACCCACACCATCTAGCCCTGCTTGTACTCCTACGTCTCATCCACCACTAGCTGCTTCCGGTCGTGGGAGAGGACGGGGTCGAGGGCGAGGTCGAGGACGAGGACGGGATCAGGGTCAGGGTCGTGGAGAGGGAAATAAACAGCCCAATCACACTAGTATATACAGCTCTCCGTATATGACGTCTTTTCCGCCTTTCATTATCCCATTTATTGGAGGCATCACAGATGTGGCATCTGATGGATATTGTGGCTATAGAGCCGTAGCAGCACAGATATACGGAAATAAGGAGATGTGGGCTCGAGTGTGCATAGAATGTTACAATGAGGTGCATGCTCGCCAAGACCTTTATCAAAGAGTTCTAACTTGGATAAATGTAAAGGAACTCTTACGTAGGATTGTTATGTATGTCCGGCCGACGCCGGACAATACTTATTGGATGGACCTCCCAGATCTTGGGCACATCATTGCCACAAGGTATAATGTGGCGTTCATTTCGTACTCGGCTAGCGGTGGCAACTTATGCCTTCCAGTGACTGTACCAGCATGAGTAGGACCACCGATAAACACAGTTGTGGTGGGACAAGTGACAAACCATTTTATATTGGTATGATACTTTAATTCGTTAAATTTAACAATATTATTTAAATTAGTTATACTTAACTGTCTCATCTATATTAGTTATATTTAATTGTCTTACTTAAATTCGTTGTATTTAACTGTTATTACTTTTGCAGCTGCACATGTCAGGCAATGATTACCCAATACCACCACCACCGAACACTTGGAGGGAACACTGTGATCCAAGCGCAAGTCAACTGATCCTCCAATACCGAGATAGGATAGCAGCATTCAATGAACTCTATGATCAGGATAATGATGCAAGAAGAGAAAGATTACGTAGGGGATAGTATATGTGTAATGGTTTTTGAATTATCAAGTTTGTATGAATGTTTGGATGTTTGAATTATATGCATAAGCCTTGTTAACACTTTTATTTCGTATACAATTTGGCGATAGTACATGTGTAATGGTCTATTGGTCCCTCCCACTGTTTTGTGGAAATGTGCTATCATATTAAGAATCAAATTTCAGTTCTAGTTCTGTTTCTTGTTGCTTTTGCTGTTGCTGTTGTGAAAATGCAGGTTCAGACACTATTTCGTGTAAGTATACACGAGATGTCATCTACAATCTCGTGTATATGTACACGAGACATCTCGTATCATATTGTGTATATGTACACGAGACATCTCGTGTGCATACACGAGTCATCACGTGTACATATAAAAAAAATACACGAGACATCTCGTATCATATCGTGTATATGTACACGAGACATCTCGTGTGCATACACGAGTCATCACGTGTACATATACACGAGATGATAGATGGCATCTCGTGTATACTTACACGAGACGGGGAAGGGCAGCGTTGGAATATTTCGTTCCCTGTATATAATTTTCTCTGTATTTAGTATTTACCAATTGAATTGAAGCCCTAAATTTGAAATTAAGGAAAGCCGAGAATTAGAGTTAAAGTCTTTAACCTTGGAAGGGAGTAGGCGGTCGAGATGATGTTGCAGGCGACGGCACTGGAGATGGCGACGGCGACGGCACCGGAGATGGTGACGATGTTGGTCAATGGAACGGTGAGAAAAGCGGAGAGAAAGAGAACGACTTAAGTGAAGCGCAGAAGCGGCGTATTTTTTTTTACTTGCTCAACCCTAATATTAGTATATATAGGTAGGGGTGTAGTGTAAATGTTAAAAGTAGGAGGGGTAGTTAGAAAAAGTTCATGTATACAAGTATTTCGGATCGGGTCGGAACGGATTGGATCGGAGGCACTGACCGAATCCGACCCGAAATCCGAACGGATCATAAAATTGCAAATCGAACCCTAAATTTTCGAATCGGAACGCCTTCGGAACGGATTGGGTTTGGACAAATTGCCATCCTTAGTTTATATACACATAGCGTATTCGGGCCAGACGGGTCACTATCTGGACCTGCCCCCAAAATCCAATCCTGACAATTATGACACCTCATTTTGTAACCCACATTTTGTAACCAAATTTTGTAACTTTATTATTTCCAAATAAATGAGGGATACAAGGTGTGGTGGCGATATTTCAGTGGCCACATCGATAGTGGACCCGGCACACTCCAATTAAAAACACCAACACAATTATGACACCTCATTTTGTAACCCACATTTTGTAACCAAATTTTGTAACTTTATTATTTCCCTAAGATTTTGGGTGGTTATGGATTCTAGATCGAAACCGATCTGGTGTACGAAGTGAATTAATTAATTAGTTAAATATGCATTGAAGAAGCGTGTTGTTGTACACACCCGTAAAATTAATGAATATACTCGTAAGTATATTTGAAATTTTAAATATTATAACACTGTGATACACACAGGTCCGGTTTTTGGCCCGTACATTAAGTGCAACAGCCAGGGCCCCAAAATTTGGGAGGGCCCCCATTTTTTTCAGCCTAATAGCCGATCATGTATATGTCCAGTTTTAGTCACGCATAAGGAAAAAATCGCAGACACAGACCGCGACTTCACAATGGAAAACCTAAACGATTTCTCCTAATACACGGCTTTCCTTTCTCGCCAATCGCCGCTATCGCCGTTAATTCCTCTTGGCTCTTTGTAATCAAAAAATTTAAAAGACTCTTCGTTAGTCTCTCAATTCCACAATTTCTTTCCATCTCTTGTACCCTAAAGCTCAATCTCATATTCTCTTTCGGTCCTTTGGATTTCGACAGCTTTCATCACCAATTCACCATCGTCGGAGACTCGGAGTGTCTGTGTCTGTGTCGGATGTCGGACGATCGCCACGATCGTGTTCCCGCTCGGCTGCTCCTTACCGGTTCCAACTTCCAAAGCAGTGACGCTATGAAGGTACGAAACTCGACTAATCTTCATGTATGTTATAGGCCCTAAGTTATATTTTCAATTAATTGGTCTATGAAATTGTTTAGTATTGTTGATTTTAATTTTTAATTATTATTTTTTTGTGTTGCTTAGCAAATGGGTAAAATTGAGATAGTCTTACAAGGGAATATAAAGAGGGATTACAGAAGAGATAGGTTGTTCTTTCTCTCTCTCATTTAAGTTTTTTTTTTTTCTCCAATTGTTTTGGTGAGCAAATGCACATGCCTTGTTAAAGCTTCAATTAAATAAACACATTCATTTCAAGTGACAAACATGTTTACTTAATGTATTATGTCTGATTTGTTTAAGATTCAAATTAGCTTTGCAAACACATGTTGTGATGTTCATATCCACGTCAATATTTTATCAATAGTTTATTGAACCGCATAAACTGATCGATTCATTTCGGACCAAGGTATGACATGCCAGGAACCGAGATGGGTCGTGGTTGGAGAAAAGGGCCAAGCCTAGCTAGGAAACAAACCCCAGAGACCTCGGCATCTTCACGTGGTTGTCGCCAGAAGACAAGGACAATATCAACTCGACTTGGGCAAAGACGAGTATGTTTACCGTCCATGGATTACGTCCCTAGACTCGACTCACACTCCTCGGCTTACCCTCATCGAGGACAAGGAGTTATGGTCAAACCCTGCTACATTTAATAGTTGGATCAACATTACAAAAACCTTATCAACTACAGAAATGTAAGTGAATAGGTATAAGGTTGAAAATAAAATATTGATTTTTCTTTTCAGAGTGAACAAAACGTGCAATTAAAAGCCAGTGCTATGTGGGTGTAATTAGGGCCTTCGCACGTTTCAATGCACATCACAGTCAACTTAGCTTGAAAAGAACTATGTGGGTTCAGGTTTGAATTCGGATTATGTACTATGGGAGCTCGGGGAGTTCACGTTCGAAACCGTGACATTTGAAAAGATATTTGGAATATATCTAACATTTTTAGCACTATGGGATCAGGGATGACTTCCTTAAAAGGAAGAAATACTATTGTGAATCAGAAAAATGTAATGAACTCGAGTGTTTACTGAATTGATAAAGAAGATGATGATTACGCCTCATAACCATGAGATAAATAATAGGCTGGCCATAGAACAGGCGGCACATCCTTTTATAGGTCGACCATGACCATGAACGGGCTGCCCCCTATTCACCACATTTATTTACTCCCTCCGTCCAAAAATGATCTTCTCATTTGCCATTTCTCATAATCCCAAAATGTTCTTCACATTTCTACAACTTAGCTTAAAAATGCATATAACTAAAACATGGCTAGCGAAGCAAGTGTTCATGTTCTTAAAAAGTTTGAATAGTCAAACGCGAAGATCATTTTGGGACGGATGGAGTATTTATTTTGCCTAATGTATCCACATAATTTTCATCCACTTGAAATGAACTTGACTTTTATGGTTGATTTAAAATAAAGGGGCTTCACCTGTGGATTGAGGAATGTGGTTTAATGATTAGTGCATCTGATTCTTCTTTAGGTTCAACGATATATTCCTCGAAATACTATTTGATCCCCCTTTTTGTAAATTGTCCACTACCCTTCATGCTAATAGGCTAAAAAAGGATTTATTTTTTTAAGTTATTTTTTGATTTGTTTAATTTCCATTCAATAATTTCTTTGCTGGTTCAGTCGAATAAGATTGCCTTTTGATCCAGCAAAGTGGACGAAAAGACATAAGAAAATCTAGACATAGGAGTATAGTTTATGGATGGATATTATATTTGTTAACCATACATAGTGTTAGTACCTCAATAGTGTTAGTACCTCAACAGCTAACCTCAAACAGTTAGCTGTCAAAGTTTTAATTAATCTGTTCATTTAGTTAAACAGGGCATTTCACATAGTTTCTTCAAATATTCAATAAAAAACAAATCCCAACATATATAACATAACAACTTATATTTGATTCCTCAGCAAGTTTTCTTTGAATATTGTAAGTAAAAGACACACGAAAAAGAACAAAAGAAACTTGCTTAATATTCACAATTCACTGAAGTAACTACATAATCCATTTACAGCTACAAAATATGAAAGTAGGTTAACCGAATAATAAGGATAATATATCCAACCAATCACATACTCCCTCTGTCCTATAATAAATATTGCCTTTGATTTGTCAACGGTTTTATGAAATGTGCATTTTAACATTTATTTTGGGACGAACTAAAAACAGTGCGACATTTATTATGGGACGGACGGACTAAAATGTTATTGCTGGTGTAGTGGTAACTCAGGATAAGAAAAAGAACAGAGTTTAAATAAAAAATAAAGGCATAAGGCATAAGCTATAAATGGATTTTATCTCAAACTCGTTCAGATGATCCCTAACAGCAATTTCAAAATATCATACTCCCTATGTCCCAAAATGAATATCTAAAATAAATCAAATATGCTCTTATTCAAGAGCTTTTTTTTTATTTGAACATTTATTTTAGGATGGAGATAACACTATGTTTCAAGCATTACTGCGCATGAAAATATTCAACTAAAGTAACCCAACTTGGGACAGATACCTACTGTATAAATAAAAGTTATGCAGTTATACGTAAGCCCCCAACTTCAAGTACAATAAAAAAATCGAACTCAAAAACATGGTAAACAATATATGAATACCTTAAGATGACCCGTAAAAATCACAATTAATCTCACACATAGAGATTAAAGATGAAAACCATACACACAGACTCAAAATCATAAGAATCAAGTGAGAGATAGAGATAGAAGTAATACCTCGTAATTGAATGCGATGGAGAAATTGAACCAGCTGATGAAATCGAACCAACAATTACTAGGGTTTGCAGCCGCTAATTGATATCGAGTTATTCGAGGTCGAAAATTGAAAGGGAATGAGAGAGGGGAGGTGCGGTAAAGAGGGAAGTGGGCGTCAACCTTTTGTGAATTGATCACGTATTGGGCTTTTCTAAAAACCAGCCGTCCTATCAAACACATCTTGGACCCAAATAAAAATACTAATTAACGTGATGAGCCTGTGACTAATTAAGGAAATATTAGGGTCTCTCTACCTCGCTGCCGTTTCCCTTAACGGCTTAACCTTAGTCATCGCCGGTCGTCATCTGCGTGTCACCCACCAAGTCCTCCTCCAACTCTCTCTCTCTCTTTCTCTAACTTTCTCTTTCCTCGCAAGTCATCGCAAGTGTACGAAGAAGTTGTGTTCATCCCGTATATCTGCGAGAATGTGCTATAGATCTAAAAAAAAAAAAAAGGTTGAAGTCGGCTCTGTAATCTGATTTTAAAAAGAGGGTTTTAAATCTAATTTCAAGCCAGATCTAAAATTTGATAAAACCAATTTGGGGAAATCTGGTTAATTTTTGTAAAGCAAGAGAGATTGAAAAAAATGCCTTGTTTTGGTGTGTTGGTGAAATAGAAGTGACGACAGTGGTATATGGAGCAGTCCACTGTTGTGGTGTTGCAATTGCTGTGATGTGGTGGGCATGAAGGTTTCCCATTGATATCAAAAACTTGAAAAAGATCTATTTTTGAGGTGCCAGTTACAACACTAGTGGTTGGTGGTGGTGGTTGTGGGGAAATTGAGGATGATGGTGGGTGGTGGTGGTGGGGGGAGGGACGGCGTTGTAGGGTGGAGAAGAAAATATATAGAGAATGGAGTTGTTTGCTGGAGTGCAGATCTTGATTTTTGGGTGATAACCAGGAAGGGGAGAGTAAATTATTAGTATTCTTTTTGCATTTTGGCCCTCCAAATTATAGTTAATACATTTGAAATTGTTGATTGTAGTACTCATTAAGTTATAAACGATTGTTGACGTTCCTTAACGTCCGTTAGTGATTTAGGTTGATTTGGTAAATTTATGGATAGTACGCAGGTTGATTTGATAGTTTAGATAGCACGCGGGTCATTTTGGTTGCTTTTGTATAGTCGCGGGTCATTTTGGTCGTTACTCATTCATGTTTTTGACATAACAGCTTATATTTGATTCCTCAGCGAGTTTTCTTTGAATACTTAGTAGTTATCCTTTCATGAGCTTCACCATTAGGATGTCAATATGTCCCGACCCAATTCGAACCTTGCGGTGACCCGATCCATGTCGTTCAAATATATGTATAGGTCTTAGAAATGCTTAATCCTAATCACAATAGCCATTCAGGGCCCCCAATTTTCATTAGATTTACTTAGAATTATCTTTGTACTCTTAGGTTCCTTTTTGTGCTAGGTGCCGATGTATCACAATTCTTCAACCGATCAAACCAGCTGATGAGGATTAGAAAACAACCGGCAGACAACATGAAAAGCTTGCTGATGAGTGAAGTGTCCAGCTTGCAAATATCTTCACTGACAACTCCAATAAGCAAGGACAATATGAAGCTTACTGGTAGTCAACTCAAGATATTCTTCATGAATATCAACATGTTACATCGTTCCTATCTCTCTATTGACTTTACCGTTTGCTTTTGTACTTGTGCACAACTCATTCAATTTGTGAGTACTTCCAAACAAGACTATTATTGGAGTACATTGATTGAGTAACGACACACCCACTTGAGTGAGATAAGTTTTACTTGTAGAACTTGCGACTCAAATACACTTGGTCAATCTTGTACCACGATCCATTAGTGATCCTTAAAATTTAGGTCTTTATAACCGACAAAGCCGATCTTGTAATAGACTAGGATCATCTGATAGTGCACTTAACCCAAATTGAATTTCTGACCAAACTTGGTAGAGGACGTAGCAGCATTTACGCTGTGAACCTCTCCAAATTCCTGCATCTTTTATGTTTGTGTTCTTATTGTTCATCTTTGCCTGTTTGAACTCTATCACCAGCAAATCTCTGAACTTACTAATTCATTGTAATTTTCTTTGATCAAATTCATTGTTACTGCATTGAACTTTTGGAAAAATACTTTGCATCTTGTTTTCTTTGAAAACAAGCTACAAAGTTTTTAGGCTACTCACCCCCTCTCTAGCCTGTTTTCCTACCAGTTGGCCTAACAATTGGTATCAGAGCTTGGAATTTCAAAAGAAATTTCCAAGCTTTGCAGCTTGTTTGCCGATACCATGGAAGGAAAAATCATGCAGTCATTCAACATCACCACCATTCTATTGTTGAACACCAAAGAGTTTGGTATCTGGAAATCTCGTATGATAAAGTATATGAACTAAATCGATGACCGGTTGATGAAGGTTGTTGAAGGTGGTCCAATCATTCCACTGAAAGTTAATACAACTTACTGACAGATCCCTTCCACTCTGCTGACACAATATGCAGACCTGGACATTAAACAAGAAATTCAAGTTCAGATTGAGGAAACTCTTGTTGGAAAACCTAGAGAGGAATGGACAGAAGACGACAAACTTTTTTTATTAAATGAAGGAATTAATCTATTACAAGAGTGTGCACTTCAAAGTGCTAGGAATCTCAGTTGGTGGGGTTTGAACCCCTGACCTCTCATTTAGAAAGGAACACTGGATGCCACTTGCGCAAGAGCTCAGCCGCTCTAGAGGGTAAAGCGTGCCGCATCATTTCATGTGGTTTGGATGACAAGCAATACAAACTGATTGACTTGTGCTCCACAACTCAAGAATGCTGGAACAAGCTCCTTGCAATATTTGAAGGAGATGAACAAGTAAAGGATAACAGAATCTACGATTGCATTGCTGAGTTTGAAGCCTTCAAGAAATAAGATGGAGAATCTTTGAGGAGTGCCTACGACAGATTTTGTGAGGTAAGTAATTTATGTGCGTCCATAGGAAAGGTGTATACCAATGTTCATTCAAACCAGTGATTAACTGTAACACTAACCTTTGATTCGTAACATGAGAGCCAATGTTCGCAAGTTGATGAGCAAGCATCTTGTGTTCATGGCAGTAGGAAGAAATGGTGGGGAAATCATCCATTTGAACATTTGAGAATTGATTCTCAAGGTATACGGCTCAAGAATTCTTGTTTGTCCTGGAAGATTGATATCACTTTATTTCATCTATGTTTTTTGTGTTGGAAAAATATGTTGTGTGTGAAGGAAATTGTGTACATTTCCTTGGAAGAATCGTTTGTCGTTGGACAAAGATTATTGTGGGTTCATATTCTACTCCGTGAGAACATGAAAATGATATTTTTATTTGTTCAATTTGAAGATTGGATGATAAAAATATTATAGCTTAAATAAATGGATGAAAGTTGGAAATGTGAGTTTGTCTGACATGTGAAAAGAATGGAAAAACTAGTTGATAGTTATTCCCATTTTTATTGAATTATAATTCTTTTAATTCAAGATTAATTCAAAGAATAACTTCCAAGGTTAATGTCCATTTATGATTGGCAAATGAAACTCCAAAAAGAAATTGATGGCAATGTTAATTGTTGAATTAAGATGATCATCAATATGTGGATTAATTAGAGAATTAATCATTGGGGAGTTTTGAGCTATAAAAGAAATACCCACAACTCTTTGAAAGTGAAGAGAAAAAGAGATGAGAAAATAGAACACACAATTGAGAATTTTTCCTTCAATCTTCTTCCTCCCTCTTGCAATTTGTTCATCTTCTTCCTTTGGCCTCCTAGAACAAAATCAATGGTGATATCGTCCAAGCATATTAGTTCATTTCGCCGGAAGGCTTAAGTGCGAAGTGGTTCCAGTTAATCCGTTTTATCCTGGGAGACTAACGCCCGTGAAAACCTCAAGCACTCGTAGAGAGGAGGACGAATTAGTCTTAAGGAGAGTGTGTTCTCACACAACTCGGATACAAGAGATCAAAGATGGACAAACCCAATGAAGAGATCAAATACGGTTGTATCGTTCCTTTTATGTTTTTTTCATAATTGTTGTATATTGTATTTTCAATGTTGTAATTTGTTTTCCTTTCAATATTTACAAGATATATTCCAACAATCTTAAGACTAATTCACTTTTTGAGAAAGGATTGCAGATTACATGGATCTTGTGGCGTGGTGGCTACGGGAGAAAGGATGAAAAACGATGAGGAACAATGAGAAAGAAAGCAAGAAAATTTCTGCACAGATTTTTCTTGACCAGCTGTAGTAAAACAGCATTTCCTGCTTCGTTAACCGTTGGATTGGGCCGAAATTTTTTGTACATCTTCACGACTCATAGGAGAAGATTCTGAACGGTGGCGATTGGAATCTATAATGTGAAAGTGAAGATAAAAATTTTGGAACAAAGCAGTTTTTGTGAACTAAAACACAAATTTTAATTTCTTTTTAATAAGATTAATAAAGATGGAAAGATTGATGATCCGTGACATCAACTATGTTACAATGATTGTATAAACCAATTGTGGCTGAGCCTCATGTAGTGGTTATACATCATGTGATATGTCTCTTATGAATCATTTCGTATGAATCATAGTAAAGAGATTGGAAAGTTCATTGGAACTAAGAACGTTGGAAGATTAAGTCTTTAACGTTTCGTTGACAAAGATAATAGGTCTTCTTGCGAGAAGTTGTTAAAACCTATTATTTGCATTGGTGACAAAGGTCACAAAGGTTAACATAATAGGGCTTCTTGAAATGAAAGAAGTTGTTAAAACCTATTATTGTAAAATAATGACAAAGGTTATAAAGATTAAAACAATAGAGCTTCTTGAACGAAGTTGTTGAATTCTAATGTTGTAAAGTCACAAAGTCTAGAACTATAAGGGCTTCTTGGAAGTTGTTAAAACCTAATAGTGGATGAGTGACTAATGTTATGAAGATAAAAATAATAGGACTTCTTGAAAGAAGTTCTTAAATCCTATTGTTGTTGATGATGAAAAATGACACAATATTTAGAAGGATGGCTTCTAAAAAAAAATGTGCAATTTTGTGAATGAGAATGTAATTTCTCTAATTTAGAGGTACTCCATAATGAGACCTTTAAACTTTGGAATAATTAACCTCTAATTGTTATTCCATCAAGAAATTAAGAGGTTGCTAAGATGGGTTGTTACAAGAAATAAATTGTGAATTTATTCTTGGTAAATTCTCTAATTAAGTTAGAGAAGTATATTTGTAAACAACAAAGTTATGATTTGGTGTTTAATTGATGAAAATTAAAGCCAATGTTTCGGAAAAGGCTCCTTGTGTGGAGATAATTTCCAACGAAATGTGGGTGTTCCAAGTATGTTGATCACCATCGTGAGAAGTTAGAAAATTTTGTTAGCCTCGACTTTAAGTGATGGCAACAAAAGATGTTCTACTTAACCACCTTGAACTTAGTGAGGTTTCTTAAGGAAGATACTACAAAGTTGGTGGAAATGAGACGGATGTTTAATCCGTGAGTGCGGTTGAAGCATATGAGTTTCTTTTGTCGGAACTATATATTTAACGGATTTTTGGTTTCGTTATATAACATATATTGTACCAAGAAAAAGGAAAAGAATAGTTGGAGTTTTTGACTATAAAATAAAATCGAGAATAGTGGTACAATGAAATTCATTGCACGCCGTTTCTTGATTTAAAATAGTAGACTCCATAAACCGTAAAAAGTCAAATGAAAGAATTGAAATAGTCCTTCATGAAATCCATGTCGAATGGATGGTGATAAGTGAAATTTTCAAGGGACGGAAATAATTGAAAAATTAATTTTCACTTGAAAAGATTTCAAGAAGCAACTCAAGCATAAATGAATTGAAATAAATGTTGAGATGCTTGCTATTCATCTTTGTGTTGGAAAAGAGAATAGAGCTTAAGATAAGAAGTTGTGTAACACTTCTTGTGATGAAAGCAAATGTGGTGGAGCATATTGAAATGCTTAAGGCAAAGACAAAGTTTGTCAAACTTGGTCAAGTCAAACTTGTTTGAAAAGTCAAACTTGTATGAAAAGCTAAACTTGTTTGAAAAAGTCAAACATATTTATGGTGTCTTAAGAGACAAAGGTAGATGTCATCAAGGATGATATCCATGATGTATGAATATATGAAATTGAAATTATATCAACCGCGGGTTGAGTTGGTGACTAATAATGAGATTACGTCTCTTTACTTGGATCACATTTTTCATTCAAAAAGAAATGAAATGTGTGTTGAATTATATCATCACAAGTTAAGCATTGCGATGCTTTGTGATATGTAGAGATTTCAAACACATAGTAATTGTTATATATTATAAGCATTGTCTCGTTGAATGGAGAAGTTGGAAAACAACTTAGAAATGAGATAATGAAGATAAAACACTATTGAGTATAGTGTGTGTGCATAACATGTGTTTGTACACAAAATATCCATCTTGTAAATCACTATCAAAATGGTGTTGATGAAAGAAATGATAGCATTATTGCTAAATTTTGGACTAACCCAAAATGTGAGGGTGAGTCTACTTTGCAAAAATAAATACCTATTGATTAGGTTACCCCAAGAACAATGTAAATTTCATATGAAGTATGGAAACGTAGGCCTACGTCCACTTGTGAATGTGGGGGGTGGTTCGCAAAGTAGAAAGTCCAAAATCAACAAAATGGATAATTGGGTACAAGATGGTGAGTATGTAAACAATGAGTTTACATAATGGTTGTTATATATGATTCAATGACTTTGAATATATATATAAAACAAAAGGAAAAAAAATGAAAATCAAGTATTGATGTCAAGTTCATGAAAATGAACAAATGATACTTTGAGTGAAATAGATCAAAGTGATGCTTTGAATGAAATAGATCAAAGTAAAATCTAGAATAAGGTGTGCAAGTTAGTAAAGTCACTAGATGATTTAAAACAAGCACAAAGATAATGACATCAAAAGGTTGATTTTGTCAGAAAGTGGATTAATCAAATATGACATGAGTGGTTATGTCATAATGTTGATTAAATCTATCAAAAATATGTTGAACTTGAGAGAAGTTTAGCATATGAGACATTTGGATTTAAAATTTCAAGAAGAACTAATGAATTTGCACTAAGCAATTTAAGATATAATTCTTGGAAATTTGAAAAGGTCACGAGATATGGGTTTAGCGGATACAATCCTTGAAGTGGAAATTTCTAAGAAATTGAATGGACTTGCTTTAAGCTAGTCACATTGTGTGGATAATTCTTGAGAAATTAACAAGGATGATTTAGCAATGGCTAAAACCCAATTGGCATGAGTCAACATCTATTGAAGAATAGAAGTGACATTGTTTCTCAAGTTGAACACTCGAGAATTATTGAAAGTCTAGTGAGTTGGAACACAACTAATCCAAAATGTATAGTGAAAGTACTAAGGTACTTGAGATACAATCGAGATTACGGATTACATTACACTAGACATCTATTGATAATTGAAGGATATAGCGATGCTATTTGGATATATGAAATCAAAGACTTAAGGTCTACGAGTGGTTTCGTATTCTTATTAGCGGAAGCGACTATATCATGAAATCTTCTAAATAAATAAGTTATAAATAGATTCAAAGCGGAATCTAAATTTATAGCTTTAGATAAATGTGGTGAGAAAGCCGAGAGGCTACGCCAATTTATAGAAGATATTCTAAGGGATAAATCTTGTGCTAGCAATTGGTAGTATTGCGAGAATTCAATCGATGATTGATTGAACACAAAGCATTATGTGTAATGGTAGGTCTTGACATATATGTCAAAGACGTAATACCATTAAGAAACTACTCTCAACTAATTTGACTATGTGAAGTCAAATGAAAAACGGATCCGTTAACCAAATGGTTAGAACCGAGAGTTAGTTATAAATTGTGGAGGGGAATGAGACATAAGCCTCTTAGAGTTGATCACAGCGGAAAACCCAATCTAGATGACTGGAGATCCCAAGAACTAGATTCAAAAGGGACCACCTAACTGTTAAAAGACTCGCGCGTCACTGTGGGGGTCAAATCCCCCAAGTCCATTCCTATTAGTGACATCCCGAAGGGACAAGGATAAGCAAAATGCTTTTAATGACTCTTACGCGTCGAGAAAGTCGAGCGGGGTAATACGGGTTACCTTCAAGAAGTCACCTATGTGAGAGAGAAGTGGGGCCGCTTCGAGGAGAATTGTGTGAGGCTCAATTCTTAGATCCTCTCGCAGAACCAGGCATTATGTTCAGGGCCATGAACGAACATAGCTATGAGAAATGAAATATGTTAGGACATTACTTGTGTCTAGTATATGATCGGCTACACAAAAAGCATATCGATTCAAGGACATCGCGTCTATCGACTTGCGAGTAGAGTAAATATGCTAGTTCGAGCGGAGGTTCAATGGGCAATATCCCCACACCTTCGTATGCAAGTTTTTGTCTGCCGGACTTTATCACCAAGCTCGTCCTCAATTTCCTTCATGTGGGGGATTGTTGGAAAAATATGTTGTGTGTGAAGGAAATTGTGTACATTTCCTTGGAAGAATCGTTTGTCGTTGGACAAAGATTATTGTGGGTTCATATTCTACTCCGTGAGAACATGAAAATGATATTTTTATTTGTTCAATTTGAAGATTGGATGATAAAAATATTATAGCTTAAATAAATGGATTGAAGTTGGAAATGTGAGTTTGTCTCACATGTGAAAAGAATGGAAAAACTAGTTGATAGTTATTCCCATTTTTATTGAATTATAATTCTTTTAATTCAAGATTAATTCAAAGAATAACTTCCAAGGTTAATGTCCATTTATGATTGGCAAATGAAACTCCAAAAAAAAATTGATGGCAATGTTAATTGTTGAATTAAGATGATCATCAATATGTGGATTAATTAGAGAATTAATCATTGGAGAGTTTTGAGCTATAAAAGAAATACCCACAACTCTTTGAAAGTGAAGAGAAAAAGAGATGAGAAAATAGAACACACAATTGAGAATTTTTCCTTCAATCTTCTTCCTCCCTCTTGCAATTTGTTCATCTTCTTCCTTTGGCCTCCTAGAACAAAATCAATGGTGATATCGTCCAAGCATATTAGTTCATTTCGCCGGAAGGCTTAAGTGCGAAGTGGTTCCGGTTAATCCGTTTTATCCTGGGAGACTAACGCCCGTGAAAACCTCAAGCACTCGTAGAGAGGAGGACGAATTAGTCTTAAGGAGAGTGTGTTCTCACACGACTCGGATACAAGAGATCAAAGATGGACAAACCCAATGAAGAGATCAAATACGGTTGTATCGTTCCTTTTATGTTTTTTTCATAATTGTTGTATATTGTATTTTCAATGTTGTAATTTGTTTTCCTTTCAATATTTACAAGATATATTCCAACATTTTGATCACTTTTTCCTTCATTTGAACTATGAGAAGCATGCATTGATATACTTTTTATTGCTGTTTTGATAGGGACGGAGCAAAAGGGACTTTGGGTAGAAATTGAAGAAAAAGGCTGATTTTTGGGCTAGATTTTGTGGAGATGCTGCACCTTGGATTTGTGGAAGCAGAGAAGTTAGTATTGGACTGTTTTGAAGACTTTCAATAAATAGAGAGCAGTTTTTTTTTTTCTTTAGTTAAATGAACTCAAGACTTATAATTAGTCTCATTATGTACTTGGGAGTTTTAGAATGTGTAGGTTCAAGACTATTACCCTTTTATTCCCTAGTAGTCAAGGGTGAAGGCACACATTATTCACCCAAGAAAAAAGAAGAACAAAGACAGCAGCTCTTCTTCTCTCTTTTTCTGTTTTGTTTCCTGTTTGTGAGAAATCGACTCTTGTAAGAGTAATTTTTGTGATGATGTTGATTCAAGCCATGAGTGGCTAAGGTACTAATTCTAATTCAATGGTTAATTTCAATTGTGCTTATGTGAAGCTATGTGTTGATCTTGTTTTTGCTTAACTCAAGTATTTGTATTTTCATAACGAATTTTATGGATTTTGTTAATTAGTTGAATTGACAACTCACCTAGTTGATAATTTCCTAGAGCTTTCTTAGAGAAATAAATCGAACTTGTTATACTATCATAGCGATTTTGGTTTATATGAAATTACAATCAAGATTTTAGTAATTGTAGCTATCTCAATTGCTTGAGTTTTGTTCAACTATTTCCAAAGAATTGCATGCTATCATTAGTTAATATGGAACCCTAGTGTCCCCAATTGATTAACGGTAAGGTTAATTCAGTGCTAGGCTTGATCTATACATTAGGGAAATCATAATTTATCTTGGCTATCCGGATAAGTTAAAAGTTGAATACTTGAGTGCGAAAATTATATTTTGAAGCTCATGATCATTTGCACAATTGAACACCACAACCCTTGAATCGGAGTTTATTTTATATTGGTATTTCTCAAGTTAATCCTCGTTATAAGGTTGTTATAGTACTTTTAATTTTCCATTAGTTTAGTTAAGCATCTTAGTTCGTAGTTAAACAATCAAGAAATCCCCCCTTCTTTTTGGTTACCTGTTACTTTTCAAAGGAAATAAAATCTCCGTCCCCGTGGATACGAACTCTACTCACCACTTTACTTGTTTAGGTAGGATAAATTAATTTGGCGGTTTAACGACACACCAAATTTTGGCGCCATTACCGGGGACGGTGAAATCTCATTTCTTTTGATTAATAATAATAATAATAAAAAAGGGGTAGAAAAAAAATCAATAAGAAGACTCGTTTGAGTTAGGCGTGATCATGCTTGAGTCAAAATAGTCTTCTTTCCCATTTTTTTTTGTTTGTTCCTAGTTTATGCCTCGGTCTTCCCGTACAGGTGAACTTGTGTATGATCCAGAAATAGAGAAGACAGCAAGGAGGTTAACAAAGGAAACGAGGTTAAGAAAACAACATACATGCATCAACATCATCCCCTGGTCTGAAAGTGGCTTTGAATTTGTTTGGTTCGGAAAGTGATACAAATTTTGAAGAGAAAGAAGTAGAGGAAGCAGAAATGGCACAGCCAGCTCCACGAACATTGAGGGAGTTAGCTAATCCATATGTCAATCAACATCCATTGTGCATTTAAACTCCTAACACGGATGCACCATTTGAGTTGAAATCTGGGTTAATTCACTTGTTGCCTACTTTTAGTGGGTTAGCGGGTGAAGATCCACACAAGCATCTCAAAGAATTCCATGTAGTTTGTTCAACGATGAAGCCAAAAGCGGTTACTGAAGAGCAGATTTCATTAAAGGTATTCCCCTTTTCTCTATCGATAAAGCAAAAGATTGGTTGTACTATCTTCCGCCGGGTTCTATCACTAAGTGGACCGAGATGAAGAAGCAATTTTTCAAGAAGTTTTTCCTAGCCTCACCAGCAGCAAATATCAGGAAAGACATTTGTGGGATTAGGCAACAACATGGGGAAACATTACATGAGTATTGGGAAAGATTCAAGCAATTGTGTTCAAGTTGTCCTCAACACCAAATTCCGGAGCAGCTACTAGTCCAATATTTCTATGAAGGACTCACTACCTTCGATAGGAATATGATTGATGCAGCAAGTGGTGGGGCATTGGTGAGTAAAACTCCGATAGAAGAAAGAAATTTTATCTCAAACATGGCAGCGAATGCACAACAGTTTGGAACCCGTAATGATGGCATTGTGAAAACAGTGAATGAGGTGAACAAAAAGCTCCATTAATCAACGATTGGATGCTATGACTGCTTTTATGGAGAAAATAGTGGTGGGGCAGGTTTCACAGGCCCAAGTTTGTGGTGTTTGCTCGATGGTGGGTCACCTAACAGATAGATGTCCTACTTTGCAAGAAGATCCACAGCAAGTAAATGCAATGGGAGGATTTCTGGGTCAACCACAATGGAAATATGATCCTTATTCCAACACTTACAATCCCGCATGGAGAGATCATCCGAACTTGAGTTACAGAAATCAAGGAGGACCGCAAGGTTATCAATAACAGAATTTTCAAAGGCAAAATCCCCCAGCTCAATCATCGAATTTAGGCGTGTCATTGGAGGATATTGTGAAGGCTCTAGAAACAAACACTCAGCAATTTCAGCAAGAAACAAGGGCTGGAATGCAGAATTTGGGCACTCAAATTAGTCAACTAGCAACAACAGTTGGGAGATTAGAGGCTCAAAACTCGGGGAAGTTACCTTCTCAATCGGAGGTCAATCCAAGAGAGAATGTAAGTGTTATTACATTGAGAAGTGGGAAAGCAATAGCGTCTGGATCAGAATCACTTGGGAAGGAAAATGAACGAGAACATGAGAAGGTGGAGTAGAGGTCGAGATTCAAGAAGAAGAGCCCCAAAACAAAAACAAGGTAAAAACTAATCCATCTTTTTCTAGTTTTACTAATGTGGTTGCTCCTCCTTTTCCAAGCAGGTTAGCAAAGTCAAAGAAGGACCATGAGAAGGAAATACTTGACACCTTCAGGAAGGTTGAATCAACATTCCTCTTTTGGAGGCCATCAAACAAATTCCAAAATATGCAAAATTTTTGAAAGAGATGTGCACCAATAAGAGGAAGTTGAAGAGCGATGAAAAAATAAGTGTGGGGGAGAATGTTTCCTCCGTGATAAGAAAAATTTACGAAGCAAATGCAAGGACCCAGGTATGTTCACTATGCCTTGTGTGATGGCCTCCAAATGTCATGCCATACTCCATTTATTGTGCTTTGAACTTGGGTCCTTTGAAAGAAACAAGTGTCGTTATCTGATTGGCGGATCGCTATAATGCTTACCCCGAAGGGGTTGTGGAAGATGTCCTTGTACAAGTCGATGAGTTAATCTTCCCAGCTGATTGTTACATTCTTAAAATGGAAGATGATACTATGACTCGACCAGCACCAATTTTATAATTAGCTAGGCAGGCCTTTTATGAAAACTGCCCGGACAAAAATTGATGTTGATGAGGGAACTCTTTCCGTTGAGTTTGATGAGGAAATTGTTAAGTTCAATATTTTTTATGCTATGAAGTACCCTAGTGAAAATCACTCCATTTGTTCCATTGATGTAATTGATTCACTCGTGCAAGATAATTTTGATGAAACTTTTGGGTGTGAAAGATTTGGTATACAGGAATACTTAGCAATTGAGGAGGAAATGGCCGAAGTTCATGAGATGTCGGAATCATTGATGGAAACGATCTCAGTTGTAAATGATTTCAATTCCGATATTCCATTGTTCCGTCAAAAGATGTTACCACCTGTTTTGCAGGCTCCTATAATAGAGTTGAAGGAGTTGCCTGAACATTTGAAATACATTTACTTGGGGGACAATGAGACACTTCCGGTCATCATCTCAAGTAAATTGGCGAAGGATCAAGAGGAGAGGCTAGTCGAGGTTTTGAAGGCGCACAAAACAGCAATCGGTTGGACTTTGGCGGATATAAATGGGATATGTCCATCAATTTGTATGCATCAAATTCTTTTGGAAGATGGCGCAAAACCAGTGAGAGAAGCTCAAAGAAAACTCAATCCAATCATGAAAGAAGTAGTGTTGAAGGAGATTTTGAAGCTTTTGGATGCTGGGATAATCTATCCCATATCCGACAGTAAATGGGTGAGTCTGATCCATGTTGTACCCAAGAGAACAGGCCTCACTGTTGTGCGAAATCAGAATAATGAGTTGGTGCTAATGAGGGTGCAAAACGGATGGCGTATGGTCATATGACTTGAGGAAGTTGAACTTAGCCACAAGAAAGGATCATTTCCCTTTGCCTTTCATTGATCAGATGCTTGAAAGATTGGCGGGAGTATTTTTGCTTCTTAGATGGGTTTTCGGGTTACTATCAAATAGAAATTGCACAAGAAGATCAAGAAAAGACTACTTTCACATGTCCTTTTGGAACGTTTGCCTTCAGACGAATGCCTTTTGGTTTGTGTAACGCTCTAGGCATGTTCCAAAGGTGCATGTTTAGTATCTTTTCTGAATTCATTGAGAAATGCATTGAGATTTTTATGGATGATTTCACTGTTTATGGGAAGTTCGAAGCTTTTCTTGGACATGCAGGATTTTATCGTAGGTTCATCAAGGATTTTCTCAAAGATCGCTTTACCCATGTCTCGGTTGTTACAAAAAGATTTGGTTTTTGAGTCTGGTGAAGATTGCAAGTTGGCATTTGATAAGTTGAAGAACATGCTCACAATCGCGCCAATCATTCAACCTCCCGATTGGAACTTGCCGTTCGAAATCATGTGTGATGCAACTAACTTTGCGGTGGGGGCTGTTTTGGGACAAAGAGTTGATAAGAAAAGTCATGTGATATATTATGCCTCACGAACTTTGGATCCTGCTCGGTGCAACTACAAAACCACGGAAACAGAGTTTTTAGCTATTTTTTTGCTTTGGACAAGTTTCGTTTGTATTTGCTAGGATAAAAAAGGTCTTAGTATACTCGGAACATTCAGCATTGAAATACCTTTTGACCAAGAAGGAATTGAAACCGAGGTTGATTAGGTGGGTACTTTTGTTACAAGAGATCGACATTGAGATCAAGGATCGAAAGGGAGCTGAAAATCCTGTAGCGGACCATTTGAGCAGGTTAGTAAGAGAGGGCATAGAGGGCGAATCACTGCCCATTTCTTAATCATTTCCCGATGAATAATTGTTTGGAGTTCAAGGTATGAATCCCTGGTATGCTGATATTGTAAATTACTTGGTTACTGGAGTTTTACCTAGTGATCTTAGTAAATCACACAAGCTAAAGATTCGATATGAGGCTAAATATTACGTATGGGATGCGCCTCATTTGTGGAAATTTTGTTCCGACCAAATGGTTAGAAGGTGCGTCCCTGAAAATGAACACACGTCAATATTAGCCTTTTGTCATAATCATGCATGCGATGGTCACTTTGGTCCTAGGCGAACTGCTAGAAAAGTCTTGGATAGCGGGTTGTATTGGGAGACATTGTTTAAAGATGCATATTGGTATTGCAAAAGATGTGAACGTTGTCAAAGAACAGGGTCTTTATCTCAAAGAAATGAGATGCCCCAAACTCTCATTCTTATTTGTGAGATTTTCGATGTTTGGGGTATGGATTTCATGGGACCTTTTCCTTCATCTTGTGGTTATTTGTATATACTTTTAGCGGTTGATTATGTATCGAAGTGGGTGGAGGCGAAACCCACTAGGACTGATGATTTTGTTACGATTGTAGGATTTCTCAAAGCTAACATTTTTAGCAGGTTTGGTGTCCCAAGAACAGTTATTAGTGATCAAGGATCTCATTTTTGCAACAGGCTATGGGAGCATTGTTCAAGAAGTATGGGGTACATCATCGTGTAGCTATGGCCTATCAACCACAAACAAATGGCCAAAAATAGCAAATATTTTTCATGAGCAATAATATTGACAAATATTTTTCATCACATCCATCCAATCCGTCCAATAATATTGACAAATATTTTTCATGAGCAATTTCTTGATGTGCCATGGTGACGAAAAATTGTAATCAGGAATATCAAACGGATCTTCATAACAACAAGAACCAAAAATACCTTCTTCCTTCGAAACCGAAATTGTGGAACCCAAAAATTCAAAAACTCCTCCCAGGTGCTCGGACGAGTCTTCAGGCATGTTCGGGAGAGTAACTGCTGCTGGGTCAAAAACCTCAAAATCTTCTTCACAGTTATCGTCATCAATGATTGGTGGTTTTGACCAATCAATTAAAACATCGGAACCCGTTGAATCAACAACGCAATCCACGGGAACAAGATTCAATCGGTCACAATACTCGTCAGGAGTAAAAGGATTGGCCTCTTTCTTGTACTCATGTTCTTGATCCCGATCGAAGGGATATATATCTTCATCATCGTCGAACCACAGATCTGACTCCAAGCCCACATCGGTGGGATCCTCCAAACGCGCAAGACAACATTCGGTTCTTTGAATCTCCATACGTTCAAGGAGACGTTGGAGTTCCCGAATCTCAAAACGCCAGCGATTTTGGAGATCTTGTATCTGTCTTCGCAATTCGTCTTTCTCGATTTTACTGAAGTCACGATGTCGATGGATTTCGTCTCCATGGGGTTTTGATCTGCAGCCCCTTCTACGATTACCACGACCACCACTTTCTCGTCCTCGTTCGGCCATTGATCAGTAGGAGCTCTGGATACCAAATAATAGCAAAACAAAGATTATGAGATTAAGACCGAACGAAATTGAAACAAGACGGGATTGAAACCCTCAATAATTGCACATAGCAAATTATTTTTTTATTAATCAAAGTCCCCTAAAACTATTACAATAGAAAATAATAAATAGACTCATTAACTTGTTGACCAAGAACTTCCTAGAATAACTAAAATTGTTGACCAAGTACTACCTAAATAAAACCCTAATTTATCATATTACTAAATTACCCTTAATAATAAATCAAAATCAAAATAAGAAAATACTAATTAAAAATAGCTGGTCTTCTGCTTGAACTGCTTGTACATTACTACCCGCTTGTACCATCATTCTGAACTGCATCAGCATCCATACACAAAGTAGGCAACATCCTTAACAGTTGGTGTTCGACCTCTTTTGAAACTTCTGTGAAGTCTTGCAAAAACTAAGAATCTCTATCTTTAGTAAATTCATTTAACCTGTCCAGAAACGCGTTACTTTTTATTTGTGCTGAGTAATTTTTGCTTGTCCTGTTTCACTGGTCCTACGGCTCTTCGCTTATATAGAGGAACATTATGGGACCCAAATGGCTTTCCAGTTCCTTGACAATGTTTGTCGTTAGTATTGCTAAACTCCCTCCGTTCCGCTCTAAACTTCATACTTGGGTTTGTACACACATTAAGAAAATGAAATCTTTTATTTAAAAGTATTGTGATGTGTAAAATGGAGGATGAGGGTGAAGAGAGAATGAGTGGGAATAATAAATGGTTGAGAGGAAGACAGAGAATGAGTGGAGTGAGTAGAATATTATTAAAAACTTTGCTTTTTTGGAGTGTGAAGTTTAGGATGGAACGCCCAAAATAGAAAGTGTGAAGTTTAGAGCGGAACGGAGGGAGTATATATTAAACATATTGTTAGTCACGTGGTGTTAAAATTTGTCAATCATTGTCGAAGTATGTGTAGTGCTTTGCATTCGTGTATGCTCATGTGCGCTTGTATACATTTTTTTTGTTGTTGATAAGAGAAGAAACTATATTACAATAAGAAAAGAACATACATACAGTTGGACAGAAAGAGGAATCATAGATTTGAATTCCATCCCGACCAACGCACTGATTTGGCCATTGGAACGGGATGACTGGCACCATCAGATCAGAAAGAGAATTCAGGGAAAGCGCATGTATACATAGTACTTTTGAAAAAAAAATGGTGTATGAGAAAATTACTTTATTTTATGTAATAGAGTAGAGAAATGGAGTCCAAGCAATATCTACACTATGGGGGATCTTGGTTAGGGACGTACAAAAAGAAAACTGGAGGTGATTAACTCAATTACAGTCCTTTTTTCCTACATTAAATGTTAAGCTAAAACTTATTCTTTGGTATTAATCTTGAAACCTTCCCTTTGTAAATGGCTAAAACTAGTTGGTAGACAAGATTACCTTCTGGACTTTAAGGTGGGACATGTATGTTCTGAAGTTGTCTCACTTCTTCACTCGTATCTGTTTTTCTTTCTTTTTGTCATATTTACTTCTCCCTCTGTCCCGGTTTAAGCTTCATACTTTCCCTTTTGGTACGTCCGAGATTAAACTTCACACTTTGCTTTATTCCTAAAATAGCAAAAAGAAATAGTGTTTTGGACATATATATCCCTACCTTTTTGAATAATTTCAATAAAACATATCCAACTCATTCTTCCTCTTCCTTTTTCATCACACATATTTTTTAACCTACCCCCACCTACACTCTTACTTTATTTCCCACCACTCATGTTAATCAACCTACTCACTTATTACCCTATTTTCTTAAGAAGCGTGAAAAGACCTACTATGAAGTTTAAACTGGGACGGAGGGAGTGCTACTCAATTTTCAATGTCTATTTGATTTCAAACTGCAACCTATTCTGATTCTTGTAAACTCAGAAACTGAACTTAGCTTAACTTGTGAGTCAAAGTTTTTACCTGTTGCTGGAAAATTGACACAAGTTTATCACATGCATGCATGCGATATTGCCATTATAGGCATCCATAAAATTCTCTGCAAACCCTAGCAACAACCAGATTCTGCAACCCTGAACTTGGATCTATGTCCTACTTCTTGAATGAATCTCGGCAAATCTGAATCCTTGCAACCTGATTCTATCCGAATCTATGCAATCATATTCCTATTTGGATCAAGCAAATTGAACCATCAGAATCCTTCGCAATTTCTGATTCCAATTTCTGCAACCGTCTTCCATTCAATTCAGACATCCCTGATCTTCCTAACCGGAGCTGAAGCTCTGATACCAATTGTTGGGGAATTGTGGTATATCTGTGCAGTTCATGCCCATACAATTCTGATAATGGTGAGACACAACAACCATGCATACGAATAATATGAAAGTAATCAACAAGAAAATAACACAATATTAGTTAATCCAGTTCGTCAACAACAATGACTACATCTGGGGCACTGCCAAGCCAGGATATTTTACTAATATCACAATTTGTGTTTGTTTACAATAAAGCCTACCTCGCTATATCATTAGGAGATAACTTCTCCATGTAAACACTCATATCACACATAAAACCCTAGACATGCTTCTACCCATCCATGGAATGCCCCTAAGGGCTAGCACTCACTTAGCTCTCTTTGTGACTCACAGATTCTCTATGGCTATTTTTCTCTAGTGTACAATGTTTATGGCTATCACTTGGTTTATATAGGCAACATGTCTAAAGCCTAAACTAAGTAGGAAACTCGGAATAATTAAATTCCTAAATCCACTTAAACAAGGAATCCCAATGAAAATTAAATTCCCACCTAGTCAGGAATTCCATGAATTCTTATATGACTCAAATTTAATTTCCTTTTCCTTTTAGGTTTTGTCTCCACAACCCAAAAATCTCCCACCTGGAAACTAAACCAAATCACGTGACTACCATCTCCGTCAAAACTCTCACCCGAGAATGACTCTTTAAACATTGTCACCACTACATTCGACTTTGGCCAAAAGTCTCATCACTAGGCTCACTAAAGACCACACAAACGAGTTGAAGCGAAGCGTAGGTCTTCAACATAACTGCCGGAAACTTCTCTTGCCACGAGTCTTCACTTCTCCTAGTGATCCTCCATGTAATCATCTCCGCTCGTCTGTGCCTTGTTTCTATCCACGAACCCCTATGAGAACACGTGCCTTCACAGTCTTGGTCTTTCTGTGTACCAAGGAAACCTATCTGCAACTAGTTCTGGATAACGCTCATATTGGTCAAGTTGTCTCTCTTGCTGGCCAACCTTCTCAACCAACTTTCTACCAACATACCGATCATGGCGAAATTTCTCCCACCATGGCGATCTCGGCCCCCGCCATCTTCGCATTCTAGGCAACAATCCATGCGAAACATGTTGTACGTGGTGTAGAACATCATCTGCCTCACGAGCTACCAAGTTAGCTACCACGGCAATTCTCCACATCTCATAGCCGAAGGCGACCACACAACCTTCCTCCTAGCTGTTCAATGGCCAATCAAGTTTCTCTTCCACCTTTGAATTCATCTAGCAACTTCTGCACCCATACGCTTGCTGCACATATTATGCACCATTCTGCACGCCCTCTGCACGTCTTCTGCATGAAATATGCACGTGCGTTGCACGTATGCTGCACGTACTATGCACATCTGCTGCACGTACCCCGTATGCCTATTGCCTGTGCCTACATATGATCTGCATACCTATGCAATCAATTATCTATCAAAGTCTGGAAAACTTGAATCTTTCTCTCTTGCAACTTTCATAATCCAAATCTGTTGCCCAAATTCGCACCAACGAATTTCTATGTTGATCAATCTCTGCCCATTATCACTTCACCCACAAATTATCAATAACACGATCCGCCTAGATCCCAGCAAACCCTAGCAAGAACCAGATTCTGCAACCCTGATCTTGGATCTATGCCCTACTTCTTGAATGAATCTCGGCAAATCTGAACCCCTGCAACCTGATTCTATCCGGATCTTTGCAATCATATTCCTACTTGGATCAAGAAAATTGAACCATCTGAATCCTTCGTAATTTCGGATTCCAATTTATACAACCGTTTTCCATTCAATTCAGACATCCCTGATCTTCCTAACCGGAGCTGAAGCTCTGATACCAATTGTTGGGGAATTGTGGTATATCCGTGCAGTTCATGCCAATACAATTCTGATAATGGTGAGACACAACAACCATGCATATGAAAAATATGAAAGTAATCAACAAGAAAATAACACAATATTTGTTAACCCAGTTCGTCAACAATAATGACTACATCTGGGGGCACTGCCAAGCCAAGATATTTCACTAATATCACAATCTGTGTCTGTTTACAATAAAGCCTACCTCTCTATATCGCTAGGAGATAGCTTCTCCATGTAAACACTCCTATCACACATAAAACCCTAGACATGCTTTCATCCATCATGGAATGCCCCTAAGGGCACCCCCTAAGGGCTATTACTCACTTGGTTCTCTTTGTAACTCACCGATTCTCTCTGGCTATTTTTCTCTAGTGTATAATGTTTATGGCTATCACTTGGTTTATATAGGCAACATGTCCAAAACCTAAACTAAGTAGAAAACCCGGAATAATTAAATTCCTAAATCCACTTAAACAAGGAATCCCAATGAAAGTTAAATTCCAACCTAGTCAAATAAGGAATTTCATGAATTCTTATATGACTCAAATTTAATTTTCTTTTCCTTTTAGGTTTTGTCTCCACAACCCAACATCAACCAGGTATTTGGGTTAGCCACAAGTTGTCAACCAAGCTTCCCAAACTTACAAAACAATTGAAAACTATAAAAACCCATGCACCCAAATACTTTCGAACCCATAGTTTCTTCCAACTCGGCCAATTTCTGTCCCATCGTTCATGTCTATTATGTCCCCACCAAAAGGAGTTCAACACCCCTTCTAGTTTGGTTGTGAGGGAGATGGGAAAAAATAGATGATAACATACAATATGCCATAACTGAATAAAAAAATACGCAAGAGAAAAAATTCAACATAACACGGGCACTCGACACGGAGAGAAAATCATAGGCTGTCGACATGGAGAGAAAATCATAGGTTCTCGATATGGAGAGAAAATCATAGGCTCTCGACTTTGTTTGGAGAGAATTTCTTTTGTGAAATGAACCCAAATTTTTTTGCTCCCGGTACTGCACCACCAAAATATAAAAGACTGCAACCATAAACTAAACATGATGAAAGCAACACCAGAAACTTGGAATCAAACCCCATATCCAATTTTGAAAACAATGAAAATAACACCAAATGACACTTATCTTACCCAAAAAATGTTCTTGATAAATTTCTATCAGATGTATTCAGAGTTATAACCCTCAGGCAGAGCGTTTGTTGATGCTTTCAATTTGGATCTATTTCAGTTTCTTACTTATCCTTTTTTTTTTCCTGTGGATTCGGCTATTGATCTTGTTGCTGAATACCGTAATTTCATAGATTGTTGCGGATGGCAAGGTCAAACCAAAGTTTATTTCTTTCACTGCATCATTTATTGGGTGAAGTTAGGATTTTTGTTAAATGTTTCAATTTACTTGAAACAGAGGGAGTAAGTGTGAGTTTATCTAAATACCAGTTTAATTGGGTGAATTTAGGATTTTTGTTAATTAATGTTTAGATTAGATTATGCATGATTATCCTATGTTTTAAAATTCATATGGGTTTGTTCTTAGAGTGTTAGCAGTTTATTGATGTAAGGAACCGAAATTTTTTATTATGACTAGTAAATAATAACTATAATAAATGGACTCATTTAAGAAGTGGGTTAAATAGTTAAAGAGTGGGCCAAGGTGTAATGAGCTCAAAATTGGGTTGGCCCGAATAAAATTAAATAAACCCAAGCCCAGTTAACAATTACCCAAAGTATAAAATCTTGAGTAGTGAAATTTTAGGTTTTTATTTTCATTAATAAAAACAACACAAACACAAAAAACCCTAATCTCTATACTAGGCGGCCGAACCAAGAGGGAGGAGGAAGAAGAGATTTTCGCCATTGTTTTTGAAGTGTAATCCGATTAATTTCAAGGTAATGTCAAAGCTCACATTCTAAAATTTATTTCGTTGATTTTGGTTTAGTAACACTTAAACTATGCATGTTTAAAAGAAAATAATCATTAGGGTTGCATGCTAGTAATTGAGTATGGAGAATTTAATTGCTAAAAGCTTAGATTCAAGGCTTTAATAAAATGATAATCTCCATGTTAATTTATTAGCAAGATTGATTTTATGATAATGATTTTAATGGATTAATACTCTACAATGTGTGGGGATTGAACCAATATGAAATTGAGGCTAATTAGGGTTTAACAAAAAGGGGGAAAATATTGGGTTTACACCCATAAGGGTTCGGCCGAATGGCCTTGAGATGGGGGAAAATTCTTTTGTTGATTTTAGTGATTATCGTTATTGATTTATGAATAAAATTGATGGTTGGGAATTTTAGAAAAAAATTCAAAGAACAAGAAAATTAACCAAATCAATGAATATGGAGGATATGGGATTCGGCTATGGCCATATAGAGTGAGTGTTGATTCTTAATTAAAAAAATGTTAAGAATTGGGACGGAAAAGTTAGTATTTTAGTTAGATTTATAACGGAAAGAAAATATAAACTTTAAAAGAGTTGTTGGAAAGTTAGAAAACTAACTTGAAAGAATATAATATGTACTTGGAAAACCTTGAAAGTTAGAAAGTTAACGGAAAGGAGGAAGATTAAAAGATTTCAGTTAGTTTCCTAACGGAAAAGGATTAAACTGAAAAAGTTAAAGCTAAAAGGAATAAAAAGGAGACCTTGAGGTTAAAGGGGTCCAAGTGGTTAAAAAGAAACTTGGGGGGACCATTAAGAACAAAACCAAAGTCAAGGGACCTTCCTGTAATTAAACCAAAGTTGAAGGACTAATCTGCAATTAATCCAAAGTTGAAGAACTAATTTGCAATTAATCCAAAGTTGAAGGACTAATTTGCAATTAACCCAAAGTTGAGGGACCAAATTGTAATTAAACCAAAGTTGGAGGACTTAATTACAATAACATTAAAGTTAAAGGACTGACTCGCGAATCAAAGTCAGAACCCGAAACGTAAGTAAAAGTGTAACGAAATAAAGAAGTAAAAACACATCTCTCAGTTAACTAAGTAGAAGTAGTTAACAAGGTTGAGAGTACTAAAGTAAACTATTCAATGCCTTGTAGATTCGAACGAGGAGAACTCGGCAGGGAAAAGCAATCAAGGTAAGGGATTACGTTCCTTTTGTCCTTGCATTCTTGTTCAATTGGAAATTTATCGTTATGGCTAGATAGCATTTGAATGATCATGTGATAAGTAAAAACGTTATTTGAAGTTATCCCTATTTGGTGATGTCCCCTTTGGTTACTAAATATCATTGAATTGAGACTTGTTATGCATACCTGTACCTTCGTATGCTTTCCTACTCTAGCCCTAGAAGTGAATACTAGCGGTTTGGAACACGTTTTCAGAAAGGAGGCGTGTCGTCCCTGAAAAGGACGATTTATCCTGTAAAGGATATTAGTCTTGAAAGAGACTATCTGAAGTTAAGGGATTGCATGAGTGATCACATGCCTTCTCTCAGGAACTGTCTGATTACAAAGATAGTTCTCGACCCCGAGCATGTATGTGTGGATACCATACACGTTACGACCCGCACGAATTAGCTTGATGAAGCTAAGTGCATTATCTGTACCTTTGGAATTGAGGTTACAATGTACGTATGCAATTGACAGAAACTTTCATAACACCCTTGAATTGTAGAGCCATAATTCTTAAATGAATTTATCAAGTATGATGTTGACTGTGTCGAATTCCCCGTCGACTTTTATAAGTTAAGATTATCCTATCGTCAAAATTTGATTTTGGAAGTGTTTGTTCTGGTCGTCTCTCCTTAGTAACCGGAGAGGCCGCGTATGAACTTACTGAGCATTCGCTCGCTCACCCCTTCTCTATAAACTTTCTTTTCAGGATCAAGATAGGAGGAGAAGGAGAGTAACCGCGAGGGAAGCGGTGTTTGAAGATTTTAGTTGAATTTAAGAACATTCATTGTTTTCAATTTTGAGTTGTAAGTACTATTATGGTTGGGATGATTTCTACCAAGACAGGTTTATTTTGTTTTATTGCTTCCGCATTGATGATTATTTATGATGTAATGAGGGTTTAGTTTATGGACCCCATTTCAACTATTATTATTCAAGGATTTTTAGTGCCATTAAATGCTCATTAAATGTATGGAAAGTTAGGGGTGTTACAGTTGGTATCAGAGCAATGGCTTTAGGTCTTATGGGAAGTCCTAGGAGTTGAGACTGATTGAAGACTTAGTGCTTAACGATGATTATGATCTACTTGAAAGTTTAAATAGAATTACCTCACTCTAGGTAAGATACTAAGAGTGATGAGTGAAAATATGTCCAAAGAAAGTAAGCCTGCTTATTCATAACTACATGCTTATTGTGTTTTGCATGTGTACCACTATTGAGGCTATCATTCATAAGTATTGACTTAGTTCTTATGGATTGTGTGTAGGCTTATGGAAAGGAGACCAATGAAGTCGGTCAGGCACAGTACAGAGCTCCAACAAGAAGTCAAGGTTAAGGAGAACACCATTAAGCAGTTAACTAAGGAGCTTCGCAAGACTAAGAGAGAGCTTAAGAAGGAGACTCTAGGAGTCGGAAGCCTGCAGAGTGCCATCAAGGGACGTGATGATGACTTAGTGTATGTAGAGGGAAAATTGGCAATACAGATGGAGAAAGTCAGAAGCTTAGAGAGCCATGTGATTAGGGCAAATCGCGAGTGGAACCGGATCAGCGTACAGTTGCTAGATGAGATAGAGCATGGTAATGAACTGAAGAAAAAGATAGCCGAGCAAGAAGCATATGAGGAAAAGCTTAGGGTTTCAAGCTATCAAATCTGGGCAGAGAAGATAGAATTACAAGAGAAGTATGATGAACTTGAAGCAGCACACGCAAATTGTGGAGTCTAGGACATGAAGATACTCATAGTTTTAATTTTAATTATTTATATCAGACAGTTTTAGTACGTTGTTTTATTGGATCTTTGGGACGAATTTCTTATTAATCCTTATTTATTATACGTGACGGAACTCCGTTTTGGAGAACAAATTTTTAACGAAGTTATGGAATGACGTTTAATAAATTCCTAATTATTGCCCAGCTATTGTAAATTATTAATTACCCAGTGAACAGAGATGTAAGACAAGTTAGACCATCTACAACCCATGGATTAAGGAAGTAACCATGGGAAGAAGTAGAAGCACTGGTAAGAACTAGTGAAAAGAAGTTAACTAACTAAGCAAAAATAGTTAGCACCCAATAGAGATCAACTCCAAAGGAAGAGTTTCTTATGAAGTAAGAGAACCAAGTTAATAAGCCCTAAGAAGTAACGTACTGAAACGATTATTAGGGCAAGGGCGCGAGTAAGACCCAAAACACAAGATGTCACACAAAAAAGTAAGACGTGACCCTAAATCAAAGTAAGAAGAACTAATAAACCGTAAGAGATACGGAAACATTATTAAAGTTAGACGGAATTGACTATTAGACCTATTACTGAAATCGAATAAATTTACAGATGAATACTCGAAGCGGAAATGCCGGTGGAAACAACAACAATGGGAACGGTGGTAGTAACAGCGGGAAAGGAAACGGACAAGTGGGTCCGAACATGGTGAACTTCTTTCAGACGCTCACTCAGACATTAGCAGGGATAGGGCAGGCTGTGGCTGGAATCACCCAGGCACCACCGCCAGCACCGCTGAGGGACCCATTAGAATTGTTTCAAAGGAGGAACCCCGACTCGTTCTCTGATACGGCGAAGGAAAAGCTTGAGGACTGGATAAAAAATACTGAAAGAATCTTTGAGACGCTTACCTGTACTGAAGAGCAGAAGGTGACGTTTGCAACGTTTATCCTGAAGGGAAAAGCTCGATCATGGTGGGAAGCAGAGAAGAGAGCCGCAGTGGCTCGAGGTGATCCTGCGATCACGTGGAACACGTTCAAAACAATGTTCCATGAGAAATACTACCCAACCAGTTTGAGGAATGAGCGAGTAGTAGAATTTTTGACCTTGACACAAGGGAGCCGGACAGTGGCAGAATATGGGGAGAAGTTTACGGACCTGTTAGAATTTGCTCCCCAATTTTTTGACAATGAAGAACAGAAAGCCAGGAAGTTTGAGGCGGGACTGAGTGACAGGATCAAGTACAGGATTACTCCGCTGGCATTAGCTACGTACTCCCCAGTATTGGATCGGGCTAAGATAGTCGAGAAAGAGTCCGATAACTACCGAAGTCACCGAGAAGAGAAAGGCAAAGGGGCAGCAAAAGATCCAGACAGTAATAAGGGAACACAAGGGAACAAGGATCAGAATAACCAGAAGAGGAAAGCAGTCGACGACGGTCGTGATAAGGGAAATTATAAGGACATACACAACAACAACAATCAAAACTCCAACAATAACAGAAAGGAGTGGAACAAGGGAGGAAACTGTGAGGTTGCGAATACGGACAAGTGCACCATATGTGATGGGAATCACAAAACGGAAGTCTGTTTCTACAAGGAACGCAAGTGCTACAACTGCGAGAAAGTGGGACATCCAAAGTGTAAATTCCCCGAACCCAAGAAGGAAGGACCAGCTGCAAGGGCAAGAGGAAATAATGGGGGGAAATGGCGGAGACCGTGGGAGAATATTCACCATGACTGCCAAAGCTGCTAGCGTGAATGAGGATCTGATGGCAGGTACGCTACAATTAAGTTCTCGCGATGTATGTGCTAATTGATACTGGGGCTACCCACTCCGTAGTTAGTCAGAAAGTAGAAAAGAAATTAAGATTACAACCAGAAGCCTTGCAAATACCATTAGTAATAGATACACCTGCTAAGGAGGCTATTCCGATCACCACAATCTACAGAAAATGCACTCTAGGGATATGGGGCATTAACCTAGAAGCCGATTTCATCGAACTAGACATGTCAGAGTTTGACGTGATATTAGGGATGGAATGGTTGTCCTTACATCGGGCAAATGTGAACTGTCACGAGAAGGTAATGACGTTTCTAGGAGAAAAGGGAGAAAAGTGTAGTTTCATGGGGACGAAACCGAGGAAGCAAGTGAATCTAATCTCGGTGATGAAAGCTCGCAAACTAATCAGGAAGGGTTGTGAAGGATTTTTGGCGCACATAAGTAAGACGGAAGGAAAAGGAGTAACTATAGACTCGCTCGAAGTAGTTAATGAATTCCAAGACGTATTTCCGAAAGAGCTGCCGGGAGTATCACCTGTTAGAGAAGTGGAATTCACGATTGACTTAGCACCGGAGACGGCACCTATCTCGAGGGCACCGTACAGAATGGCTCCGACGGAATTAAAGGAGTTGAAAGAACAACTGTAGGAATTACTGGACAAAGGGCTAATTAGACTGAGTGTATCTCCATGGGGTGCACTAGTACTATTTGTGAAGAAGAAGGATGGGTCGATGAGGCTATGTATCGACTATCGTGAGTTGAACAAAGTGACTGTGAGAAATCAGTACCCATTACCGAGAATTGATGACTTATTTGACCAATTGAGAGGAGCTTGTTACTTTTGTAAGATTGATCTTAGGTCAGGATATCATCAGTTAAGGGTCAGGGATGTGGATGTAGCAAAGACCGCATTCAGAACGAGATACGGACATTATGAATTCGTTGTGATGCCTTTCGGTTTAACGAACGCACCAGCTGCTTTTATGGAGTTGATGAATAGGATATTTCAAGAATACCTAGACAAGTGTGTGATAGTATTTATTAATGACATCCTAGTATACTCTAAGTCTAAAGAAGAACATGCTGAGCACTTGAGACTAGTGCTAGGGATTTTGAGGAAACAGAGACTGTATGCCAAATTTACGAAGTGTGAAATTTGGTTGGAAAGGGTGGATTTCTTGGGACACATAGTATCAAGAGAGGGGATTTCAGTTGACCCGACTAAAATAGAAGCCATAATGGATTGGGAGCGCCCAACTACGGTGACGGAAATAAGGAGCTTTTTGGGTTAGCCGGTTACTACCGCAGGTTTGTGGAAGGATTTTCTAAATTATCTGGACCGATGACAAGATTGACTCAAAAGGGAGTCAAGTTCGTATGGACAGAAGAATGTGAGAAGTGTTTCCAGGAGTTGAAAAGTAGATTGGTGTCCGCACCAGTACTAGCCGTACCGACCGGATCCGAAAGCTTTGTAATATATAGCGATGCCTCATTGAAGGGATTAGGTTGTGTACTGATGCAGAATGACAAGGTGATAGCATATGCATCGAGGCAACTAAAGATACATGAGAGGAACTATCCGACACATGACTTAGAGTTAGCGGCAGTTGTATTCGCCTTGAAGATTTGGCAACACTATTTGTATGGCGTGAAATGCCAAATCTTTACAGATCACAAGAGTCTCAAATATATTTTCACGCAGAAGGAGTTAAATATGAGGCAGCGGAGGTGGCTAGAACTCCTCAAGGACTATGACTGCGAAATTCTATACCATCCTGGTAAGGCAAATAAGGTAGCAGACGCTCTTAGTAGAAAGAATCATGGAATGTTGGCAACAATGATCTCTAGGGGGGTAAACTTCTGGAAAGATGTCAAGGGAATGAGTCTAGAGGTGAGAGTGAGCGGGTATTTGGCACAATTGACGTTGCAACCTGCATTGTTGGGAAGGATCAAAGAAGCACAAGAAACAGACAACGAGAGAGAAGTACTAATCGGAAGAGGACGAGTGAAAGATCTTCATATGGGCGAGGATGGAATCTTAAGGTACCAGAAGAGAGTATGGGTACCAAACAACGACGAAATTAAGAGAGAAATAATGAGGGAGGCTCACTGTTCAAAATTTTCTGTACACCCGGGGAGTACCAAAATGTATAGAGATATGAGGGAGTCATACTGGTGGAACAACATGAAGAACGATGTGGCGGAATATGTGAACCGATTTCTGACCTGTCAACAGGTGAAAAGCGAACATCAGAAGTCGGCAGGGTTATTACAGTCATTGCTAATTCCTGAATGGAAATGGGAAAATATCGCTATGGATTTTGTAAGTGGGTTGCCAAAAACGACCGGAAAACACGATCCGATATGGGTCATAGTAGACAGATTGACCAAGTCGGCACACTTCCTAGCAATCAAGAAGACGGACTCGCTAGAAAGGTTGGCCAAGTTGTACATTGATGAGATAGTGAGGTTACACGGGATACCCGTCTCGATAGTGTCCGACAGGGATACGAGGTTTACTTCGAAGTTCTGGAATAGTCTATAAGGAGCACTTGGGACCGAGTTAGCCATGAGCACGGCCTTTTACCCACAAACAGACGGTCAATCGGAAAGGACCATACAGACACTAGAAGACATGCTGAGGGCAACGTCGTTAGATTGGCCTAATGCGTGGGATGAGCATCTACCATTGGTCGAATTCGCATATAACAACAGTTTTCACGCGAGTATTGGGATGGCACCGTACGAAGCGTTGTATGGGAGGAGGTACAGATTGCCAACTTGTTGGGACGAGGTTGGTGAGAGGAAATTAAGTGGGCCGGAGATCGTGCAAGTTACCGCCGACAAAGTTCAACAGATTCGGAAGTGGCTACAGACTGCACAAAGCCGACAGAAATCCTATGCTGATAATAGGCGGAGGGAATTAGAGTTCCAACCGGGGGATCGCGTATTTTTAAAGATCTCGCCAACGAAAGGGATTATGCGGTTCGGAATCAAAGGCAAATTGAGTCCACGGTATGTGGGACCCTTCGAGATACTCGATAAGATCGGAGAGGTGGCGTATAGGCTGGCATTACCACCTGTGCTATCTGGAGTGCACAACGTATTTCACATCTCCATGCTAAGGAAGTATGTTCACGATCCGAGCCACGTGATCGAGTATAAGCAATTAAGAGTTCGGGCGGATTTGACATACGACGAACGACCTGTCAAGGTAGTCGACAAGAGGGATGAGGTGATAAGGAAACGCACAATTCCATATGTGAAAGTACAATGGAGTAACCACACAGAGAGGGAAGCGACGTGGGAGCTAGAAAGCGAAATGCGCGAATTGTACCCAGACATCTTCTCGGAGTAAGGTACGTCTAAGTTTGAGGACAAACTTCTTTTAAGGGGGTAAAGATGTAAGGACCCGAATTTTTTTATTATGACTAGTAAATAATAACCATAATAAATGGACTCATTTAAGAAGTGGGTTAAATAGTTAAAGAGTGGGCCAAGGTGTAATGAGCTCAAAATTGGGTTGGCCCGAATAAAATTAAATAAACCCAAGCCCAGTTAACAATTACCCAAAGTATAAAATCTTGAGTAGTGAAATTTTAGGTTTTTATTTTCATTAATCAAAACAACACAAACACAAAAAACCCTAATCTCTATACTAGGCGGCCGAACCAAGAGGGAGGAGGAAGAAGAGATTTTCGCCATTGTTTTTGAAGTGTAATCCGATTAATTTCAAGGTAATGTCAAAGCTCACATTCTAAAATTTATTTCGTTGATTTTGGTTTAGTAAAACCTAAACTATGCATGTTTAAAAGAAAATAATCATTAGGGTTGCATGCTAGTAATTGAGTATGGAGAATTTAATTGCTAAAAGCTTAGATTCAAGGCTTTAATAAAATGATAATCTCCATGTTAATTTATTATCAAGATTGATTTTATGATAATGATTTTAATGGATTAATACTCTACAATGTGTGGGGATTGAACCAATATGAGATTGAGGCTAATTAGGGTTTAACAAAAAGGAGGAAAATATTGAGTTTACACCCATAAGGGTTCGGCCGAATGGCCTTGAGATGGGAGAAAATTCTTTTGTTGATTTTAGTGATTATCGTTATTGATTTATGAATAAAATTGATGGTTGGGAATTTTAGAAAAAAATTTAAAGAACAAGAAAATTAACCAAATCAATGAATATGGAGGATATGGGATTCGGCTATGGCCATATAGAGTGAGTGTTGATTCTTAATTAAAAAAATGTTAAGAATTGGGACGAAAATGTTAGTATTTTAGTTAGATTTATAACAGAAAGAAAATATAAACTCTAAAAGAGTTGTTGGAAAGTTAGAAAACTAACTTGAAAGAATATAATATGTACTTGAAAAACCTTGAAAGTTAGAAAGTTAACGGAAAGGAGGAAGATTAAAAGATTTCAGTTAGTTTCCTAATGGAAAAGGATTAAACTGAAAAAGTTAAAGCTAAAAGGAATAAAAAAGAGACCTTGAGGTTAAAGGGGTCCAAGTGGTTAAAAAGAAACTTGGGGGACCTTTACGAACAAAACCAAAGTCAAGGGACCTTCCTACAATTAAACCAAAGTTGAAGGACTAATCTGCAATTAATCCAATGTTGAAGAACTAATTTGCAATTAATCCAAAGTTGAAGGACTAATTTGCAATTAACCCAAAGTTGGGGGACCAAATTGTAATTAAACCAAAATTGGAAGACTTAATTACAATAACATTAAAGTTAAAGGACTGACTCGCGAATCAAAGTCAGAACCCGAAACGTAAGTAAAAGAGTAACGAAATAAAGAAGTAAAAACACATCTCTCAGTTAACTAAGTAGAAGTAGTTAACAAGGTTGAGAGTGCTAAAGTAAACTATTTAATGCCTTGTAGATTCGTACGAGGAGAACTCGGCAGGGAAAAGCAATCAAGGTAAGGGATTACGTTCCTTTTGTCCTTCCATTCTTGTTCAATTGGAAATTCAGAATTTTATTCTCAGAGTAGCTATCGTTATGGCTAGATAGCATTTGAATGATCCTGCGATAAGTAAAAACGTTATTTGAAGTTATCCCTATTTTGTGATGTCCCCTTTGGTCACTAAATATCATTGAATTGAGACTTGTTATGCATACCTGTACCTTCGTATGATTTCCTACTCTAGCCCTAGAAGTGAATATTAGTGGCTTGGAACACGTTTTCAAAAAGGAGGCGTGTCGTCCCTGAAAAGGACGATTTATCCTGTAAAGGATATTAGTCTTGAAAGAGACTATCTTAAGTTAAGGGATTCCATGAGTGATCACATGCCTTCTCTCAGGAACTGTCTGATTACGAGGATAGTTCTCGACCCCGAGCATGTATGTGTGGATACCATACACGTTACGACCCGCACGAATTAGCTTGATGAAGCTAAGTGCATTATCTGTACCTTTGGAATTGAGGTTACAATGTACGTATGGAATTGACGGAAACTTTCATAACACCCTTGAATTGTAGAGCCATAATTCTTAAATGAATTTATCAAGTATGATGTTGACTGTGTCGAATTCCCCGTCGACTTTTATAAGTTAAGATTATCCTATCGTCGAAATTTGATCTTGGAAGTGTTTGTTCTGGTCGTCTCTCCTTAGTAACCGGAGAGGCCGCGTATGAACTTACTGAGCATTCGTTCGCTTACCCCTTCTCGATAAACTTTCTTTTCAGGATCAAGATAGGAGGAGAAGGAGAGTAACCGCGAGGGAAGCGGTGTTTGAAGATTTTAGTTGAATTTAAGAACATTCATTGTTTTCAATTTTGAGTTGTAAGTACTATTATGGTTGGGATGATTTCTACCAAGACAGGTTTATTTTGTTTTATTTCTTCCGCATTGATGATTATTTATGATGTAATGAGGGTTTAGTTTATGGACCCCATTTCAACTATTATTATTCCAGGATTTTTAGTGCCATTAAATGCTCATTAAATGTATGGAAAGTTAGGGGTGTTACAGTTGGTATCAGAGCAATGGCTTTAGGTCTTATGGGAGGTCCTAGGAGTTGAGACTGATTGAAGACTTAGTGCTTAACGATGATTGTGATCTAGTTGAAAGTTTAAATAGAATTACCTCACTCTAGGTAAGTTACTAAGAGTGATGAGTGAAAATACGTCCAAAGAAAGTAAGCTTGCTTATTCATAACTACATGCTTATTGTGTTTTGCATGTGTACCACTATTGAGGCTATCATTCATAAGTATTGACTTAGTTCTTATGGATTGTGTGTAGGATTATTTCAAGGAGACCAATGAAGTCGGTCAGGCACAGTACAGAGCTCCAACAAGAAGTCAAGGTTAAGGAGAACACCATTAAGCAGTTAACTAAGGAGCTTCGCAAGACTAAGAGAGAGCTTAAGAAGGAGACTCTAGGAGTCGGAAGCCTGTAGAGTGCCATCAAGGGACGTGATGATGACTTAGTGTATGTAGAGGGAATATTGGCAATACAGATGGAGAAAGTCAGAAGCTTAGAGAACCATGTGATTAGGGAAAATTGCGAGTGGAACCGGATCAGCGTACAGTTGCTAGATGAGATAGAGCATGGTAATGAACTGAAGAAAAAGATAGCCGAGCAAGAAGCATATGAGGAAAAGCTTAGGGTTTCAAGCTATCAAATCTGGGCAGAGAAGATAGAATTACAAGAGAAGTATGATCAACTTGAAGCAGCACACGCAAATTGTGGAGTCTAGGACATGAAGATACTCATAGTTTTAATTTTAATTATTTATATCAGACAGTTTTAGTACGTTGTTTTATTGGATCTTTGGGACGAATTTCTTATTAATCCTTATTTATTATACGTGACGGAACTCCGTTTTGGAGAACAAATTTTTAACGAAGTTATGGAATGACGTTTAATAAATTCCTAATTATTGCCCAGCTATTGTAAATTATTAATTACCCAGTGAACAGAGATGTAAGACAAGTTAGACCATCTACAACCCATGGATTAAGGAAGTAACCACGGGAAGAAGTAGAAGCACTGGTAAGAACTAGTGAAAAGAAGTTAACTAACTAAGCAAAAATAGTTAGCACCCAATAGAGATCAAACTCCAAAGGAAGAGTTTCTTATGAAGTAAGAGAACCAAGTTAATAAGCCCTAAGAAGTAACGTACTGAAACGATTATTAGGGCAAGGGCACGAGTAAGACCCAAAACACAAGATGTCACACAAACAAGTAAGACGTGACCCTAAATCAAAGTAAGAATACCTAATAAACCGTAAGAGATACGGAAACGTTATTAAAGTTAGACGGAATTGACTATTAGACCTATTACTGAAATCGAATAAATTTACAGATGAATACTCGAAGCGGAAATGCCGGTGGAAACAACAACAATGGGAACGGTGGTAGTAACAGCGGGAATGGAAACGGACAAGTGGGTCCGAACATGGTGAACTTCTTTCAGACGCTCACTCAGACATTAGTAGGGATAGGGCAGGCTGTGGCTGGAATCACCCAGGCACCACCGCCAGCACCGCTGAGGGACCCATTAAAATTGTTTCAAAGGAGGAACCCCGACTCGTTCTCCGATACGGCGAAGGAAAAGCCTGAGGACTGGATAAAAAATACTGAAAGAATCTTTGAGACGCTTACCTGCACTGAAGACCAGAAGGTGACGTTTGTAACGTTTATGCTGAAGGGAAAAGCTCGATTATGGTGGGAAGCGGAGAAGAGAGCCGCAGTGGCTCGAGATGATCCTGCGATCACGTGGAACACGTTCAAAACAATGTTCCATGAGAAATACTACCCAACCAGTTTGAGGAATGAGCGAGTAACTGAATTTTTTGTTGGGTTTCCAAGTAACATGCGCAGCGGAATATAGCAATTTAAAATTTTAAGAAAACCCAAAGCCATGGATCCGTTCATATGATTAAATCAAATACAACATGATGAATAAAGGAAAAACTAACCCTTGATGGCTATCAAATTTTCTCTTGGTCTTGGTGGAGATTTGAAGACTTGATCACGATCACAAAGCTTGAACACGAACTTTGAAGATGATGATTTTCACCCTCTAGCGGTATCTACACATCGAACGAATATCAAAGGAACTTCTTTGATCTTGGTTGCTAGACCAATATTATGAAACACACTTTCACAATATAATAAAGAACTATATGGAATTTATTTGTGAATTATTTTGTTCCTCAATCAAGGATATCTTAGAACAAAATAAATTCTCTCTCAAACTCTTTGAGACTCACAAAAGCACTAGTTAATATGGTCTGGCCGAATTGGTGTTTTTATACACAATTAAGACCTATTCCAAATAGGTAACTTGTGCCAAAAACCTTTCCTAATCAAATTAGGAATTTTCCAACCGGCATACCGGGCGCCCGCCTGGTCCTACCCAGGCGCCCGCTTGTTTGGGCAGAAAGTCCAATTCCTTTTCCGGCTTGTTCAGGCACCCGCCTGGTGCAACCCAAGCGCCCGCTTGGTTGACCAGGAGGCCCAGAACTTTCCAGAAATTCCTTGGAGGTCCTCCGACCCTAAATACCAATATAGTCCTCTTATTTAAGATTCGTTCTATTGTGTGTGACCCTCTAGGATTATACTAAGTTGGCAATGGGCTCAAACATGATTCCATAAGATATGATTAGGTTCTAGCAAACCGTCATACCTACCCAAATAGTATAACTAGATACAAGTTCGCATTCCTTTAGAATATGTCACAATCCCTTTGTCCACGATGTCATTGAACACAAGTCATGGTCAAACAGTCAACTTGTTTTGTTCAATACTTTCTCGATTCCGAATATGTTGATAATTCAAATGCTATTGATCCAATCAATCCATTTGAGTCCGGCCAAACATTTCATCAACATCATTCCTTCGAGGGGCCCAAGCTTGACATCTCTCCGTGGAGGGACAAATCCATTTAGCTTATTATTCTTCCCAACGGGAATCCGATTATGCCAACCATACCCTTTATAACTACCGTGTTAAGGTAGCGTTTGAATATGTCAAACACAATGTTCATCAAGTGGAAGACTATAATAACTTCATGTCTAAGGATTCAAATGACATAACTAATATGAGATATATGTACGACATGGACCATGACATAAATCTCATACAGCGGGTCATGTCCAGTACCTTGTTCCAAACAAGTACCCATAAATCTAACATGATCATCCCATGATCATTTAGCCTTTATAATAGTGCTTAACAAGTACTAGGGACGGGGATTATTATAAGTAAACATGAACAACAATAATAATCAAAACATCTCTTTATTGATATGAAATAAATGATAACAATTACAACGTTTATTAAACGTGCCTAGGGCACCACTACCAAAAATCTCCCACTTGCCCTAGGCCCAATCTCCTATGTATCTAATACCCATGGACCTAACATGACCTTCATGTTTAGCTTGTGGAAGTCCCTTTGTTAGCGGGTCCGCGACATTGTCATCAGTAGGTACTTTGCACATATTCACGTCACCTCTGTCAATGATTTCTCGAATGACATGGTAACGCCTAAGTATCTGTTTGGATTTTTGATGTGCCCTTGGTTCCTTTTCTTGAGAAATAGCACCATTATTATCACAATAAAGGTCTATTGGATTAGCAATACTAGGAACCACTTCAAGTTCAGTGATGAACTTCTTAATCCAAACAGCTTCCTTTGCAGCATCCGATGCAGCAATATACTCAGCTTCCGTTGTAGAATCAGCGGTTGTACTCTGCTTGGAACTCTTCCAGCTTACAGCTCCACCATTTAACATAAACACAAAACCCGATTGCGATTGACTGTCATCTCTGTCGGTTTGGAAGCTTACATCCGTGTAAGCATTTACAACGAGATCATCTTCCATTCCTCCATAGACTAAAAACGAGTCTTTAGTCCTTCTAAAGTACTTAAGAATCGCTTTTACAGCCATCCAGTGATTTTCACCGGGGTCGGATTGGTATCTACTTGTCATGCTTAAAGCATAAGATACATCCGGCCTAGTACAAATTATGGCATACATGATGGACCCAATTGCCGAAGCATATGGAACATCATTCATTTTCTCACGCTTATCTTTTGTTTTAGGACATTGAGTCTTGCTTAGAGAAACTCCATGTAACACGGGCAAGGTGCCTCTCTTAGAATTTTCCATACGGAATCTTCTAACGACCTTGTCAATGTATGTACTTTGGCTTAAACCAAGTAGCCTCCTTGATCTATCTCTATAGATCTTAATGCCAAGTATATATGCGGCTTCACCCATATCTTTCATTGCGAAGCACCTTCCTAACCAAGTCTTTACAGACTGGAGTGTAGGAATGTCGTTTCCAATGAGTAATATGTCATCCACGTATAAAATAAGGAATAGCACTATGCTCCCACTAATCTTCTTGTATACACAAGGCTCATCTTCGTTCTTGATGAAACCAAACTCTTTGACCGATTCATCAAAACGGAGATTCCAACTCCTAGAAGCTTGCTTCAATCCATAGATGGATCTCTGCAATTTGCATACCTTAGAATCTTGTTCAAAACCTTCTGGTTGTGTCATATACACATCCTCTTGGAGTTTTCCATTCAGGAAAGCGGTTTTGACGTCCATCTGTCATATTTCATAGTCATGATATGCGGCAATGGCAAGCAAAATTCTTATAGACTTGATCATTGCTACGGGTGAAAAGGTCTCATCATAGTCAATACCATGAACTTGCCTATAACCCTTCGCTACAAGCCTAGCTTTGTAAGTATGCACCTTCCCATCCATGTCAGTCTTCTTCTTGAAGACCCATTTGCATCCTATGGTTTTTACACCTTCGGGCGCATCAATCAAATTCCAAACTTGATTGTCTTGCATGGATTGCAATTCGGATTCCATGGCTCCAAGCCACTTGTCCGAATCAGGAGAAGACATCGCCTCTTGGTAGGTTGACGGTTCATCATTCTCAATGATTTCTACCTCATTACTATCCGTTACGAGAAATCCATATCTCTCGGGCTCGGATCGTAACCTACTAGATCTGCGAGTTGCTTGTGTATTTTGAACATGTTCCACAACTCCTTGTGGTTCTTGTTCTTGTTCCACTATTGGTTCAATGTTATTTTCTGGGTCTCGAATTTCTTCAAGATTTATTTTACTCCCACTGATTTCTTTGGAGAGAAACTCTTTCTCTAGAAAAACACCAGTTCGGGCAACAAACACTTTGTTGTCCTCACGGTTGTAAAAGTAATATCCTCTAGTTTCCTTAGGATATCCCACGAAAATACATTTATCAGATTTGTGCGCAAGTTTGTCTGAGACAAGTCTTTTGACAAAAGCTTCGCAACCCCAAATCTTCATGAAAGATAGACAAGGCTTCTTTCCGCTCCACATCTCATATGGAGTCTTTTGAATCGATTTAGTTGGAACACGATTTAGTGTGAAAGCAGCGGTCTCTAGGGCGTAACCCCAAAAGGATATTGGAAGATCAACTTGACTCATCATTGATCGAACCATGTCTAACAAAGTCCGGTTCCTCCTCTCGGACACACCATTCCATTGTGGTGTTCCGGGTGGAGTCAATTGTGAAACTATTCCACAATTCTTTAGATGATCATCAAATTCTTGACTTAAGTATTCTCCACCACGATCTGATCGAAGTGCTTTAATACTTTTGCTAAGTTGTTTTTCTACTTCATTTTGAAATATTCTAAATATCTCAAATGCTTCACTCTTATGTTTCATTAGGTAAACATACCAAAATCTGCTATAATCATCAGTGAAGGTTATGAAGTATTGAAATCCTCCCCTAGCATTGCTACTTAATGGTCCGCATACATCGGAATGTATCAACCCCAATAAGTCGCTTGCCCTTTCACCTAGCTTGGTAAAAGGTGTCTTAGTCATTTTTCCAAGAAGACACGACTCACAAGTATCATATGACTCTAAGTCACATGAACCCAAAAGTCCGTCCCCATGGAGTTTTGAGATACGCTTCTCATTAATATGACCAAGACGGCAATGCCATAAATAGGTATGATTTACATCATTAGGTTTAGATTTCTTATTTACATGATAGACATTGTCATTATTTTTATTCTTGACATCCAAGATATAAAGGCCATTAAATGAATTAGCAATACCATAAAGCACATCATTTAAATAAATAAAAAATTTCTTATTCTCAATAAGAAACTTAAAACCTTCATTATCCAAACAAGAAATTGAAATAATATTTCTGCTTAAATCCGGAACATAATAACAATTGTTCAAAACAAGAATTAATCCGGAAGGTAAAGTGACTTCATAAGTCCCTACGGCTAATGCAGCAACTCTTGCTCCATTCCCCACACGTAGATCTACTTCACCTTCTTTAAGCAGTCTCCTATTCTTTAGTCCCTGCACATTTAGACAAATGTGAGAACCACATCCGGTATCCAATACCCAAGAATCAGTGGTAGAAAGGAGAATATCTATCATATAGATACCTGAAGTCGACGCAGCCTTGCTGCTCTTCTTCTTCTTTTTCTCTTCCAAGAAAGCCTTGCAATTACGTTTCCAATGACCAATTTCTTGACAATGGAAACAAATTGCATCCTTTTGTGTATCGGGTTTTGCCTCAGAAGCCTTGGCAACCTTTGCCTTGCTTATCTTGGGTTTGACAACTTTTGCCTTACCCTTTCCTTTGGCACTAGCCTTCTTCCCATCATGAACCAAGAGCATGGGAGAACCTTTCTCCACAATTTTCATCTCTGCAGTTTTGAGCATCCCATACAACTCAGAGAGATTCTTATCCATTCCATGCATGTTATAATTCATCACAAACTGATTATAACTTTTAGGCAATGAATTAAGAATGAGATCCGTGGCTAGCTCCAATGGGATTGGATAGCCAAGTTTCTCAAGGTGCTCTACATAACCTTTCATTTTAAGAAAGTGAGGACTCACTTGTTGCCTTTCATTCATTTTACTAGTAGTGAATGCAACAATGGTCTTGTACCTCTCTTGCCTATCTTGCTCTTGAAACATGGTTCTCAACTCCACGCCTATCTCATAGGCTTCCAAATGTTCCAAACTTTGTTGGAGTTTTGAACACATAGCAGCAAGCATGAGACAACTTACATCTCTAGAATCATTACGATGTTTCTTGTAATTGTCTCTTTCTACCCTAGGGACAGTAGGCGGTGGTTCAGCAGGAAGAGGCCCATCGAGAATGTACAACTTATCTTCTTGCCTAAGAACGATTCTTATGCTACGGATCCAATCCATGAAGTTAGTACCATTCTCTTCGAGCTTATCCTTCTCAAGGATTGATCGCAACGACATTGATTGAGTGTTATTAGTCATTATCTACAAATATGCAAAATTTCCAAAATTTAATAAGTACCGTTTTTCATTAAAGAGATAAATAATGTATTTTAAACAAAATACTCCCACTAAATTATATAAACTTCATATACATCCAATGTATAATATAATTTAATTGGGCTAAGATCCAACTTTAATTTAACTTTTGAGTCCACGGAGGCGGACCGCTCAAAAACTAAATTAATTAGGTAGACAATCATGTCAATCATATCCCATATGATTCTTAGATCCTTTTATGAGATTCTTTGAGAAATCCAATTTCAAAAAACATGTTTAATCTCATCTTTTTCCTAGGCCCAAAACTGTTTTGACGCCTAATTAAGTCCGACCATTTTAAACGCATAGGAACCATTCAATTTAACGCACTTTGCGGAGGCAAGCCCACATTAAATTAATGAACCTCATCTTGCTCATATATGAATAAAATCAATGCACTTCGCGGAGGCGAACCCACATCAAAATCACCCATATATAAACAAGTGTTTTAATCATGGCATGGCAAAGAAGGACTTAAAACTTTCTTTGAAGGTTCATCACATATAGCATATAACACATTTATGAAGACATAATATAAACATGTTACACATCAAGTTTAGCCACTAAATTAATCCCATTAATTTAAGCATGATATTTATGTGTCATTAGTTTCTCTATAATTATGAGGATGAGACTATTTCAACTTTGGTTATTATCTCCAAATCAAGACAACAAGAAGCGCGGTCGAACTAAGCCATTAGGCAACCACAATCCCGCACTAATTCGAGAAACCAAGAAAGTAGTCCATGTGGCCGAAACTAAGCAATAGATGGTCTCGATGAACGTAGGCCAATTGCATTCACAATTCCACATGGATCTCCAATCATTGAATCAAGAACTTTGTTTTTCAATTTTAGCAATTATGAACTCTTCATAATTCTAACTTCGCTTTATCTTTGAAACTTTGATTGCGATCAATTTTGGGAAACACAATCTCGATGAACGCAGATTAGCCATCCAAAACTTGAACCAATCTAGGAATCACAAGAATAAAACAAATAGGAAATTCAAACCCCAAAATCCACACACAAACCAACTACCCAAAACCCATTCCAGATCAGCAAGTCTGGAGTGGTCTTGTTACTGTTTTGTTGGATTTATCGAAAAATTCCAGAATCAGATTTTGAACAAAATCAGAATATTCCATTCTGGCCTAGCGAGCGCGCGCCTGGTCCAGCGCGAGCGGGCGCCTGCAACGCGCGCGCGCCTGGTCCAGCGCGGGCGAGCGCCTGTATGGTCAGAATGCTATAGAATTTTCAAGTTCGAAAATTTTGTCTCAAAATTATTTTTCCCCGATTATTAAAACTTTGATCTAATCAAAAATCAATAATCAAAATAATTCAGAATCCACCATAATTTTTATTGCGATTGAATCGTGCGATTAAAGTTGCAAAACAATAAACCACATAAAATCACAAAACACATAAGCATCATATATTCCAATATTCATATCATGCAAGGCACATAAACAATTTATATACACATAACATGATCCAAGTATTGAATTAATCAACATGAACGGGGCTCTGATACCACTGTTGGGTTTCCAAGTAACATGCGCAGCGGAATATAGCAATTTAAAATTTTAAGAAAACCCAAAGCCATGGATCCGTTCATATGATTAAATCAAATACAACATGATGAATAAAGGAAAAACTAACCCTTGATGGCTATCAAATTTTCTCTTGGTCTTGGTGGAGATTTGAAGACTTGATCACGATCACAAAGCTTGAACACGAACTTTGAAGATGATGATTTTCACCCTCTAGCGGTATCCACACTTCGAACGAATATCAAAGGAACTTCTTTGATCTTGGTTGCTAGACCAATATTATGAAACACACTTTCACAATATAATAAAGAACTATATGGAATTTATTTGTGAATTATTTTGTTCCTCAATCAAGGATATCTTAGAACAAAATAAATTCTCTCTCAAACTCTTTGAGACTCACAAAAGCACTAGTTAATATGGTCTGGCCGAATTGATGTTTTTATACACAATTAAGACCTATTCCAAATAGGTAACTTGTGCCAAAAACCTTTCCTAATCAAATTAGGAATTTTCCAACCGGCATACCGGGCGCCCGCCTGGTCCTACCCAGGCGCCCGCTTGTTTGGGCAGAAAGTCCAATTCCTTTTCCGGCTTGTTCAGGCGCCCGCCTGGTGCAACCCAAGCGCCCGCTTGGTTGACCAGGAGGCCCAGAACTTTCCAGAAATTCCTTGGAGGTCCTCCGACCCTAAATACCAATATAGTCCTCTTATTTAAGATTCGTTCTATTGTGTGTGACCCTCTAGGATTATACTAAGTTGGCAATGGGCTCAAACATGATCCCATAAGATATGATTAGGTTCTAGCAAACCGTCATACCTACCCAAATAGTATAACTAGATACAAGTTCCTATTCCTTTAGAATATGTCACAATCCCTTTGTCCACGATGTCATTGAACACAAGTCATGGTCAAACAGTCAACTTGTTTTGTTCAATACTTTCTCGATTCCGAATATGTTGATAATTCAAATGCTATTGATCCAATCAATCCATTTGAGTCCGGCCGAACATTTCATCAACATCATTCCTTCGAGGGGCCCAAGCTTGACATCTCTTCGTGGAGGGACAAATCCATTTAGCTTATTATTCTTCCCAACGGGAATCCGATTATGCCAACCATACCCTTTATAACTACCGTGTTAAGGTAGCGTTTGAATATGTCAAACACAACGTTCATCAATTGGAAGACTATAATAACTTCATGTCTAAGGATTCAAATGACATAACTAATATGAGATATATGTACGACATGGACCATGACATAAATCTCATACAGCGGGTCATGTCCAGTACCTTGTTCCAAACAAGTACCCATAAATCTAACATGATCATCCCATGATCATTTAGCCTTTATAATAGTGCTTAACAAGTACTAGGGACGGGGATTATTATAAGTAAACATGAACAACAATAATAATCAAAACATCTCTTTATTGATATGAAATAAATGATAACAATTACAACGTTTATTAAACGTGCCTAGGGCACCACTACCAACATTTTTGACCTTGACACAAGGGAGCCGGACAGTGGCAGAATATGGGGAGAAGTTTACGGACCTGTTAGAATTTGCTCCCCAATTTTTCGACAATGAAGAACAGAAAGCCAGGAAGTTTGAGGCGGGACTGAGTGACAGGATCAAGAACAGGATTACTCCGCTGGCATTGGCTACGTACTCCACAGTATTGGATCGGGCTAAGATAGTCGAGAAAGAGTCCGATAACTACCGAAGTCACCGAGAAGAGAAAGGCAAAGGGCCAGCAAAAGATCCAGACAGTAATAAGGGAACACAAGGGAACAAGGATCAGAATAACCAGAAGAGGAAAGCAGTCGACGACGGTTGTGGTAAGGGAAATTATAAGGACAGACACAACAACAACAATCGAAACTCCAACAATAACAGAAAGGAGTGGAACAAGGGAGGAAACCGTGAGGTTGCGAATACGGACAAGTGCACCATATGTGATGGGAATCACAAAACAGAAGTCTGTTTCTACAAGGAACGCAAGTGCTACAACTGCGAGAAAGTGGGACATCCAAAGTGGAAATGCCCCGAACCCAAGAAGGAAGGACCAGCTGCAAGGGCAGGAGGAAATAATGGGGGAAATGGCGGAGGCCGTGGGAGAATATTCACCATGACTGCCAAAGCTGCTAGCGTGAATGAGGATCTGGTGGCAGGTACGCTACAATTAAATTCTCGCGATGTATATGTGCTAATTGATACTGGGGCTACCCACTCCGTAGTTAGTCAAAAAGTAGCAAAAAAATTAAGATTACAACCAGAAGCCTTGCAAATACCATTAGTAATAGATACACCTGCTAAGGAGGCCATTCCGATCACCACAATCTACAGAAAATGCACTCTAGGGATAGGGGGCATTAACCTAGAAGCCGATTTCATCGAACTAGACATGTCAGAGTTCAACGTGATATTAGGGATGGATTGGTTGTCCTTACATCGGGCAAATGTGAACTGTCACGAGAAAGTAATGACGTTTCTAGGAAAAAAGGGAGAAAAGTGTAGTTTCACAGGGACGAAACCGAGGAAGCAAGTGAATCTGATCTCGGTGATGAAAGCTCGCAAACTAATCAGGAAGGGTTGTGAAGGATTTTTGGCGCACATAAGTAAGACGGAAGGAAAAGGAGTAACTATAGAGTCGCTCGAAGTAGTTAATGAATTCCAAGACGTATTTCTGGAAGAGCTGCCGGGAGTACCACCTGTTAGATAAGTGGAATTCACGATTGACTTAGCACCGGAGACGGCACCTATCTCGAGGGCACCGTACAGAATGGCTCCGATGGAATTAAAGGAGTTGAAAGAACAACTGCAGGAATTACTGGACAAAGGGATACTTAGACCGAGTGTATCTCCATGGGGTGCACCAGTACTATTTGTGAAGAAGAAGGATGGGTCGATGAGGCTATGTATCGACTATCGTGAGTTGAACAAAGTGACTGTGAGAAATCAGTACCCATTACCGAGAATTGATGACTTATTTGACCAATTGAGAGGAGCTTGTTACTTTTCTAAGATTGATCTTAGGTCAGGATATCATCAGTTAAGGGTCAGGGATGAGGATGTAGCAAAGAACGCATTCAGAATGAGATACGGACATTATGAATTCATTGTGATGCCTTTCGGTTTAACGAACGCACCAGCTGCTTTTATGGAGTTGATGAATAGGATATTTCAAGAATACCTAGACAAGTGTGTGATAGTATTTATTGATGACATCCTAGTATACTCTAAGTCTAAAGAAGAACATGCTGAGCACTTGAGACTAGTGCTAGGGATTTTGAGGAAACAGAGACTGTATGCCAAATTTACGAAGTGTGAATTTTGGTTGGAAAGGGTGGCTTTCTTGGGACACATGGTATCAAGAGATGGGATTTCAGTTGACCCGACTAAAATAGAAGCCATAATGGATTGGGAGCGCCCAACTACGGTGACGGAAATAAGGAGATTTTTGGGTTTAGCCGGTTACCACTGCAGGTTTGTGGAAGGATTATCTAAATTATCTAGACCAACGACGAGATTGACTCAAAAGGGAGTCAAGTTCGTATGGACAGAAGAATGTGAGAAGAGTTTCCAGGAGTTGAAAAGTAGATTGGTGTCCGCACCAGTACTAGCCGTACGACTGGATCCGAAAGCTTTGTAATATATAGCGATGCCTCATTGAAGGGATTAGGTTATGTACTGAGCTCAAAATAATAACCATAATAAATGGACTCATTTAAGAAGTGGTTAAATAGTTAAAGAGTGGGCCAAGGTGTAATGAGCTCAAAATTGGGTTGGCCCGAATAAAATTAAATAAACCCAAGCCCAGTTAACAATTACCCAAAGTATAAAATCTTGAGTAGTGAAATTTTAGGTTTTTATTTTCATTAATCAAAACAACACAGACACAAAAAACCCTAATCTCTATACTAGGCGGCCGAACCAAGAGGGAGGAGGAAGAAGAGATTTTCGCCATTGTTTTTGAAGTGTAATCCGATTAATTTCAAGGTAATGTCAAAGCTCACATTCTAAAATTTATTTCGTTGATTTTGGTTTAGTAAAACTTAAACTATGCATGTTTAAAAGAAAATAATCATTAGGGTTGCATGCTAGTAATTGAGTATGGAGAATTTAATTGCTAAAAGCTTAGATTCAAGGCTTTAATGAAATGATAATCTCCATGTTAATTTATTATCAAGATTGATTTTATGATAATGATTTTAATGGATTAATACTCTACAATGTGTGGGGATTGAACCAATATGAGATTGAGGCTAATTAGGGTTTAACAAAAAGGAGGAAAATATTGGGTTTACACCCATAAGGGTTCGGCCGAATGGCCTTGAGATGGGGGAAAATTCTTTTGTTGATTTTAGTGATTATCGTTATTGATTTATGAATAAAATTGATGGTTGGGAATTTTAGAAAAAAAATTAAAGAACAAGAAAATTAACCAAATCAATGAATATGGAGGATATGGGATTCGGCTATGGCCATATAGAGTGAGTGTTGATTCTTAATTAAAAAAATGTTAAGAATTGGGACGGAAAAGCTAGTATTTTAGTTAGATTTATAACGGAAAGAAAATATAAACTTTAAAAGAGTTGTTGGAAAGTTAGAAAACTAACTTGAAAGAATATAATATGTACTTGGAAAACCTTGAAAGTTAGAAAGTTAACGGAAAGGAGGAAGATTAAAAGATTTCAGTTAGTTTCCTAACGGAAAAGGATTAAACTGAAAAAGTTAAAGCTAAAAGGAATAAAAACGAGACCTTGAGGTTAAAGGGGTCCAAGTGGTTAAAAAGAAACTTGGGGGACCTTTACGAACAAAACCAAAGTCAAGGGACCTTCATGCAATTAAACCAAAGTTGAAGGACTAATCTGCAATTAATTTCAAAGTTGAAGGACTAATTTGCAATTAATCCAAAGTTGAAGGACTAATTTGCAATTAACCCAAAGTTGAGGGACCAAATTGTAATTAAACCAAAGTTGGAGGACTTAATTACAATAACATTAAAGTTAAAGGACTGACTCGCGAATCAAAGTCAGAACCCGAAACGTAAGTAAAAGAGTAACGAAATAAAGAAGTAAAAACACATCTCTCAGTTAACTAAGTAGAAGTAGTTAACAAGGTTGAGAGTACTAAAGTAAACTATTCAATGCCTTGTAGATTCGTACGAGGAGAACTCGGCAGGGAAAAGCAATCAAGGTAAGGGATTACGTTCCTTTTGTCCTTGCATTCTTGTTCAATTGGAAATTCAGAATTCTATTCTTAGAGTAGCTATCGTTATGGCTAGATAGCATTTGAATGATCCTGCGATAAGTAAAAACGTTATTTGAAGTTATCCCTATTTGGTGATCTCCCCTTTGGTCACTAAATATCATTGAATTGAGACTTGTTATGCATACCTGTACCTTCATATGCTTTCCTACTCTTGCCTTAGAAGTGAATACTAGAGGCTTGGAACATGTTTTCAGAAAGGAGGCGTGTCGTCCCTCAAAAAGGACGATTTATCCTGTAAAGGATATTAGTCTTGAAAGAGACTATCTTAAGTTAAGGGATTGCATGAGTGATCACATGCCTTCTCTCAGGAACTGTCTGATTACAAGGATAGTTCTCGACCCCGAGCATGTATGTGTGGATACCATACACGTTACGACCCGCACGAATTAGCTTGATGAAGCTAAGTGCATTATCTGTACCTTTGGCATTGAGGTTACAATGTACGTATGGAATTGACGGAAACTTTCATAACACCCTTGAATTGTAGAGCCATAATTCTTAAATGAATTTATCAAGTATGATGTTGACTGTGTCGAATTCCCCATCGACTTTTATAAGTTAAGATTATCCTATCGTCGAAATTTGATCTTGGAAGTGTTTGTTCTGGTCGTCTCTCCTTAGTAACCGGAGAGGCCGCGTATGAACTTACTGAGCATTCGTTCGCTCACCCCTTCTCTATAAACTTTCTTTTCAGGATCAAGATAGGAGAAGGAGAGTAACCGCGAGGGAAGCGGTGTTTGAAGATTTTAGTTGAATTTAAGAACATTCATTGTTTTCAATTTTGAGTTGTAAGTACTATTATGGTTGGGATGATTTCTACCAAGACAGGTTTATTTTGTTTTATTGCTTCCGCATTGATGATTATTTATGATGTAATGAGGGTTTAGTTTATGGACCCCATTTCAACTATTATTATTCAAGTATTTTTAGTGCCATTAAATGCTCATTAAATGTATGGAAAGTTAGGGGTGTTACAATTTTTATGAATGATAATGGAGTATTGGAGTTACAGAGTTTTGTACGTTGTTTCTAGAGGTTAAAGATACTGATTTCTGAAAATTAGAAACTGGTCCATGCATTTGTGAATATTTCAATTCGGTCCTTGTGTTGGTGAATGTTTTCAGATTAGTCCCTCTGTTTGTTAAGAAACTTGTTAAGCTTTAGAAAGTCATAACTCTTTCGTTATAAACCGGAATTGAATGATTTTTTATTCTAACTTGACTAATTTTAAAAGAGCTTTTCAATAAAATAGATTTCAGAAACAAAAAGTCGTCTGTATTTTCTCATAAAGTCGGTTTTTGCAGCAGTGCATTTTAAAAGCATTCCGAAGTCCGTCAATTGTTAAGGAAAAAGAAAACATAATTAATTCATTGGTACTCGGAATTAAGTGATTTTGAGCCTAAGCTCATTAATTTTCCATGTTCTTTCCAACGGTTAAATTATTTTATGTAAATTATGATTCTTAAAATCTCAGATTTAACTTTTTCATGGTTGCTGCATTTTAAAACGAGCTAAATAGAGCAAGGTTGAATAATTCATAGAAAATTCATTCGGGAATGGAATTTGATGGTTCTTGGTTCTAAATTGAGTAGTTTTCAGAGTACCTTTTATATGTGATGGTTTTAGAAACTGACTCTTAACTCATTTGTGCAAAACAATGTATTGTTGTATGATGTTCACTTGACATGTTAATTGTTGTTTATCTTTATACGTATTTAAAATGGATACTAACTCGTGGACCTTGTACTTTTTGTTGTGTTAGATTGAGGAGTGTTATCTGACTTGAGTATCGTTTTGGAGTAGCTGGCATTTGAGGTAAGGGGTTCTTGTCAACCTAGAAACCTTTCTTGTCTTTGTTATTGGAACAAATTTATATTGTTGCTCGTATTGTTCATTGTTACTCCGCCTTAGACACTTTGAGTTACTTGAATCTTGAACACTTGAAATCCTCGACTAATAAAGGATCCAACACCGGTTGTTGTCTTGTGGCTCCGAGATCAAATTATCCTTTGCAGGCGATAGTTTGATGTTTGAGCCAATCTTGATCCTTGACTTGACTTGACATTGGGCATTCGACCGACTCAAAACTGTTATGGAATAGACATCGAAATTCTTTGTTATCGTTCATTTCATTCACTGGGATGGGTCTTAAAATTCATGAACTGATTTGATCATTACCACTTTGTTAAATCGATTTGGGATTCTATACACTATCCTAACCTTCCTGGCAGGTTCCTTAGTGGGCAATTTGTGCTCACCCCTTTATTCTTTTCCCCCTTCCCAGGTGGAGCTTAGAAACGAACAGTGATGTTTTGGCGCTAGAGAGGTGATCTAGATTAGAAGTCATGTTGTAGTTGTGAGAGAACTTTGTACTTTGCTTATATGTGCATTATAACTTGTGTAATGTTGTAAGTTCATAGATATGGTTTGTAATGTTTTGTTTTTGGTCTTGGGTTAGCAGCTCTGATGTACTCAACTCGAGCGTTTGTATCGTATAGTTTGGTCTGGTTTGTTTATAAGATGAGAAAAAAATTCAGGTCTCATTTTGAGTTTTCAATTGATTATCGTTTTGTTCGTCACTCCTCGACGTCCGTGCGACCCTCGGATTTCGGGGCGTGACACGTAGTCTCTTCTTCGTGAAGGTTTTTGAAGTTGCATCATCATCATATAGGTCTGTTAAGCATTGATTGGTTACTCTAATGTGCTTCCGATTTTTTTTTTGTATTACTATTTCTGACTTACACTAAGGACACGATAGTTATTGAGTTATACGGAGTATATTTCTTTTCCATTTTGCAGTCATAAGAAGAGGGTGTTAGATTTTCTGGACCAGTTTTAATCATTTTATGAACATTTGAATTTAGGCAAACATGTAATCTTCTTCTAGGGAAATTGCAATTTCTGAGTTCATTGGATAGGTGGGGACTCTTTGAGTGAGTTTCTCTATAGAAAATTGTAGGGTGATGGAGTTCGACTTGCATTCTGTCTATGGCTCTAATGTCGCGACCCAGACCCGTGGTCCAACTTGGCCCCACGCTCGGGACACGATCGGAAGACGTCATAAAACATTTTAGGAAAAATTTTCGAAATGTACTTTCATAAAAGTTTAACACTTTAAAATAACTTTACAAATAACTTCCAAAAGGAAGTACTTAGCCCGAAGGCTTACAAACTTTGCTTACAAATACACAAACACCAACATTTTCCAAAATATAAGTTTTAAAAGATGATGAAGTCACGGATACTCTACCCCAAAAGGTTATACATTTACATAATGTATCCTTTAACATACACACCACTTCCCAAAAGTCTTACCAAAGATCCTCTTCCCGACGTCCTCCCTGTGTGTGAACTATCCCCTGGGCTCCTTATCTAAAACGGTAAACAAATAAGGGGTGAGAATAAATCTCAGTAAGTTACTAAAATGCAACTACATTACATGCTTATATGATAAACATAAAGGAACAATGTCACAAATGATCATATAGCATATAGCACATAATATGAGAGGCTCCCTATCGCCAACCGTCCCATACCGGTTGGAAATAACGACCAACTCATCATACAACACATAGTGTAGGAGTAAACACTCCTACGAGGATACCAAGCCAAGGTTTACCGAAGTAACATAACCATCTGAGAATACCATATGAGAAAACCAGTTGAGAAAACCATCTGAGCAGCATAAATAGCTGAAGCCGGGATCCCGAAAACTAAACCATATCCAACAGAGCCAAAGTAACAACGGGCAGCATCAATAGCTGAAACAGGTTCCGGAACCATATAACATAACAACAACAATAGTGGGAGAAAATGACACAAAGTCATACCCCTAAATGCTCACGCGAGGGAGCGAGTTCATCCCATCCAAGGCCAATCTGGACTGAGGAAATAGGTCCAGTGGAAAAGCCTTATAGTGCACTTAACTGATGCCACTACAATGCCTTCCACCTCCACTCGATAACATCCCAAACCTGGGAAATAGGACCAGTGGAAAAGCCTTATAGTGAACTTGGCTAGTGTGCCACTATAATGCTTTCCACCTCCACTCGATAACACACAAAACCAGCTGGACTTTCAACAAAGAGCACAGTAATAAATACTTGCTAAAACAACAAACAGGGCATGATTCCATAGAAGGAAACCACACAAGCTCATCGTAGAGAAGTAAACACGTTTTCACAATAATGTGCACAATCTTGACATTAAGTCACCACACAATCCATCTACACAATCACATTAAGTCAAACCCGATCACAAAGGACCAATTCTATCATTTTGATACCTCATAACAATTATCTAGGCATCCTAGGACATCGCCTAAAACCTAGCCCAATACTTAACGAAAAACAAACAAGTTGTTAAAACTCAGACTGCTCGGCCGCTCTACTTACTTGACTCGGCCGAGCGGATCGGTCGAGTCCTTTACTTTGATCGGCCGCTCTCCTAGCACTCAACATTCGACAATAAGGGGATCGGCCGCTCTAATTTACTGACTCGGCCGCTCCACTGCAGAATGGCCAATTCCCATGAAAAATCTAACAAAGTTCACTTTCATTACCAAGTAATTACCCAATCCTAAAGCACAACAACATCATTATAACTTCACAACACTACCATACCAACCTCATCTAGCATATACCCATAATAATAAAAGTTATTACTACTCCCTCCGTCCCAAATTTACAAGTATAATAAAAGTTATTACTACTCCCTCCGTCCCAAATTTACAAGTATAATAAAAGTTGTTACTACTCCCTCCGTCCCAAATTTACAAGTATATATAAAAGTTATTACTACTCCCTCCGTCCGAAATTTACAAGTATAATAAAAGTTATTACTACTCCCTCCGTCCCAAATTTACAAGTATAATAAAAGTTATTACTACTCCCTCCGTCCCAAATTTACAAGTATAATAAAAGTATACCAAAACATCATTTCACCACATATTAAGCATATATAGCATGATTATGACCATTTTAACACTTAAAGGGGGATTAGTAACTTACCTATTTCCAGAAAAAGTATCGCAGAAATAATATTTGATCGGGTAGAAATGACCTACTCAACGCCCTGATCATTTTTATATAATTAGTTTTTAAAACGGATAAGTAATTAAAAAGATAAAAATTAAAATAGGATGAAACTTACCTTGAATGTTCATGAACCAGAGGGAGTAATTTTAGTGTGTGTGTGTGTGTGTAGTGACTACGCAGAGAAGGAAAGAAAATGAAGATAAGTATGAATTACTTATATATATATAGTAACCCATTAAGGTCCTTCTACTTTCATTTTCAACAATTAAGCCCCTGAACTTTAAAGTTACACTTTGGACCCTAAAGTTTCAACTAACTCATTTATTCCTTTTAACAAAATTTCTACTAACACATTAACTAACTCAACTAATCATATAAGATGTGCAATTCGTATATTATGATGCAACACATAAAATGCACACATAATTTTAAATTAAAATTCACAAAAATATAAAATAAATATAAAATGAATAATACGAATTTTGGGGTCGTTACACTCACTCCCCCTTAAAGAAAATTCGACCCGAATTTTAGGATTGCTTACCTCCATTATCAGACAACCAAGGATACTTCCCTTTATTATAATCCCGAAGCTTCATACTGAGTTCAATATCCTCTAAAACTTTAGACACACAAGAGAAGAATCATAAACATCCCATGAAATCGAACTATCTTCTGAACAAATGAGTAACAACTGGAATTAATATTTATACTCTCAAAATAGAAAAGGTGAGAAAACTTGGTAACCAATCCGCTATCAGTCAACATCATTTATTCCATCTATTCAGTGCAGCCCCTTCAATGAAACTTTTCGCAATAAATTCATATCCACTCAGAAATCTCAAGGCTTGTCACAAACTAACTGATCACTGATATTCTACTTCCAGATTATTCGCAGCTCAAGGACTTAGTTGAATGCTTAGAATTTCACGGGTCAACAAATCAAAGGTAACTCTTCAAATTTATCTCAATACTCTACATTTACTTGGGTTCATAATTAAATTGATCTTGTGTATCTTTTCAAGTATCTATAGCTGAATTCCGTTATACATGTTGGTTCCACTAAGTGTTGACCACATACTCTACCACAAAAGTTAAAGTTCCATCACTAGCAACGCACAAAATCGGGTTGTCTATCCTCGTTCATTCCACTAGAAATTTTCTATAGTTGAAATCCTTCAATAAAGTAGAACTTAAAGTTTTCACAATCGCAAAATCACCCCATATCTCAACTCACAAAGATTTCAAAATGTTAATTCCTCTAACATTCTCCAGTTAGTTTTATCAAACATGAACTATAAGTCAAGATATCCTCTAACACATTACCTTTCTCCGATGATATAACATAGTAAACACTTCAAATATAACTCCATCAAAGTCATTCACTAATGCAATGGATGTATAATCGCAATAAATCTCAATTTATGGGTAGGATAATTTTTGTTCATAAAGAATCAATCTTCTCAAAGCACACATTGTTACCGTTCCATTCTGAAGCAATAAACATCTCAATCACTCTTTAAGGTATCTCAATGAATAATGAATTATTAAATCCACTATAATGGTAAAACTCGACATATCCACTAGAAAATAATAACACAGATCATATCCTCTAGATAACGATAATACTAGTCAAATCCATTAAGCAATACCAATACTAAAGTTGTCATCAGCTCTCGTTTCAACAATTAACTCGCAACAATTAAACTCGTTCCACTCTTACCAATCCATCGAGAAAGTATCTTTCTATGCCGAATAGTTAACACGGCAACTACCTGAGAATCCATCAATGAATCTCTAATAATATACCAATCTCAACCACTCAAAATAACCCAAGGTTCTCCTCAAGAAACAAGTACCACTTAAGGGAAAATACACTTAAAATCTCACAAGGAAAGGATATCTTCTAATTTAAATGCAAATATTTCACTACTAACTCCATAAACCAACTACCAGGCACTCGTGACAACAATTTACAAGTTTTGATGCATAAAAAGCATGAATGCTAAACACACACATATGTAAAACTCCACCACAATAACATCAAAATCTTGTGATGGCAACATCACTAAACCGGCAAGTAAAACATGCTCATGAATACGCACATCACAAGTACACGACACTTTATCGGTCGTCAAACACTCCCCCTTAAAGAAGACACATCTAATCACAGAAGGTAAAGACTCAGAAGACACATGTAATCAAGAGACAAAATGCACAAACACACAAGTATGCGAAGAGCCAGGGTCTATAAGTGTATGTGCTCTCAGACTAGACATAGAAATTATACCTTCAGTCACATTAGAAGGATCCGAAATTTGCTGTTGAGTAATGGCAAAGACACGACCCTGCACTTTAGGCCTTCCTGAAGAATCCCTCTTCTGGCCCTGTGAAGACCCAACTACTCTTCCCAAAGTCTGATTAGTGAACCTGGGACAATGCCTCTGGAAATGACCCAACTGACCGCAATTCATACATCTACCTTGTTTCTTCCAACATTTCTCTTCAGAATGCCCTTCTTTTTGACAATAGTTACAAACCTTCTTATTTTGATACCCTAAAGTGTTACCCTGATTTCTATTACCTGTCTGTCCTTGAGAAGACCCTTTTGATTGTAAAGATCCACCTTGATTCCCTTTATTATCCTCGCGTTTTTGTTGTTGCCTACCTTGCCTCCCTGCACCTAACAATTCCATTTTCTTCTTGTGTTCCTCAATATCATTCTCCACCTGGTAGGCTCGATCAACTGCATCTTGAAAATCTTGCAACTTGTGGGATACTAGTTGAGTTCTAATCACAGTTCTCAATCCCTTTACAAATCGCATAGCCTTCCTCTCCTCAGTTGCCACTAAGTGGGTACAGTACCTGGATAACTACGTGAATTTGGATGTATACTGAGCCACAGACATAATATTCTGCTCCAAGTTAAGAAACTCCATTTCCTTCTTGTCTTGATCTACCCGAGGAATGAAATGTTCCTTAAATTTCTTCAGAAAGTTCTCCCAAGTATATGGTTTATGATTCTCATCCCAGTTAATTTTTAAACTTTTCCACCAGTGCTCAGCAGCTCCACTCAACTTATAAGTAGCAAACCTGACTTGTTCTTCATCAGTACATCTGAGAACATCAAATATTTTTTCCATCGATTCAATCCACCTCTCAACCTTGGTCACATCCGGTTCTCCATCATAGCCAGTTGGTTTCATCTTTAAAAACTGTTCCAGACCATACCTCGGAGGTGCATGTTCTCCTCCTTGCCTCTGATCATGTATAGTTTTCATAGCCGCCTCGAACATTCCTTGAAACATAGCTCGAGCTTCTTCTCTTACATTACCCTGGCCGGCGGTACCCGACTGTTCACCCTCAGTTCCAACCATTTTTACTGAGTACCTGCATAAAACACTCAACGTTACTCACTCCATAGTCAACTACCCTCCTAGGTCACTTAGTCATTCTAGACCATCTACAACCTAGCTCTGATACCAACTGTCGCGACCCAGACCCGTGGTCCAACTTGGCCCCACGCTCGGGACACGATCGGAAGACGTCATAAAACATTTTAGGAAAAATTTTCGAAATGTACTTTCATAAAAGTTTAACACTTTAAAATAACTTTACAAATAACTTCCAAAAGGAAGTACTTAGCCCGAAGGCTTACAAACTTTGCTTACAAATACACAAACACCAACATTTTCCAAAATATAAGTTTTAAAAGATGATGAAGTCACGGATACTCTACCCCAAAAGGTTATACATTTACATAATGTATCCTTTAACATACACACCACTTCCCAAAAGTCTTACCAAAGATCCTCTTCCCGACGTCCTCCCTGTGTGTGAACTATCCCCTAGGCTCCTTATCTAAAACGGTAAACAAATAAGGGGTGAGAATAAATCTCAGTAAGTTACTAAAATGCAACTACATTACATGCTTATATGATAAACATAAAGGAACAATGTCACAAATGATCATATAGCATATAGCACATAATATGAGAGGCTCCCTATCGCCAACCGTCCCATACCGGTTGGAAATAACGACCAACTCATCACACAACACATAGTGTAGGAGTAAACACTCCTACGAGGATACCAAGCCAAGGTTTACCGAAGTAACATAACCATCTGAGAATACCATATGAGAAAACCAGTTGAGAAAACCATCTGAGCAGCATAAATAGCTGAAGCCGGGATCCCGAAAACTAAACCATATCCAACAGAGCCAAAGTAACAACGGGCAGCATCAATAGCTGAAACAGGTTCCGGAACCATATAACATAACAACAACAATAGTGGGAGAAAATGACACAAAGTCATACCCCTAAATGCTCACGCGAGGGAGCGAGTTCATCCCATCCAAGGCCAATCTGGACTGAGGAAATAGGTCCAGTGGAAAAGCCTTATAGTGCACTTAACTGATGCCACTACAATGCCTTCCACCTCCACTCGATAACATCCCAAACCTGGGAAATAGGACCAGTGGAAAAGCCTTATAGTGAACTTGGCTAGTGTGCCACTATAATGCTTTCCACCTCCACTCGATAACACACAAAACCAGCTGGACTTTCAACAAAGAGCACAGTAATAAATACTTGCTAAAACAACAAACAGGGCATGATTCCATAGAAGGAAACCACACAAGCTCATCGTATAGAAGTAAACACGTTTTCACAATAATGTGCACAATCTTGACATTAAGTCACCACACAATCCATCTACACAATCACATTAAGTCAAACCCGATCACAAAGGACCAATTCTATCATTTTGATACCTCATAACAATTATCTAGGCATCCTAGGACATCGCCTAAAACCTAGCCCAATACTTAACGAAAAACAAACAAGTTGTTAAAACTCAGACTGCTCGGCCGCTCTACTTACTTGACTCGGCCGAGCGGATCGGTCGAGTCCTTTACTTTGATCGGCCGCTCTCCTAGCACTCAACATTCGACAATAAGGGGATCGGCCGCTCTAATTTACTGACTCGGCCGCTCCACTGCAGAATGGCCAATTCCCATGAAAAATCTAACAAAGTTCACTTTCATTACCAAGTAATTACCCAATCCTAAAGCCCAACAACATCATTATAACTTCACAAAACTACCATACCAACCTCATCTAGCATATACCCATAATAATAAAAGTTATTACTACTCCCTCCGTCCCAAATTTACAAGTATAATAAAAGTTATTACTACTCCCTCCGTCCCAAATTTACAAGTATAATAAAAGTTGTTACTACTCCCTCCGTCCCAAATTTACAAGTATAATAAAAGTTATTACTACTCCCTCCGTCCGAAATTTACAAGTATATATAAAAGTTATTACTACTCCCTCCGTCCGAAATTTACAAGTATAATAAAAGTTATTACTACTCCCTCCGTCCCAAATTTACAAGTATAATAAAAGTTATTACTACTCCCTCCGTCCCAAATTTACAAGTATAATAAAAGTATACCAAAACATCATTTCACCACATATTAAGCATATATAGCATGATTATGACCATTTTAACACTTAAAGGGGGATTAGTAACTTACCTATTTCCAGAAAAAGTATCGCAGAAATAATATTTGATCGGGTAGAAATGACCTACTCAACGCCCTGATCATTTTTATATAATTAGTTTTTAAAACGGATAAGTAATTAAAAAGATAAAAATTAAAATAGGATGAAACTTACCTTGAATGTTCATGAACCAGAGGGAGTAATTTTAGTGTGTGTGTGTGTGTGTAGTGACTACGCAGAGAAGGAAAGAAAATGAAGATAAGTATGCATTACTTATATATATATAGTAACCCATTAAGGTCCTTCTACTTTCATTTTCAACAATTAAGCCCCTGAACTTTAAAGTTACACTTTGGACCCTAAAGTTTCAACTAACTCATTTATTCCTTTTAACAAAATTTCTACTAAGACATTAACTAACTCAACTAATCATATAAGATGTGCAATTCGTATATTATGATGCAACACATAAAATGCACACATAATTTTAAATTAAAATTCACAAAAATATAAAATAAATATAAAATGAATAATACGAATTTTGGGGTCGTTACATCTAACTTGGTGATTACTTACGTCCAAGTTTGAAAATTGAAATACTCCCTCCGTCTCAGCTCACTTGACACCTTTTGATTAAAACTTGTCAACTTAGGGTCGTTTTTATTAAAGATATACCAGAGAGTACACGACCGCACCATCGACCGCACAACCATCGACCGCACCACCAGACGACCGCACACTGAGAGACCTGGCTGACTCAACAGGCTCTAGGGTTTCCTAGAGTTACTTGTTGCCTACTCTTCCTAGTGTTCTTTGTTAATATTGTAAAAGATCTTTGTTAATATTGTAAAAGATCTTAATTGTATTTAGATTAGGAAACCTTATCACTGTCCATAGTTAGGACTCTCTCTATGTACTATATATACTTGAACAATTGTGAGTAAAATAATCAAGCTTGTACCTTCTCATATGGTATAGAGCTGCAAAGATCCAAACCCTACTTCCCTCATTTTTTCGGCATAACCCCCTTCCCAACCCTAATGGCAGCCGCCACCACCATCACCAACACTGCCCAACCCGATCAACCCCTGCTCCTTGTCAATCTCTCCCATTGCCGGACTCTTACCCCACTCACCTACCTCACATGGGCCTCTCAGATCACTTCCATTCTCTTTGGCCTCGATCTTCTAAAGTTTGTCGATGGAACTCACCCTAAACCTGATGATGAAATCACTGTCACCACCCCGGCCACAGCCGCATCTGGTGCTGAACCCGCCAAACCCACCACAATCACTACCTCCCCCAACCCCGCCGCCGTCACATGGAGCCGAAAAGATCAACTCATTCTCGGTGCTCTCATCGGCACTCTTGATCCCGCCGTCTCCCCTCTTATTCACCAAGCCACAACCTCCCGTGAAACCTGGGATATTCTCAAAACAACCTACACCAACCCTTCCCGTGGCCACATCCTGCAAATCAAAGACATCCTTGACAGCCTATCCAAAAACAACCTATCCATCTCAGACTACATCCATGCCATTAAATCTTACACTGACAAACTCGCCATTCTAGGCAAACCCATGGATCCCGAAGATATCATTGCCAAAATAATCAAAGGCCTTGACTATGACTCTTACAAACCTGTAATCGACTCCATCCGTGCCCGTGACACACCCATCACCTTTGAAGCCCTCCATGAAAAACTAATCCACCACGAACTTACCCTCAAACAACATACCTCACATGCACCCTTTTCCACCACCGTCATGACTGTCCAAACTCGCCCAAACTACACTCGTCCCTCCACCAAACCGACTCTACCCAAAAACTCCTCCTCTGATTCCTCGTCCGGTCAATTCAAAGGTAAGTTTCAATATTGTCGTATCATCGGTCATGTCATCTCCCAGTGTCATAAATTCCAAAAGGCCTACCCCTCGGTTGTCTTCCCCCCTCCCACCCCCTCTCCACGCCAATCCCGAGCTCACTCCACCTCAGGCCCCACACCTTCCTCACCCAAACCATGGCTCCTTGATAGCGATGCCACCCATCACATCACCAATGAGCTATCTAACCTTGCTCTTCACCACCCTTACAATGGCAGTAATGATGTTATCATCGGTGATGGTTCTTCCCTTCCCATCTCCAACATAGGTTCTTTCACATACTCTCCTCTTAATTTTACTAATGTTTTGCATGTCCCACTCATCACACAAAACATTCTTTCTATATCTCAACTTTGCAAAGACAATAATGCTTCTATTGAATTCTCACACTCTTCCTTTGTTCTTAAGGAATCGAGACGAATCGCATTCTTCTCCATGGCACACTTGAGAATGGAATCTACCTATGGCACCCTCCTTCAATTCAAGCTCACTTCAGCAGTACCTCTTCACAGTTTTGGCATCATAGATTAGGACACCCCTCCCCCTCTATCCTTAGTTTATTACGTAGTAGTTTTTCTTTATCAATTCCTTCAACTTTCTCTCCTTGTAATTCTTGCAATATCAATAAAAGCCATAAACGGCCTTTTTCTATCTCTTCAATTATATCAAAAGCTCCGCTTGACCTTATATTTTCTGATGTATGGACTTCTCCTATTCGTTCTCTCGATAACTTTAAATATTATGTCATCTTTGTTGATCACTACACCAAATACATATGGTTGTACCCACTCAAAAACAAATCTGACACCTACACAACCTTTCTTCGCTTCAAAGCACTTGTTGAAAAATACTTCCGTCGTCCAATTTTACAACTTTATTCTGACAACGGTGGTGAATACCTTAAACTTTCTCCATCACTACTCAACGACGGTGTCACTCATCTCACAACCCCTCCACATACCCCTGAACATAATGGGTATGCTGAACGACGTCATCGCCACATTGTCAAAACTGGTCTCTCCCTTCTCACTCATGCTAACCTACCTCTCACTCTCTGGCCCTATGCCCTCACCATGGCGGCCAATCTCATCAATCGCCTCCCCACCCCACTCTCTAAAATGACTTACCCTACCTTCGTTTATTCAAACAACCTCCCAACTATTCTAAACTCCGTAGCTTTGACTGTCTGTGCTACCCATGGCTTCGACCTTTCGCCCCACACAAACTAGCACCAAAATCCATCCCATGTGTCTTTGTTGGCTACTCACCCTCTCAAAGTGCCTATTACTGTCTGGATCCCCACACTCATCGGGTCTACACCTCCCGACATGTCAAATTTGTTGAAACAACCTTTCCCTACTCAACCTTCACCAACTCTCCAAACCTTCCCACTCCTCTTTCTTCTCCTGATTGGATTGCTGCATCTATCCCCCACACCGCACCCACCCCACCCACCCCATTAACTCCTAACTCACCTCTCCCTCCCCAAACACCGCCCTCCCCTCCTCCTGAACACCCGACCGCACCAGACAACACTCCCGACTGGACCCCTCCCCAAACACCCCTTCCCCGACCGCTCCAATCAACCCCACCCAACCGCACACTTGACCGCACCATGTCCGTACAGCTACCTTCACCAGACTGGACCAACCCTCCTCCTGACCCTTCTCTTCCCACCCGCACCATCACTACTAGACTCTCCCGTGGCATTACTAAACCAAATCCAACCAGACGACCGCACCATCGACCGGACCAACCCTCCTCCTGACCCTGCTCTTCACACCCGCACCATCACTACTAGACTCTCCCGTGGCATTACTAAACCAAATCCTAAATATGCCCAACTCTCCATACTCTCCTCTCCCATAAGTCTCCCCACTACCACTAAACAAGCCCTCTCCATCCCTCATTGGTGTGATGCCATGATTGAAAAACACCAAGCTCTCACCCGTAACCATACATGGACCCTTGTTCCTCCTTCCGCTGCTCACAATGTCGTTTGCTGCAAATGGGTTTTCCGTATAAAATACAACCCAGACAATACCATTCATAAATATAAAGCACGACTGGTTGCCAAAGGTTTCCATCAATAACCCGGCGTTGATTACTCTGACACCTTCAGCCCGGTTGTCAAACCCACTACTATCCGTCTCCTCCTCTCCATTGCCACCACCCGTAAGTGGTCTCTTCGCCAACTTGATATCAACAATTCCTTCCTCCAAGGCACTCTATCTGAAACCGTATTTATGACACAACCTCCAGGCTTTGTTGATTCCACCAATCCATCTTCTGTCTGTCGTCTCTCCAAAGCCATCTATGGTCTTAAATAGGCACCCCGGCATGGTTCACTGAACTCAAAGCCTATCTTGTGTCTTTTGGTTTTACACCCTCCCTAGCAGATCCATCACTGTTCATTCTCCACTCTCAGTCTCCCCTTTATCTCCTCGTCTATGTTGATGACATCATTGTCACTAGTCCATTTGACTCTAATCTCCTCTCTTTTATTACCAGTTTATCTCACTAGTTCTCCCTCAAAGACCTTGGACCTCTGTCCTATTTCTTAGGAGTTGAGGTCATTCCAAACCATGATGGCCTTCTTCTCTCTCAAACCAAATACATCCATAATCTTCTCACCCGCCACAACATGCATGACTCCAAGACCCTCCCCAGCCCCATGGCCGTCTCCCCCCTCTTACAAAATCACCTGATTCCCCTGCTGTTGACCCCACATCCTACCGTGATCTTGTTGGTGGTCTCCAATATCTGTCCTTTACCCGACCTGACATTGCCTTCTCTGTCAACAAACTTGCTCAGTTTATGCAAAACCCTACTCATACCCACTGGATGGCTCTCAAACGCATTCTCCGCTACCTTTATGGATCAATGCATTTGGGCCTTCAACTCTTCTCTTCTTCTCCTCTAACCTTACATGCCTTTTGTGATGCTGACTGGGCCGGTGACAAATCTGACTATGTCTCCACCTCTGGTTTTTTGGTCTACTACGGTCGCAACCCCATTGCATGGCCTTCCAAAAAACAACGATCCCTGGCCCGTTCTTCCACTGAGGCAGAATTTCGTGCTGTTGCTGATACCACTGCTGAGTTAACCTGGGTTCAAAACCTCCTCACTGAACTTGGTTTTTCTCCGTCTCAACCACCAGTCGTCTATTGTGACAACCTTGGTGCCACCACATACTCGGCCAACCCGGTTTTTCATTCTCGCATGAAGCATGTTGCTCTTTCCTTTCACTTTGTTCGTGAACTAGTCCAGTCTGGCATGTTACGCGTTCAACACATTTCAAGCGATGATCAACTTGCTGATGCTCTCACCAAACCTTTACCTCGGTTACGCTTCCATCAACTTATTTCCAAGATTGGTCTTCTCCACGGATCGTCCATCTTGCGGGGGCGTATTAAAGATATACCCGAGAGTACACGACCGCACCATCGACCGCACAACCAGACGACCGCACCATCGACCGCACAACCAGACGACCGCACACTGAGAGACCTGGCTGACTCAACAGGCTCTAGGGTTTCCTAGAGTTACTTGTTACCTACTCTTCCTAGTGTTCTATCTTTGTTAATATTGTAAAAGATCTTTGTTAATATTGTAAAAGATCTTAATTGTATTTAGATTAGGAAACCTTATCACTGTCCATAGTTAGGACTCTCTCTATGTACTATATATACTTGAACAATTGTGAATAAAATAATCAAGCTTGTACCTTCTCATAGTTTTGACCAACACTTTATAGAAATATTTATGTTCCAAAAAAAAATTAAAAATTGTTATTGAGAGGATTTTTAATGATGATCATTTTACATTTTTTAAATTTTTATTCGGATCATAAATATTTTTATAATGTGTTGGTCAAACCGACCTTTAAGTTGACCAGTTTTGATCAAAAAGTGTCAAGTGAGCTGGGACAGAGGGAGTATAGTTCTCCCTCTGTCTCATTTTTTTACAACTAGACAAAAGTTCTTTGTTTAAGAATTCATAACTAGTTTGGATTTCAATGTATACCCTCTCTTTAATGTAAGAGGTTTGTAGGTGGGGGTATAATGGGAAAATGAATCATTCATATTGATTGGGTTTCTAAGCGGCCAAAAAAATTGAGACAGTTAAAAATCAAAAGCAGGCCAATATGAATGAGCCTGAGGGAGTAGTATTTAGCTACTTACATTTCATTGTGGTTAGTAATTTTGTTTGGGAACCACAATCAATCTGCACTGACGCAAGGCTGTTGGGACCGCGACCACCCCCACCACTCCACATTAGTATGATTGTAACACCCCGAATTTCGGAGTAGTATAATATCCTTTAATTAATAAAATCCGTCCCCAAACGCGGGAAAACAACGGTCTTAAACCATAATTCAAACATCAACGGCTAGTATCTCTAATCACTATTCAAATAAATAACGGAAGCGAATTTAACTGTCTTTTAAAACTCCAACGGCTAGACATAACCAACATTCAAAATAAACATTCATAACAATCCATTCTGACAACTACTAAAACTTCTAAAACTTCGTCATCAAGGGTCTTCATTATCACCTTAACAACTCCTCTTTTGTCCTTCGAGACAGTCTCCTATTTATATCCTGGAGAACAATTATTATGGAAGGGGTGAGCGAACAATGCTCAGTAAGTTCATACGGGATCTCTCCGGGTTCTAAGGAGAGATGACCGGAAGAACGAACAACAATAATATTTTCAAAGATAAGCTTTCATTAAATATCAAGTTAACCGCTAAGATTCAAACAGTTAACGATAACCTTTTTCAAAAAGAAGTGTGGCATTTATTTTGAAGTCCGTCAATTCCAAGATAACGTCACCATTTCAGGTGCAATGCTTGATCAGGGCATTTAAGTAAGATTTATCATGATAATCCACTACTTCAATAAGCAGTATAAAAGTCTAATCGTTTTTCATTTCAGACCAGACTACCCTAATTAGTCCTTTTTCAATTCAGACTAAGCGAACGCCTATACCAAATTAAGATATGGCAAATCTATACCAAATTCAGATATAGCAAGGTTTCAACTTAGTGTTCAAGGTACGAGAACACCATAAAATTTCAAAGATATTTTTGGTACCCATTGCTTTAAAACATGTCAAAGGGTAAGAATCATTCAAAGACGTTCACAACTTTTAAGAATACGAATGTTACCGCCACTAGGTAACTACTCATGAAAGAATATAAAGGAATCCTACATTAAAGGATTGAGACATTCAAGAACTAAGGAACGTAATCGCTTACCTTGACTTTGCGTTCTTCACTTAGCAAAATCACGTGCACAATCTACAAACATGCAAATGAGGATTTCTTAGGAACATGAATCACTTTAATTCCCCGTCCCCATTATACTTTATTTTACTTTCTTAGCTTCACGAGTTCATCTTCTTAAACTCTTTGTTAGGGTTCGTTCTACCCATTATTGGTATTCCCAAAATACCCCTTTCGGATTACTAAAATATCCCTAGGGTTACATTAATTCCATTCCCAAATAATCGGTTTTAAGGTTTCATTAATCCCATTTAAAACACTATTCGCAGCTTATAAAATCACTATTCACAGCTTATATCACTATTCACAGCTTAATCACTATTCACAGATTAAATCACTATTCACAGATTAAATCACTATTCACGTTACTGTTCACGCACTAATTTCACCTTGGAAAAACACACACACGCACACACCTACTGCACACACACTGTACACACACACCTGCACACACCACGCACACAGTACACACCCTGCACCAAACACACACACGCTGTACACATATACACACACTCGATACACACTCTGCACACACATACACGCACACACTCACATATATACACATATATACCATTAAATATACATGTATAATCTTATAATTCCCCCCTCTTTATATTTTAAAACTTCAATTTCTTAACCCTAGTTCATTGATATAGTTTTCTTTTTAGGATTTGGGTTCTAGTTTACACTCCCCAAATACTAGCTTAATATAACCTAAAGGATTAAACTTAAGGAGTGGGGTTTTACCTTAGTTTGGATCTCCTTCTTCTTCTTCTTCTTCTTCTTCTTCTTCTTCTTCTCACGCCTCTGCTCTCTCTTTCTTCTGTGCCTCTCGCCGCCGCTCTCACTCTCCCGTTCTCTATTTTTTTTTCTTTTCTTTTGTGATTAGTAAAGAGGGGAGGGTTTTAAATTAATATATAGTATAGGGTTTCCCATTCCTATTATAAAAAGGTTAACTAACCTTATTGGATTTTAATTAGTTTGGGCCAACTTTAAACCCATTCCATAATTTAATTAATAATAGCCCAACACCATAATAAGTAAATAAAAGAGGCCGGTTGTTACATTCTTACCTCCTTAAAAGGGTTTGGTCCTCCAAACCGAACTCGTCATTCTGAAAATAGGTCGGGATATGTTTCTCGCATCTCGCTCTCGAGCTCCCATGTAGCTTCTCTTTCTGTATGGTTGCTCCATTGCACTTTTACATAAGGAATCACTCTTTTCCTTAAAATCTGATCCTTGCGGTCGACAATCTTTACGGGCCTTTCATCATAGCTTAAATCAGCTCAAACTCTAAGCTGCTTATACTCGATCACATGGCTTGGGTCGGGAATGTACTTCCTTAACATCGACACATGGAACACATTATGTACTCCCGCTAGTACAGGCAGTAGGGCTAACTTATAAGCCACTGCCCCAACTCTTTCCAAAATTTTGAACGGTCCCACGTACCTCGGGCTTAACTTCCCGCGAATACCAAATCTCATAATTCCTTTCGTTGGAGAGATCTTCAAAAATACTCGATCCCCGATTTGAAATTCTAAGTCACGTCTTCTACGATCAGCATAGGATTTCTGTCTGCTCTGCGCAGTCAAAAGCCAATTTCTTATCTGTTGTACCTTATCCGCCGTCACTTGGACAATTTCTGGTCCAGTCAACTTCCTTTCACCCACTTCGTCCCAACAAGTCGGTGATCTACACTTTCGCCCATACAGTGCCTCGTACGGTGCCATTCCAATACTAGCATGGAAACTGTTATTATATGCGAACTCTACCAATGGCAAATGTTCATCCCAAGTCCCTTGCCAATCTAAAGATGTAGCTCGTAGCATATCCTCCAACGTTTAGATAGTTCTTTCTGACTGTCCATCGGTCTGCGGGTGAAAAGCTGTACTCATTGTCAACTCTGTCCCCAAAGCTTGTTGCAAACTTTTCCAAAATTTTGACGTGAATCGCGCATCTCTATCGGACACTATTGACACCGGTATTCCATGTAACCTTACAATCTCATCAATATACAACTTAGCCATCTTTTCTAGCGAATCTGTCACCTTGATTGCCAGAAAATGGGCCGATTTAGTGAGCCTATCTACTATCACCCAAATTGCGTTATACCCTTTCAACGTCTTCGGTAATCCAATCACTAGATCCATAGCTATGTGTTCCCACTTCCATTCAGGGATAGGTAATGACTGTAATAGTCCTGCAGGCCTTTGATGCTCACTTTTTACTTGTTGACACACTAAAAATCTTGACACAAATTATGCCACATCTCCCTTCATATGATTCCACCAATAAGATTCCCTCAGATCTCTATACATTTTTGTGCTTCCCAGATGCACAGAAAACCTCGAACAATGGGCCATTTAAAATCTCTCTTTTGATGTCTTCGTTGCTTGGCACCCAAATCCTTGATTGGTACCTCACAATCCCGTCCTCTCCCATACGAAAGTCCTTCCATTTTCCTTCCACTAAGTTTGCACGTACTTTGCTCACTTCTTCATCAGTTACTTGCGCTATTTTGATTCTATCTAACAGCGTAGGCTGTACACTCAAATGTGCCATATAGCCTTGTACTCGTACATTCACACCTAACACCTCAATGCGACCCCACGCACTTACCTCCTTAGGCTTTAATGTCTCTAGGGTTCCATGATTCTTCCTACTTAACGCGTCCGCCACCTTATTGGCTTTCCCAGGATGATATAAGATTTCACAATCATAATCTTTTAATAATTCCAGCCATCGCCTTTGCCTCATGTTAAGCTCTTTCTGTGTGAAGATGTACTTAAGACTTTTATGGTCCGTATAAATCTGGCATGTCATCCCATATAAGTAGTGTCTCCAAATCTTCAATGCAAAGACTACCGCGGCTAACTCCAAATCATGAGTCGGATAGTTCTTTTCATGAACCTTCAATTGTCTCGACGCATAGGCTATAACCTTGTCATTCTGCATTAGCACGCATCCTAACCCTTTAATCGAAGCATCGCTATATATCACAAACCCGTCTGATCCAGAAGGTAATGTAAGAACTGGTGCAGACACCAAACGTTGCTTCAATTCTAGGAAACTCTTCTCGCACTCTTCTGTCCAAACGAATTTTACTCCCTTTTGGGTCAGTCTTGTCAATGGCACAGATAATTTAGAGAAACCTTCAACGAATCTCCTATAGTAACCAGCCAATCCCAAAAAGCTCCTTATTTCACTAACAGTAGTAGGCCTCTCCCAGTTCACGATAGCCTCTATCTTTGTTGGGTCCACTTCTACCCCCTCCTTAGATATAACATGACCTAAGAACGCTACTTTTTCCAACCAGAATTCGCACTTCTTGAACTTAGCATACAATTGTTGTTCCCTTAAGATTTGTAATACTAACCTCAAATGCTTCTCGTGCTCCTCCTTAGTCCTTGAGTAGACTAGGATATCATCAATGAATACTATAACACATTTGTCCAGAAATTCTTGAAACACCCTATTCATCAATTCCATAAATGCAGCAGGCGCATTAGTCAACCCAAAAGGCATCACCAAAAACTCGTAGTGACCATACCTTGTCCTAAAGGCCGTTTTCGCAATATCTTCCTTCTTCACCCTTAATTGATGATAACCAGACCTCAAATCTATCTTCGAAAAGTAACATGCTCCCCGAAGTTGATCAAATAAGTCATCTATCCTTGGTAATGGGTACTGATTCCTCACCGTCACGCGGTTCAATTCTCTGTAGTCGATACACATTCTCATCGACCCATCCTTCTTCTTCACGAATAACACAGGTGCACCCCATGGCGATACACTTGGTCTAATCAAACCCTTTATCCAACAGTTCTTGTAGTTGCTCTTTTAGCTCCTTCAATTCCTTCGGAGCCATTCGGTAAGGTGCCTTTGATATTGGCGCGGTTTCTGGTGCCAAATCAATAGAGAACTCCACTTCCCTCTCTGGTGGTATACCAGGCAAATCTTCTGGAAACACATCTGCAAATTCTCTAACTACTGACAAAGATTCTATACTAATCTCCCCACTATCGGTTTTTCCAACGTAAGCCAAGAACCCTTCACATCCTTTCCTTAGCAACCTGCGAGCCCTCATCACAGAGATGAAATCCAACCTAGTTCTAGGCTTCATGCCTTGAAAATGAAACTCTTCACCAGATGGCAACCTAAAGTGAACTTCCTTCTTGAAACAGTCAACATGGGCATGGTATGCAGCTAACCAGTCCATCCCTAAGATCACATCAAACTCTCCCATCTCTAATTCGATCAAATCAACCTCTAGTTCCATTTCGCCTATGCTTAACGGGCACTTTCAATATATAGACATAATAGGAATCGATTCTCTAGCAGGTGTATCTATCACTAGAGGTGTCTCTAATTCTTCAGATTTCAAATTCATTTGCTTTGCCACTCGTGTACTAATAACGGAGTGCGTAGCGCCCATATCAATCAAAGCATATACATTTCGAAGGCAGAGTCGAAGAGTACCTGCAACCAGATCGTTTGAATCTCTTGCATCTCTAGCTGTCATAGTGAACACACGACCACGGCCTCCACCCTTGTCCTTGTCGCCATCCTTAGCTCCCTGTTCATTGTTGTTCTTCTTTGGTTCTGGGCATTTCCAATGCGGGTGTCCCATCTTGTCGCAGTTGTAGCATTTCTTTTCCTTGAACCAGCAGTCTTCGGTCTTGTGCCTTCCCTGGTAGGACTGACACTTCTCGCCCGTCCCCTTATCACGAGCATCATTTTTGTCTCCATCTCGGCGGTTATTGTAGCCCTTGTTCTGATACTTATTTCCAGCACCTTCTTTCCCACGATTATCATCACTGGCTTTTCACTTGTTACCCCATCTCGGTTCCATCCTCCGGAACTTCCTTTCAATCCAGTCGATTCCTTTTCAATGGCTTTCTTCTTTTCCTCTTTCTTGCTGCAGTAATTATCAGATTCTTTCTCTACCAACCTTGCCCGGTCCACAATGTCACTGTATGTTGGCAGCATTAAAGGTGTAATCCTGAACCTTATGCGGTCACTCAATCCCGCTTCAAACTTACGGGCTTTCTGCCCCTCGTTATCAAAGAAAGTCGGAGCGAATTCAAGTAACTCCGTGAATTTAGCGCAGTAATCATCTATGGTCATGCTACCATGAGTCAGCGTCAGGAACTCCGCTACTTTCTCATTGCGGACACTTGAGGGGTAATACTTCTCATAAAACATCGTCTTGAACCTGTTCCACGTGAAGGCCTCATCTCTACGCGCAGCTGATGCTCTCTTTTCGGCTTCCCACCATTTAAGAGCCTTTCCTTTAAACATGAACGTTGCGAATACCACCTGTTGTTCTGTTGTGCAAGTCAACGTCTCAAAAATCTTCTCCATATCTTTTATCCAATCCTCTGGCTTATCTTTTGGCTCTCCAGAGAATGACTCTGGGTTTATTTTCTGAAACGACTCAAGAGGATCTCTCTGTGTCACTGGTTGAGGTTGTGGTTGCTGCTGCGGAGCTGCCAATCCTTGCACTACTTGGCCAATTCCAGCCATTGTCTGAGCTAATGTCTGTAGTAAATTAGTCATGTTGGGATCTTGTCCACCATCGTTTCCGGCATTGCTCCTTCTGTTGTTCCTCGACATCTGAGGATAACAGGATATCTATTAATACTGTGAATACAAAACGTTTTAAACGCTCTCGCGTACTTTATTCTTTTACTTTCACAACATACACTGAGGTCGCCTTACTAGGCTTGTTATTTAAATAAAGGTCATTCACTTATACCTATAAATCGTGATTTACTTTCATAGGTCATTTCACTAGACCATACTTCCGATTATATTTGGCCGTCTTCCCCGACCAATCATACATTCATTTCAAAGGATTACTTTGGTTCTTCTTTGCCTTGGCCATTTCATTAGGCCGCTTATACTTGTTTCAATCATTCTACTTTGACCGAAACTAACTTTCACTTGGCTGTTTCACTAAGCCGATTTCATTCATGGTCTTTTCATTTGACCACTATTTCTTGTTTTAATTAGTTCATTTGCCACAATTTTAAAAAACAAAACAATTGACGAGACTTTTTGCTAAAATAACTTCAATAACTTTATTAAAAGAATTTGGAATCCAAACAAAACGAGAGTTCTACTAAAAGAATCCAACTGACTAAGCTAGCCATTAATACTAAGAATAAAATAACTCTAAATTTCGTTCCTCAATCACGGCCTACATTCTTCCTAGGCCTTCCCCTAGGCCTTCCACTAGGGACCCTTGGTGCACTTTTTGAGCCTCTTGGCCTTCCTCTCGGCCTACGAACCGGTGCTTCCTCCAGTTCTTCCTCATCCTCAATCACAATTGGGGCGGCCTCGTTGCCCTCCACTATGACCTCTATCTCTACAGCTTCTTCCTCTTCTAGTTCCTCAATCTCCTCATTGGCTCCCATTCTCCCCACATTGGATGCTTCCTCAAATTCTGGGACTTTGTAGTAATTTCTGTAATATTCCTCCCTTATTGAGGCTTCATACACGTCCTGCTTATTCACAACCTCTTTTAGCTTCTCCACTTCATCTACAGCTTTATGCCACCTTTCCCTAGTATACATCCATCGCTCAAATGTAAAGTCTGTTTTCTTCTTTTCATGTTTAAGCTGCTTCTTGAGCTTTCTGACAACCCATGCATGCCTCAGAGCTGCCCTTTCCTTTGGTGTCTTATGCCTCAAATTCTTCATCATTTTGTCCTTAAGTCCGTCCATTTCCTATAATTTGGACACAATCAACGTTAGAATCACATACTTAAAGTCAAATAACCATCATCTTAAGCATATAAAAGAAAGACATAAAAAGACGTTTCCTATCTTAGGTTCTTTCCCAAAATAGTAAGTTTCCTTATTTGAAAAGTTCCTCAACTTAGAAAGTTTCCTAATTTAGAAAGTTTCCTCAAAAGGTAAGTTTCCCAATTTAGAAAGTTTCCTCAAAAGTACTATCTTCCTTATCAGAGTTCTAAAGCCCAATCTATGTTAAGTACTATTTATCCTCATAGTCTTAACTTCTTTCTATAGTCTCCCATGTAAACCTAAACCGGAGCTCTGATACCAACTGTAACACCCCGAATTTCGGAGTAATATAATATCCTTTAATTAATAAAATCCGTCCCCAAATGCGGGAAAACAACGGTCTTAAACCATAATTCAAACATCAACGGCTAGTATCTCTAACCACTATTCAAATAAATAACGGAAGCGAATTTAACTGTCTTTTAAAACTCCAACGGCTAGACATAACCAACATTCAAAATAAACATTCATAACAATCCATTCTGACTACTACTAAAACTTCTTAAACTTCGTCATCAAGGGTCTTCATTATCACCTTAACAACTCCTCTTTTGTCCTTCGAGACCGTCTCCTATTTATATCCTGGAGAACAAATATTATGGAAGGGGTGAGCGAACAATGCTCAGTAAGTTCATACGGGATCTCTCCGGGTTGTAAGGAGAGATGACCGGAAGAACGAACAACAATAATATTTTCAAAGATAAGCTTTCATTAAATATCAAGTTAACCGCTAAGATTCAAACAGTTAACGATAACCTTTTTCAAAAAGAAGTGTGGCATTTACTTTCAAGTCCGTCAATTCCAAGATAACGTCACCATTTCAGGTGCAATGCCTGATCAGGGCATTTAAGTAAGATTTATCATGATAATCCACTACTTCAATAAGCAGTATAAAAGTCTAGTCCTTTTTCATTTCAGACCAGACTACCCTAGTTAGTCCTTTTTCAATTCAGACTAAGCGAACGCCTATACCAAATTAAGATATGGCAAATCTATACAAAATTCAGATATAGCAAGGTTTCAACTTAGTGTTCATGGTACGAGAACACCATACAATTTCAAAGATATTTTTGGTACCCATTGCTTTAAAACATGTCAAAGGGTAAGAATCATTCAAAGACGTTCACAACTTTTAAGAATACGAATGTTACCGCCACTAGGTAACTACTCATGAAAGAATATAAAGGAATCCTACATTAAATGATTGAGACATTCAAGAACTAAGGAACGTAATCCCTTACCTTGACTTTGCATTCTTCACTTAGCAAAATCACGTGCACAATCTACAAACATGCAAATGAGGATTTCTTAGGAACATGAATCACTTTAATTCCCCGTCCCCATTATACTTTATTTTACTTTCTTAGCTTCACGAGTTCATCTTCTTAAACTCTTTGTTAGGGTTCGTTCTACCCATTATTGGTATTCCCAAAATACCCCTTTCGGATTACTAAAATATCCCTAGGGTTACATTAATTCCATTCCCAAATAATCGGTTTTAAGGTTTCATTAATCCCATTTAAAACACTATTCGCAGCTTATAAAATCACTATTCACAGCTTATATCACTATTCACAGCTTAATCACTATTCACAGATTAAATCACTATTCACGTTACTGTTCACGCACTAATTTCACCTTGGAAAAACACACACAAACACCTACACACACACGCACACACCTATTGCACACACACTGTACACACACACCTGCACACACCACGCACACAGTACACACCCTGCAACAAACACACACACGCTGTACACATATACAGACACTCGACACACACTCTGTACACACATACACGCACACACTCACATATATACACATATACACCATTAAATATACATGTATAATCTTATAATTCCCCCCTCTTTATATTTTAAAACTTGAATTTCTTAACCCTAGTTCATTGATATAGTTTTCTTTTTAGGATTTGGGTTCTAGTTTACACTCCCCAAATACTAGCTTAATATAACCTAAAGGATTAAACTTAAGGAGTGGGGTTTTACCTTAGTTTGGATCTCCTTCTTCTTCTTCTTCTTCTTCTTCTTCTTCTCACGCCTCTGCTCTCTCTTTCTTCTGCGCCTCTCGCCGCCGCTCTCACTCTCCCGTTCTCTATTTTTTTTTTCTTTTCTTTTGTGATTAGTAAAGAGGGGAGGGTTTTAAATTAATATATATAGTATAGGGTCTTCCATTCCTATTATAAAAAGGTTAACTAACCTTATTGGGTTTTAATTAGTTTGGGCCAACTTTAAACCCATTCCATAATTTAATTAATAATAGCCCAACACCATAATAAGTAAATAAAAAGAGGCCGGTTGTTACAATGATATTGTCCGCTTTGGGCCCAGCCTGAACGGATTTATTTTTGGGTCATCTCCCAAAAGGATTTATACTAATGGAGTGTGTGGACACCTTTATATACTAGACAATTCTTCATTCAATTGCTGATGTGGGACTTGGGTTGACACCCCAACAGGATGGAGAGAGTATACGGAAAGTGGTAGGGGCAAAATGGGAAGAAAAAATTTGTAGAAACATTCTTTGGGTTATGATGGATGTGAACTAAGGAATGGTTCCCTTTATGTGGGAAATAATTTGAGATTTTCGCTTTTGTATATAGTCATACACTTGATGTGTGTTATGTAATGTTATTTGGGTGGACTGATTCTTACTGTGCTATGTAATACTTCAGCAGTTTTCGATAAATAGTTTATTAATTTAGATGGATGGTTTAAATGAACGTTGACAAATATTAATAAATATTTAATATCTAAATGATATCCAAACAATAATTAGCAATTTGTAGATTTTTCTTGAAATAATTAGATATTTATAATTTATCTGTCAAAGTAGAATCGAGTTGGCACACCAAAATTCAAGTGACACTCTTTTTTCAAGTTCTAGCAGTACCCCATGCCTAGCAGTACCCCCATGCGATGCATGGTACATTACTATAGATTCAAAAGATTGAAATTAAACTAAATTTATAATGAGAATATTTTATACATTATTAAAATAGTAATAATTATCTTGTAATGAATGTTTTTAAAAAATCATAATGATGTAGTTAAATGGTCCGACTGAAAAGGACATAATTGAACTTAACCTTGAAGATGAATCCTTGTTTGTTTCTTGTTCTTGTGATAGTGCCACAATTTCTCTTTAAGTATGTGTAACTGTATTTTGAAAGTATTACAGTTAGATTTATTGATGATTAGCCTTTCATTGAAAGTAATTGTTTGGCTCCGTTCTTTCGGTCATCTCTTCCTAGTACCCGAAGAGATCCAGTATGAACTTACTGAGCATTGTTCGCTCACCACTTTCATTTCTTTTCCCCTCCCAGGTAATGAGTAGGTGAACGCATTTAAGAAGATTGAAGTATCTCCTAAATGTTTTGTTGATTAAGCTAGTGGATTGTACTAGCCGTTAAGGTTGAAAGACAGTTATTTTCCGGATTAATTGAATTATGGTTAGGATGTACTAGCCGTTGAGATACCGGGTTTTATTTTGAGGATTTTATATTTTAATAAAGATGATATTTTATTGTTTAAAAGTTTGGGATGTTACAGAATGAATGGCCATTTCTTTGAATTTTCTGAAACCCAAAAGCAAAATCACCGGATGGGGAAAGCCATGAGGTGGGATTGTTATTTGCTGTAAGAGATGAGCCTACAGCTATGGTACCTTTTGTTTGTGCCAAGGCTGAAAATGGAAAAACAAAGAATACAGAAATGAGAAAAACAAGTGAATAAGCCATTAGTACAAATCATTTGTTTGATCATATGAATGAAGCATTCCTATAAATAGACATTGAAAGATTTGATAGCTAGGATAGTCAGAAAAATAACAAACAGAGACGTAGTGTAGATACTGATGTGGTTACACCAGGAACTACACCAAACAGAATTTGCAGCGGAATTTAAATCAAACACGAATTATTTAACACATCTACAGCAATATGTTGTAGACAACAAAAACTTCTCTTTATTAAAATGTTATGATTGATTACAAAGAAAGAAATCAAGAGAAACTACCAAATATTAAAACACTAAATACTAAAAGCAAGTTCTATGGAAGAACTTGTCTCAAAAAATAACTCACAAAATAATACTATCAACACTTTGTATCAAGAAAAATGAAAGCCAGAAAAAATCACTTGGACTTTGAAATGGACGCCTACTTTAAATAGGCCAAGAAACTGATTTGCCGTGAAGAGTCAATATGTGTGAAGATATGCAGCTTGTTATCGTTGTAAGCCTTGGAGATTAATATTGGAAAAGATACTCTCCATGTTTTCCTAACTTGTAGCTTTCCAATCCAAGTAAAATATACTTATAAAATATTAAAAAAGATACACAAAAACTAGGAAACTAATTAGTAGGTTAATAAAAAATATAAAAAAAAATACAAATATTAACTAAAATAAAGAAAGACATAAATCCCAAAAATAAATATTTAGCTAAAAAAAATGTTTGCACCAATTGCCACACTTACAATCTCCCCCTGATTTATGGCTTTCCGGTCAAAACAAAAATGTTAAGATTATTAAGTGACCAAATAGAAACTCCCCCTGAATTCAACGTTGACAAAAAAATGGCAATGAGATATTTCCTTTTTGAGAACTGTACCTGCCAAAAATTGTAAAAAAAATCAGAGTACCATGATATAACTTTAGTACCAAATGTAACCAAACTATCCAGCCTTTCTCCCACTTTTTCCTTACTCTCCCCATTTTTGACCAGAATGCGAGATGATCAATTTCGCGTAAAAACGTTACAACGGAAAGACAGGCTGATGTGGGACCTGATGTGACTACATCGAGGGACACATCGTCAGCTGGACTCGATTAGGGAACAATTGCTGGAGAAACAAAGATGAACAAACATGCACAAGAGGATCCATGCTTCCAAGACACAAGAGAATCTTCAACCTTTCAAATTTATCAAATGATAGAAATTATGGAGGACAAAGAAAAGTTACAACCAAAATCTTGAGAAAATTCAACTACCATTGATAGCATAAAAAATCAAGATAAATACTCTCACTAAAAACATGCCATTAAACATTTTAAGAAAGATTTTTTTGAGCATAAATTTATTTACAGAGTTTACCAAGAACAACACAAAATCAGTTGGGGGACATTAGCACTATGGTGGGGACGACTCAATAAATGTAAAAAGAATAAAGAGAAAAATATGAAAGTGAAGTGTACAACTCAGATTTGTGTGACTTGGGATGAAATCACATCCAGTGACTCAACTTATCCTAGAACTTCAATGAACTTTTCTCCCAATCTGCTAAGCCTTTAGAATGTGCCCACCCCTTTTTTAATTGTGGGTAATGATTTGTGGGTAGCTTTTACTCTACATTAATTCCAAAGATAGCCCTTTCTCTTTCAAATGGTCTTCTCAAATTTGAGTCAAACTTTTGTGTTGAGTTCGTTTGATCACATTTGGATTGACTGTATAGAATGGTGGAGCAGCTGTTTCCCAAGAATGCACCCAATAAGAGATAAATTGAAGGCTTTTGCCATAGTAACAATAGGGAGTGTTCACAGTTCAAGGACCAGTCAAGTTAAGGGAGTGACTCAAGTGATCACTCTGAGATGTACAGTGCAAAAATACATACAATGCATTTTTTTTTTAAGTTAACAGGATACAAGTGTGACAAATGGTGTGATCATAAAGAGGATCACACCATCAAAAGATGCAAAGTCCGAGAGATTCCCTAAGTGCAAAAAATCTCTGAAAGTCTAGGGCCTTAGTGAAAATGTCAGCCAACTGATTTTCTGTCCTTATTGGTTCTCGGCTTATAATTTTCTACTCAACAAGATCTAGAATAAAATGGTGTTTAAAGTCAATATGTTTAATACAAGAGTATTGAGAATGATTTTTTTAGATATAAATAGCATCTAAATTGACCCAAAACACATTTAAAACATTACTTTGCAGCCCATAATTTGACCATTTGACTCATCAAAAAGGTTAAATACCTCCCATATGACTGAAAGAAATTACTTGTTGCCTCATAACTTCTGAATTTCATGCAGTTCATCCCTACCACATCAAGGTAGTTTACCCTTGCTATTTGTCCAGTCCTTACCTTTTCAGAAACATCCCCAAGACCATGTAAAATTGGATGTTTCTCTTGGATTTCGGAGGCACTGTTTCTGAACCATTTCAAACCTGCTTCTTTACTATCTGAGCTGCTGGAGAATGCCTCTAAATCTGAACACGGATCTTTTTCTGTTGATATAGTCTATGTGTAAGGATCCCGCCCCGCGCGGAAATGCGGTGAATATGGGGCGAAACGCCAAACACGGGAACCGGCCAAATTTAAAAGAGTCACCACATTTGTTAACTTTTAACCCAACAAATGAAAATGGTTAGAGATTTATGAGTTCGGAGGTCAGGTTACGACTTGGGAAGAGTTTCACGTCACCCAAGTCACCTCGGACAAAGCCGAGTCTCCCTAAGTTTGTTAGCCAAAATGTGCAAGTGTGTGTGTGTGTGTGTGTGTGTGTGTGTTTAAAAATGGGAGAAACTGACCTGTTGACAAAACCAGTTAAAAACTTAACAAAAGGGGTTACTTTGCAAATAGGTTAACAGAAAATGGGCAAAACTGGAAAAAAGTGCTCCCTGTCCAAACTAGTCGTATGGATGGTTTAAACCATCCGTACGGCTCGTTTGGCCGTCCCGGGGTTTTTTACAGATTCATCAGAAAACTGTCCAGTTTCAGGCAAAACAGAGTGTTCTTGCTGAAACTGGACTGAAATGATTATTTTTCAGTTATTTTCTTTAACAAAAACATGGATTAAATCATCCCTATGTCATTGATCACTAGTTGGACATCAAAAACAAAGGTTTTGGGTGTGATCAAGACAATCATTGGGGAAATTTTGAGAAAAGTTGATGAACATGCCCTTTGGGCAAAATGGCCATTTGATGAGTAAAGATTGAAACTTTACCATCAAAATGGACTTATTGTGCAAGATTACACCTTTAGGGACAAAAATATAACATAAAGATTGGATCTTTATGTCTCATAATTGGTTATTTTATGGCTAAGTCATGTTTGGGATGATAAAGATTGAAACTTTATCACCCAATCATGCCTCTCATGGCCAAACAAGAACAAAATCAACATGAAATTTAACAAACCATGATCATCCTTAGGTTTTATCCCATAATCACACACTAGGAATGAAGGGAACCTTGAATCACCTCATAATTTGGTTCCAATATACATATATAATCATAATATATAGCTTGAGAAGACAAGACTTGTATAATACACATATATATATAGTGCTTGAAATGGACAAGTCTTGCAAGAATATAAATTTGCTTGAGAGGACAAGTCTTACAAGAATATAAACAAGAACAAGTAATATGATTAACAAAGATATATAGAGTTGAGATGAAGATGAAGATGACAATAGGATAAAGATTCAACCTTTAAGCAAGATTGGGGTAAATCATTAATTGATTGACCCTAGCTTGCTTCTTTTTTCACTTAGAGATCATAGACTCCAAGATTTTCACTTAAACATGGATGGATCATTATGTATTTTTGATTAAATGGGACTAAAGATGAGAGGGATTCTACTCTTGGTAGTTCTTCACCATCATCTAAAGTAAGCCACAATCTTTCATAAAGACCAACACTTAATTTTGTAGAGAGAGAACAATTTTAGGGAGTAACTTTACTTGAGAATTCTTGTCCAAATGAGAGAGGATGACCTATCTATTTATAGGGGGAATTGGGTCTTGATTTGCTTATTGGATCATTTTTTTGCACAATAATGGGCTAGAAATTGGGTCATCTTGGTGGGCTTTGGCTAGGCAAGGGAATTGGTTGGGCTAGGCACAAGGTGAGGGAGTAATGGGCTTCGGCCCAAGGGACAAGAAAGGGGGTGGGTGAGTGACACAAGTGGACTGATGACACCCAAACCATCCGTACGGATTGGGCTTTCCCGTGCCTAAACCATCCGTACGGCACACACTGGCGATTTTTCGGATTTTTCCATTTTTATTCCAAATTGGTCCTAAAGTTTTTTTTTTATTCCCAAATTACCCCTTAGCTTTATAATTTGATAATTTTAAGGATAGTAATCCGAATCGGGGTACTTACATAGCCCCTCGGCAACGGCGCTTTCGAAGGAAGCGGGGTTGTCGATAAAAGAAGAATCCCGATCTGGTGAACTATCACGATGGGAGAGAAGGTGACCGAAGTGGTCAAGTGGCTGGACCCTTATTTGTAAAAGATTCCTACGTATCCCTATCCGAGGGAATCAAGCCGGTCGTAGTTCTGAAGGTGAGAAACTTTAAGGCTACTCAAACCTAAAAGTGACCATTAAGGTCGGGTGAGGAACTTGGCATCTAAAACCTAAGGGTGACTATTCAAAGTCGAGTGAGGAACTTAGCGTCTCAAGCCTAAGGGTGACTATTCAAAGTCGGGTGAGGAACTTAGAGTCTCAAACCTAAGGGTGACTATTCAAAGTCAGGTGAGGAACTTAGCGCCTCAAGCCTAAGGTTGTAAGGGAATATCTATCATTCTCTCCTAGAGGAATAGGCATGACTCTTGGCGAGTTCAGAGGCGGGACAGGGTCAACTTGGGACATAGTCAACTTAGCTCTATTGGAGAGGGTCGACTTACACGGGACATGGTCAACTTGGCTCTTTGGAGAAGGTTGACTTACATGGGGCATGGTTAACATGGCTCTATTGGAGAGGGTTGACTCACACGAGACATGGTCAACTTAACTCTATGGAGAGGGTTGACTTACAAGGGACATGGTCAACTTGGCTCTATTGGAGAGGGTCGACTTACACAGGACATGGTCAACTTGGCTCTATTGGAGAGGGTCGACTTACACGGGACATGGTCAACTTATCTCATGGCGGAGGGTCGACTATGTAAACTGGTCAACTAAATGGTTGGACTTACGAAGTACAGCCGGGGTATGGTCAACTTGGCTCTATGGGAGAGGGTTGACTAAATGGTTGGTCTTATGAAGAACTGCCAGGGTATGGGTTTCAACCTATGATGACTATTCTGAGTCAAGGTTTGATCAACTCCATTTTTGGGGAGTTTGACGGAGAAAACTGGTCTTACATCCCACTAAGGACTGCTGGGGACAAGACTTGAACCAAAAATGACTATTCTGAGTCAAGGTTTTGGTCAACTCCATTTTTTGGGAGTTTGACGGGAAAACTGGTCTTACGATCCTCTAAGGACGGCCGGTTCTTTTCACACAAGTTTGGACTTACGAAGGACTGCCGGGGTATGGTCAACTTGGCTCTATGGGAGAGGGTTGACTAAATGGTTGGTCTTACAAAGAACTACCGGGGTATGGTCAACTTGGCTCTATGGGAGAGGGTTGACTAAATGGTTTGTCTTACGAAGAACTGCCGGGGTATGGTCAACTTGGCTCTATGGGAGAGAGTTGACTAAATGGTTGGTCTTACGAAGAACTGCCGGTAAAAATGGTTTTCGTATCCTAAACTGACCACTCTGGGGGCGAAGGTTTTTTTTTTTTTTTTTAACCTAAATGGTCACTCGGGGGACTAAGGTTTCAATCTAAAGGGGTCACTCTGGGGACGAAGGTTTTTAACTTGAAGGGTCACTCGGGGGACTACGGTTTTAACCTAAAGGGTCACTCGGGGGACGAAGGTTTTAACCTAAAGGGTCAATCGTGGGACGAAGGTTTTAACTTAAAGGGTTACTCAGGGGACGAAGGTGTCAACCTATAATGACTATTCTAAGTCAAGGTTTGGTTTGGGTCAACACTACTCTACGGGACGGTTGACACATTTTCTTGACACCGGGGAAGAACCTAGGGGAGACCTTTAAGGCGCAAGACTTTGGAAAAATCATTTTAAGAAGAGGTCAAAAGCATTTTGCTTGAAACATTGTTTTTGATAAATGATGCCAAATGGCCAAATTTGAAAATGCTTACTTCTAAAGGCAAATCTTTTAACGAAGCATGTTAGTCAAATTTTTGATTTTATCTTTACCGTGAGGTTTGTTATGCATAAAGTCCTTTGGATTTGGTCTATTCGTTGAGAATTAACCGTTAGCAAGAAATCTGCTTGTCACTGTTTATGGGGATAGCCCCAATGTTATCTTTGTCGCTGATGACGGGGTAGCCCCATGTCTTTGTCGGTGTCGGGGTAACCCTATGTCTTGCCATCGTTGATGCGGAGGTAGCCCCATGTCCTTTGTCCTTTGAAGTGAGGTTAGGAACCCATCCCTTTTTCACGACGCACCCTTTCTTTTGCTTAGGCCGCCCTTTCGGGTTTTCAACCTAGAGGGCATCTCTTTTTGCGTCTTTTATGGCACACCCTGTTTTTTGCCTAGGCCGCCTTTATAGGTTTTCAACCTAGCGGGCTACTTTTTTGGTGCCTTTTTCTTTCTTTTCCTTCTTTTTTATGAGTGAACCAGCCGACTCAATATAACGGGTATCAAAAGTATTTTCTTTGAGGAAACATGCAAGGGCATTTTATTTGGGAGAGAGTCCCTTTTTGTTGGTGAGCTCTTTGAGCAATGTATCATGAAATGGGAGGAAGCCCTTGCTTGACAGAATACAAGTGTTTAGCTCATTCCTAAGATGTAGAGAAGAAGACTTGTCGAGACATTTGAAATTTGCCTTGGTCAATATCATCGAATGATTGCTTGAATGGACCGTGTTCATTATTAGGTCAAGTTTATAACAAGCAATCATCCTTAACATGTATAAATGTTGTGATCAATTAAAATTAAGATTCGATCAATGGCAAGATCAAAAGGTGTTTACGGTGAGATTGGTCATTATCTGGAAAATTGGTCATTGATGGGATCAAGGAAAGAGAACCGATTCATTTTGGGAGGACCGAGGTTTAATGGATTCATTTCATGCTGTGACCGGACCCGAAGGTTGCCTACGTTCCCCTCATTTTGAGGAGCTCAGGTCGCCGTAGTTCGGCCCTTTTGCCGTCTTTTGCTGGGGTTGGCTTTCTTTGATGTTGTCTCGGAGGATGTTGTTGCTCTTTTGATGTAGATCACTTTGCTCTATGGTGAACTCCTTTTGAGGTAAGTCCCTTTTTTTTCGTCGTTTGAGATAGACTTCCTTCCTTGCGGACCCTCGGGGGCGGACTTTGCGACTAGCTTTTGAGGCGAACTTCCTCTTCACATATATTCATTTGCTTTTCTTCTTTCCATACATTCATTTTTTCCTCTTTTTTTTTTTTTTTTTTTTTTTTTTTTTAGGGAGAGGGGAAACATTAGCCCCAACTTCCTATCTTGGGCATTGGCTCATTTGTGTCCCCTTGGTGGCATGTCTGTCATTTTTGGCTTTGACTTTGAAGATCCGGGAAGCCCTTTGCTTGGTTGAGCGCACGCGATCCCGGTTGAATCTTGGTGGTTGAGCAATAACATCCTTGCCTTTTTATTGTCTTGGGATGCCTTTAATGCGCATCAAGGATTTGTATAGGAAAGGTGTATCGGGTTGTGTATCGGGGAAGGCTTGCCATTAATGGTTTCTTCATGCCAATTGATCACAACATTTATTCACATCAAGATTAATTGTTTGCATTTAGCATTTTTCATTTGTGTTAGGTCCATTCGTCCTTAATGAGTCGTCATTGACTAATACGCTTATAAGTCAATTCATCATTTTAGGGACGTAGCAATCAATTGATAATAACAAGCAAGGCAATTTCAAGAGTAAATGTATATTGCAAATAATGTCCCAAGTCTAGAGAGAAGAGAAGAAAAATGACTCTTTTATTTAGATAACTTTGTACATACATGTCCAAGTACGGACCTCTGCAAAAATAAAAGGACATAGTCTGGGACGGACTTTTGATGAAAATCTAGATCCAACGAGGCTGGAAGACTCATCTCATTTTTTATTTTTTATTTTTTTTAGGGATGGGTTACCATGAAGCACGATGATCAATTTTCTTCCTCAATTGTTGGAGAGGTTGTCGGCGGCATATTCCATGTCTTCCACAGGGAACTCGAGTTCCATGTCATCGGGAAAGATGTCGCGAGGTCTCCATTTGGCTTGGCGTTGTAATTGCCGGATTTGTCTACTCATGAGTTTGGGGTTTGCTTTGGCCATCTCCTTTTGGTGATTTCCTTTTAAGGTGCGTAATCTCCGTGCATTGCATTCGGTGAGAGTATGGATTTCCCTTTGATGTAACCGCTTTGGGCCTTCTGAAGCTCGGGATTTTTCTTGTTGTTCACATGGATGGTTGTCTCGGACGCCAATTCAGATGTGGGATCCTTGGTCGATGTTTCCAATGGACAAGGCCGCAAAGGACTTTAGCATATTAAACCTCAAGGTGAAATTATAACCGGGATTTGAAAAGAATGCTTCGTTAGCGGATTGAACTTTTAGGAAAACATGATCTTTTATTTTGAGAAAACTTGATCTCCATCTTTTTTTTAAGACACGTTTTTATTTCGAGTGAAAGACTCACACACACTTTACACGAACTTTCGACAAGGAAGTAATAATAATAATCTTATTAAGAAAACTGACAATGTATTCAGAATGGTCACCACATGGCATCAACCGGGGAGTCAAGACTCTAACTAAACCTAACAGGCATCTTTTCTTTTCTTAAGGGCTTATCACACATCCTAACAATGGACTTTGACTCTTCCTAAGGGGATGTTGATGGAAGGGGTTTTGAAACTTCATCCTCTGTTATGCCAACAATGGCACCATTCATTTCCCAATCCGAGGTATTTAGCCTTTCAGACATTTTCTGTGCCACTGATCCTTTCCAAACGCCTTCCATCATTTCGGCTTTGCTGATTTTAGGAACCACCACCTTGGACATTTATTTTGTCAACTTTCCCAAAACAAGCTCTCCCACTTCATCAATCATGAGCTCATTTTTCTTGGGGCAGACACCACTCCATTTTACCTTCACATCAATCACCGGAGTTCTAAACTCAGGGAAGGTCACGGGATTAGATTCCACGAATTCGAGCATGTTGACACTCGGGTCATTGACTGTATCGGGGGCGTGGGGGAGTTCAACCTTTCCATCCTCAATCAGACCTAGAATGATACGTTTCACAACACAGCACTCGTCGGTATTGTGCCCATGGAAATTGTGGAAGGCACACATTTTGTTAACATCGAGGTACCTCTCAGGTTTTTTGGGTTGGAAGTTGACAAGAGGCTTTGCGAGCCCTAGCTTAACCAGTCCCTCAAATACCTTGCTTATGGGCATTCCGAAATCCTCAAACCTTATGGAGTGGGGTTTGGGTTGGCGTTTGGATTTTCCTTTATCTTTGACCGAAGTGTGGTGGTGATGAGAATTACCGTCGCTCGAGACAAGGGTCTTCTCATATTCCATTTGCTTTCTCTTTCCCAATAACCCACCTGACTGAGATGCAACATGAGGAATCTGTGGAGGCGCGGGGGCATAGGCGTATTCATAAGCTTGGTTGCTCACAAGAATATACATTGGAGGCATGCAAAGAGCTTGTGGTCCAAAAGGTCTTAGATTGTAGAGCTGATACGGGTCATCATGGAATCCAATGGTTGGTCGAGTACCCACGTATGGTGACTGAGTTCTTGGGATTCGGTTGGCGATCTCGAACCGGGAAGGGGTGTAATTAGGGAGATATCGTGGGAGTGATGGTTGAGGCATGGCCGGTGTGAATGGTGAGACATGGGTATTTTGAGTGTATTGTATTCGGGGATTTATGGGAGGTAACCAATAGGGAATGTTGGATCCGGGGTGAGGCGGAGTGCAGGGAGCTTGAATAGGAGGTAAGCTTGGAGTGGGAGGTGAGCTTTGAGTGGGAGGTAAGCTTTGAGTGATGGTATGTTGAGATAGAGAATGGGGGGATTTGGTGTTTCCGTAAGGTTGAGGGGGCGGGGTTTGGTTGCGATTTTGAGGCTGGGTGATTTCGACCTCTTCCTCATGGTCAGCAACCTCAATGAAGTACTTATCGGTTTGAAACAAAATCTTAACACCTTTCTGTCCCATTGACTCGACAAATTGATCCCATGCCTTTTCGTGGCGTTTCCTGGTAATCTTTTCCCGAGCCCTGGAGGTTTCTAATGCTTGGAGAAACTCTTCTTTGGTTGGACTGTTCTGGTTATCTGCGGAATCACTCTCCCAACTACTTTCCTCTGAACTGGTCATTCCAAGGTACCGAAGTGGAGAAGTTGTAGCGACTGGGGAACTATCAGACTCCGTGCTAACCAGGCGGTGACACGGTGTTCTTTTCCACTTCATTCTTACTGCGGTGGGAAAAAAGGGTAGTTTAGACTCGGGTAAACATTGGGTGAATGCTTGGGCCATAGGCTATTTTGAGATATTTGACCGGGCTGAAGTTGCCTACGCTCCCCTCAATATAAGAGAGGGGGTCCCACGCAATGAGAAGCTCAGGTCACCGTAGTTCGAATGGGTTTAGAATCTTAAAAGGGAAAGACGATCATGACTGACTTCTTAGAGGGTAACCGGAACCCATCCAAGGACTTGACTGGCTTTCTAGGGGACTATTCCTATAATTTAATGGGGATCATTGCGGGGAACCTAGGGGACAACTGCCTAGGGTTTCAACATGAATTTTAATGGGGGACCTAGAGGACAACTCCCTAGGGTTTCAACTGGAATCTCAACTGGGACTTAGGGGACAACTGCCTAGGGTTTCAACTGGAATCTCAACGGGGACCTAGGGGACGACTGCCTAGGGTTTCAACGGGAATCTCAACGGGGACCTAGGGGACGACTGCCTAGGGTTTCAACGGGAATCTCAACGGGGACCTAGGGGACGACGCCTAGGGTTTAACGGAGGTCTTGAAGGATAACATGGATCCTTCCAAAGGCTTAATGGGACTTAACGGAGGTCTTGGAGACAAGAAAAAAAACGGGGTCAAAATTATGCAATGTGCAATTATTTATTCATTCATGTTTACTTAAAACGCATTTTTATTCCTAAATCGTTGGAAAAGATTTCTCTTCTTTTTCGCAACTATTCTCAATCCTGGATCAGTGAAGGCCATCACTACGCCTATAGACCCCTCGTTTTTCACCTGTATTGCATACTCCCAAGGACGGACTATCCCGGGCGAGGGTCCTATAGGGCAAGCGGCTTCCACCGACCAAAAGAAACAAACCTAGGGTCTAGTGCGTCGCAAGGTTCCCAATACACGGGTCATCCTAATCATGATTAAGCCCCAGTCGAGATCGAGACTTTTTTACGAAGGCTACACCGAAGGCTGCACCGATATTCCGACATGACCCCACTTTAAATGGGGTGTCTCAATCCTTGACCATGGGCTTAAGGATGATTAAAATGACTAGCACATTAGGGCATAATGACACGGTGTTACCCTATCCTTAGCACATGAACTTCACTAATTGTGGTCATCATTAACACACGAGTTAAAGGCTGGTTAGGCCATGCTTGCATTACATCAAGGAGTCACAACTCGAGCGTTAACTTGACCACAATTAACTTTGGACACGTATTAGGGACGTGGTAACGTGAACTAGACCAAAAACCAACCATAGTCACGGTATTTGTGTGTCACGGACATGTGTGGTTGACTCGGATCGGAAGGGGAGGTGGAATGGACCCGTGCGTGCATCGAAAGGAACAAGAGCGACCAACGAGCTGCATCGTGGCATCCATCCCGGGTTTAAAGGGAATTTGGAACGTGCAGGGTCAAGTGCGCGTCGTGTGAAGCCATTCTATGTTCCCTTTTGAGTCAATAATAGAGATTTTCGGTCCGTCTTAATACCATGAGCAATATATGAGCAAGTATGAACAAGTATAATGAACAAGTAAATAAAAAAGTGTATTAACAAACAAGAATCAAAGCTTTGTACATGGAGAAAGCTATGAACAACCAAAGGTTTTTGAAACTGAAATCTTTACAACAAGAACAACAACCTTTTGGAAAACATTTGTAAAAAAAGGTTGTGCACAACAACAAAGTTTGAAGACCAAACATTTTTTGAAAACGGGTTATGCACAAGGAGGTTTTGAAAACCCAATTTTGTGTCCAAAAAAATTGCACATAACCAAACTTTGAAAATCCATTTCTTGGCTAAAAGAAAGAAGGTAAACGTGCACAACCAAGGCTGTAAATCGGAACCTGGACCAGAAGAGGCAAGGGGACCATCAGAATGTTTCTGCCCTACACAAAATTGTTAACTTGAAACATTCTGTGGGCCCGGACAAACTAGCCGTACGGCTAGATCAAGAGATTCATCATTTTTTGCAAATTCCCAGCTTCTGATCATCAAGCCCCGGTTTATTGCATTTCCAGAACAGTCTTATTCACAGAAGTTAAAACAGAAACATAAAATACACACAAAACATGCATAAAGTCAACTAACGGGGACGGGAGTTTGACCCACACAAAAGTGCCTCCAAATCCTCTAAAAAGAGGTATGCAAGCACCTCATATCCCCAGCAAAGTCGCCACTGTAAGGATCCCACCCCGCGCGGAAACGCGATGAGTATGGGGCGAAACGCCAAACACGGGAACCGGCCAAATTTAACAGAGTCGCCACATTTGTTAACTTTTAACCCAACAAATGAAAATGGTTAGAGATTTATGAGTTCGGAGGTCAGGTTACGACTTGGGAAGAGTTTCACGTCACCCAAGTCGCCTCGGACAAAGCCGAGTCTCCCTAAGTTTATTAACCAAAATGTGCATGTGTGTGTGTGTTTGAAAATGGGAGAAACTGACCTGTTGACAAAACCAGTTAAAAACTTAACAAAAGGGGTTACTTTGCAAATAGTTTAACAGAAAATGGGCAAAACTGGAAAAAAGTGCTCCCTGTCCAAACTAGCCGTATGGATGGTTTAAACCATCCGTACGGCTCGTTTGGCCGTCCCAGGGTTTTTTACAGATTCATCAGAAAACTGTCCAGTTTCAGGCAAAACAGAGTGTTCTTGCTGAAACTGGACTGAAATGATTATTTTTCAGTTATTTTCTTTAACAAAAACATGGATTAAATCATCCCTATGTCATTGTTCACTAGTTGGACATCAAAAACAAAGGTTTTGGGTGTGATCAAGACAATCATTGGGGAAATTTTGAGAAAAGTTGATGAACATGCCCTTTGGGCAAAATGGCCATTTGATGAGTAAAGATTGAAACTTTACCATCAAAATGGACTTATTGTGCAAGATTACACCTTTAGGGACAAAAATATAACATAAAGATTGGATCTTTATGTCTCATAATTGATTATTTTATGGCTAAGTCATGTTTGGGATGATAAGATTGAAACTTTATCACCCAATCATGCCTCTCATGGCCAAACAAGAACAAAATCAACATGAAATTTAACAAACCATGATCATCCTTAGGTTTTATCCCATAATCACACACTAGGCATGAAGGGAACCTTGAATCACCTCATAATTTGGTTCCAATATACATATATAATCATAATATATAGCTTGAGAAGACAAGACTTGTATAATACATATATATATAGTGATTGAAATGGACAAGTCTTGCAAGAATATAAGTTTGCTTAAGAGGACAAGTCTTACAAGAATATAAATAAGAACAAGTAATATGACTAACAAAGATATATAGAGTTGAGATGAAGATGAAGATGACAATAGGATAAAGATTCAACCTTTAAGCAAGATTGGGGTAAATCATTAATTGATTGACCCAAGCTTGCTTCTTTTTTTCACTTAGAGATCATAGACTCCAAGATTTTCCCTTAAACATGGATGGATCATTGTGTATTTTTGATTAAATGGGACTAAAGATGAGAGGGATGCTACTCTTGGTAGTTCTTCACCATCATCTAAAGTAAGCCACAATCTTTCACAAAGACCAACACTTAATTTTGTAGAGAGAGAACAATTTTAGGGAGTAACTTTACTTGAGAATTCTTGTCCAAATGAGAGAGGATGACCTCTCTATTTATAGGGGGAATTGGGTCTTGATTTGCTTATTGGATCATTTTTGTGCACAATAATGGGCTAGAAATTGGGTCATCTTGGTGGGCTTTGGCTAGGCAAGGGAATTGGTTGGGACTAGGCACAAGGTGAGAGAGTAATGGGCTTCGGCCCAAGGGACAAGAAAGGGGGTGGGTGAGTGACACAAGTGGACTGATGACACCCAAACCATCCGTACGGATTGGGCTTTCCTGTGCCTAAACCATCTGTACGGCACACACTAGCGAGTTTTCGGATTTTTCCATTTTTATTCCAAATTGGTCCTAAAGTTTTTTGTTTATTCCCAAATTACCCCTTAGCTTTATAATTTGATAATTTTATGGATAGTAATCCGGATCGGGGTACTTACACTATGGTGTAGTCACATCGGGGGTAACATCAAATTGTTCTGCACTCTTTGGTGTTGTTTCCTGTTCTGTTTCGTCATTGGCGGGCTCCAGCTCTTCAACACAACCTGTAACTTCACAAAACTTGTAGCAATTGTCAAGAGTTTTAAGACCTTTAAAGATACAATTGCTCGATTTATCAAAAACCTCACAAACTTTCTTATCAAACCTCACATGTATATCATCATCACACAAAGGAATAATGCTTATGAGATTTGCCTTACGGCCTTCAACATGGAGAACGTTACGGAGACTCGGGATACCTTTAACATTCAATGTTCCTTTACCAACAATCTTACCTTTGCCGCCACTTCCATATTTCACACTTCCTCCATTCAAAAGTGAATAATTAGACAGAAATTCAGCTTTACCTAGCATGTGCTTTGAGCACCCACTGTCAAAGTACCAAGAGCTAGACACATTGCTCTTCAGAGAGGTTAAAACAACCTTACACTCCTCATCCTTCTTCTCAACCCACACAAATCGCCCAGATTTTTGGCGATGTGGGCTGCGGTGTGAGTACACCTTAACACCCATCTTGGGAGCAGATTCCTCAAGGTCATGAATCCTTTGGTAGAAAAATGGTCTGATATGACCAGGAGAAAAGCAGTAGTGACACACATATTTCCTTCTCCTAGGTCTAGACTCTACCTTTTTGAAAGACTTTGATCCCGACCTGTAACGACCCAAAAACCCGTCTCTATTTTCTTAGTAATAAATATTTATTTAATTATTATTTATGTGTGCATTTTTTGTTTCATAATATTTCTTGCCTAGCTTTTTAATTACCATTTATGCTAGTGTGAAGTTAGGGGAAATTATTTGAAGAGGGTTATAAGGGTTTAATTGTTCAAGGTAAAAGTAGAGGGTTAATTGAGAAACTTTTTATATATATATATCCTACTTACTCCCTCTCTACTCCCCCTTCCTCCCTCACTCTCCAGCACACTTCCCCCCCCCCTTTACCGATTTATCTCTTCCTCTCCCTCTCCATTGTAAAAGAAAAGGTAAGAAAATCTCCTCCCTCTCTCCTCCTTTTGGTCATCTTTTATTCATCTTTTCTTATTACTCCTTTTATGTAAAATGTTTAGATCGTCGCTAGGATCGTTTGTAGCTAAGAAAATTAAAATTTCGTCACCTTTCATATTTTCCAAGTAAGTTACTATTCCCCCATTTTTATGCTAAATTGTTCATCACTTGTTTGTATGGTGCTTTAGTGATATATATGATGTTCTGGTTGAGTTTAGAATTTTATTTGGATTTTTTTGTTAAATTTGTGATAATATGAATGTTGGAATTTAAATCTTGGTTTGGGTTGATAGATGTTGTTATTTAGGTCCCTTATAAGCTTAAATGTTGTTTGGCTTCATTGTCTTGCTTATTAGGTGTGTTGATTTTGAGTATTTGAGAAATGGTAAGAAAAACTTGAAGAACCCAGCAGTTTTCAGCCCAGTTCGTAGACCGGGCGCCCGCCTGGGTTGGACCGGGCGACCGCCCGCCTAGCCCGAGCGCCCGCCCGCCTTGCCTTTAAGCGCCCGCTTGAATTGTTTTCCCTAAAAGACATTTTCTTCTGATCGCTGGAGCGCCCACTTGGTCACCTCCGGGCGACTGCCCGCTGGACCGGGCGACCGCCCACCCCTGTTGAGCGCCCGCCCGCCCCCTGTTTCCAAGAATTCCCTTGTTGTTTGTTTAAGAATTGGATGCAATCTTAGCCAAGATTTTGGGTCCTACTCTAGTTGAGTTAATTGGTCATTGTGGAATACTCTAGTGTGAAAATGGTTCCTTTGTGAACAAATATGTTGTGAAATTTAACTAAGTATTGTTTGAGAATGTTGGAACAACTTTGTGATGCGTTGTGGGATTGGTTTGTTTATGAAAGGACATAAGGCGTGAAATGGTGATTAGGTACCTACGGTTTTGATTAGCTTCTTTATGGTGTATTCATTCGAACTTCCTAATTGGAATTCTAGGTGTAAAGATATAGTTGAGCTCATAGTCTTAGTACATCTTTATGAGTAAACATTTAGTGTAAATTTAGTAATAGTCATTGTACTATTTGTGAGCGACCGTTTGGGTTGTGCTCCTTACGAGTAACTCGTGGGTATCATCTCTAGGATGTATTCGGTATGGTTCCTTATTATGGAATCATCATGTTTTAATGATCAATGTTGTTGGGCTCTCTATGAGCAACCCCGTTTATCGTTGTTGGACTCTGTTATGAGAAACTCTTCTTGTGTTCGTTGTTGTTGAACTCTTCATGAGTAATCGTTTGCATCTTTATGGTGATTATTTGGTAAGTTTCCCTACTTTTGAATCATTGATTGTTTATCGAGCTAGTGTTTATTTCTTAGCGTTTATTTGAAATTCCAGCTGGTATTTGTGGTTGTGTCGGGCGATGGGGAAGATTATAATGGCAACGAGCCGAGTCCATTATAATGTTATCCATTGTTTTTCCCCTTATTTTCCTCTTCCAGATTGGCCTTGGTTGAGATGAGCTAGCTTCCTTCGGAAGTAGTCTAGCTAACTTTTTGGAGTATGACTTTGTGTCATGGCTTCCGCCCTTTGTGGCATATTACGTTGTTATGGTTCCGGTACCGGGATGTTATCTTCAGTTGTTTATGCTACTACTAAGATTGGTTGATTGATTGATTGGTCAGTTTTGACCGGGGTTCTCTTCAGTGGTTATGCTGCTATTGTTGATTGGTTGATCGGTTGAAGTTGCGCAGCGATTGTTCTATCAGTTTGGTGAAACCTTGGCTCAGTATCCTTTGTAACGTGTTTATTTCAGCTTTATGTGCTGTATGATGAGCTGGTCGTTATTTCCAACCGGTATGGGACGGTTGGCGATAGGGAGCCTCCCATTTGTTGTTATATGATTGCTTTTGGAGAATGTTTATCGTATATTACTGTTCATGCCAGCATGTCACCTAGTTGCATTTAGTAGCTTACTGAGATTTTTATCTCACCCCGTTTCTTTTTATCTTTGTTTTTCCTTAAACCCCCCAAGAAGCAAGTGATAGTACGTTGTGAGATCGCATGTGGCTGAGATCTGTCGAGCAGGTTATCTTCTCTTGGGGTAGTTGCTCTACTGAGTATTTTTATATTCTAGTTGTGAGGACGTTGGTTGTATTGAGATGTTTTAACTCTGTCGTTCGGGTAGTATAGTATTGTACTTGAGAAATGTTAGTTGTAAGTATCTTGAAAACGTTTGTTGATCTGACAGTAAGCGGTATAAAGGTTGGTTTTATATCAGAGTTCACGCGCCTGGTTTGGTATTTGGCATTTTGGAAATGTATATTATACTTCGTTTCTTTAGTATGGAATTTGGAAATTCTGGGGTGCGACAGTTGGTATCAGAGAAATGGTTTTAGATCTTTAAAGAGAATAAGAACTCTGATATTGAATAGGTTTCAATACTTGGGTGTTATAACTTTGAGCGGTTTAGGAAACTATGTCTTCTTGAAAGATGAGGTTAAGGTAGATGTTGGTTGAGTTATGAGTCGTGATATTGATGTCGAGTATTTCTTCTCTTATGGTATATCAAGTATAGGATTGGTGTCAATAGTGTTGGTTCCATTGGGGTTATTGACTTGGGAATCGAGAGTGCGAGTTTTTGAAGGCTTGGGCATACTTATTTCGTAAAGTGGACAATGGTTCGTGCTATATTCGCATGTTTGTTATCATTCAAGGATTTATGTTGAGGTGTATCCTCAAATACGAAACTACGTGATTGCTACTGGTTATATAAGGTGATTTAGTTATGTCACCTATGCGGGATATTGATGAGTTAAGTGGTATGGTTTAGCTTCTATGTGCTACGAATTTCTTGTGTGCCATCGATAGGTGGAGAATATTTCTATATTAGTATGTTTGACTTTGTTTAGGAGCACACTAGGTATATATACAACGTTCAGGTTCTGTATTGAAAATCAGAAAATCTTTAATATAAGGTCGTGCTGGGAATTTAGCTTATTCTGTTGGCAATATTGATTTTGAAATCTTGGGTATAATTTATATTGGGTGTAATATGTCGCTTGACCGATAGAGAGCTTGAGTTATTTGATGAGTTGATATAGGCTACAATACTGATAGGTGAATCAGTGAACATATAGTATCGGTTGGGTTAAAAGAGTTGAAGATTCAATTTGAGAATTTCTTGATAGGAGATTTTTCTTTACATTTTAGTAGATCTATGGGAGTGCATCAGAATTGTTTAGTATGGGGAAATACTTAGTTTATCTTGGGTGATATTAAGAAGATGCGTTATGATACTTTTGGAATCATTTTAGTACATGACTGGAGTTGAGTTAAAGCAATACGAGTTATGAGTATATTGTGGAAGTTATAATCATTAATGACGGTAAGCGCGTTATGTTTAAAGGACTAGACATATTTTGAGAAGGTGAGAATTTCTCGAGCAATATTAAAGGCATTTTTGGGTTTTAGTGAACAGTTGTCACATGGTTCCGAATCTTTTCTTTGTGGCGTTTCTCGTTTGGATTAAGGAATTGTAAAGAAAGTTGGATATAGATACTTGGGCATATTAAAGGGTACTATAGATTTTCATGTGGTCAGTTGAAATGTGACTAACTAATTGGATTATTATGTTGGTAATACTGTGAGCCTAAGCAATATTGGGTTAATAATTGTATACGTGAAAGTCTAATTTGGGTTAGCCATTGAAGATTTAGAATTTGTTAAAATTACTTTGGGTATATAAGCAAGGATTATTAATTTAAATGGGAGTTAGAGGAAATCTTTTGAAGATAAAATTTGGATTGTTTTGCGGACTACTGAGTACTTGGAACTGTTTCAGGTTTTCAAGGATTGGAGTAATGTAATGATCATAATTTCAGTATCGATATTGTTTCTGGATTGGGCTGGTAGCACTGTTATCTTAAAAGGGTATGATCAGTGTTATGTTTTCTTGGAGATATGTTAAGTTTTCCATTATAGTGAAAATTGATAAATCCATTATCTCTAGTGATGCTTCCAAATAGAGATGGAGGTATGTAACGATTTTGGGTGATAAAGTATTTGTATATGTTTTGAGGATTAACACTTAATAAATAGAACTATCTATGACTTGGGATTGGTTGTGATTTTATTAATATTGCCTTAGCGAATTATATCTTTTATTTTATCATGGGACCAAGTTGAAACGTTAGGATAGCGGACTATCAAAAGTTGATGGATATATTTCCTTAGAAAACTAAGTATGAGGTAATGCAAGTAGTTTGAGAAATTCAAAGATTATGACTGTATTATGTTTTATCTTATAAGGAAAGTGAATGTGGTAGTGGAATCACATTTGATCAGATAGTTGATAACGGTCCCTATTCCTTCTCTTATTTGTTCGGGTAGTAGTATGGTTACATGGGATGATGTCTAGATCGTCAATGCGTACGGATAAACCGGAAAAGTAAAACTTATGGATGTAGAGGATTTAAGGGTTGATTGAGAGCGTAATGCTAATCAGGGTCGAATCATTGATGATTTAGAATTTGTGAACAAGTGATAGTCGTGAGAATTAGAAATTCTATAAGAAAGATGAAGTTGATTCTAGAATGTTTAATCCGAAGATACGTGGGAGATGTATGTGTTCATTGTGTGTTGGCTTATTTGAGTCATGGAATCGATGTCTGAAATATTTTTTAAGTGCTTGATTGGGGATATGAGTGCTATATGAGAATCGATATTTTGTAGCCTTGTTATGACTGCGTGTTATGATTTTGATAAGTGAATTCGCGGGCGAATTCTTTTTAAGGAGGGTAGATTGTAACGACCCGAAAACCCGTCTCTATTTTCTTATTAATAAATATTTATTTAATTATTATTTATGTGTGCATTTTGTGTTTCATAATATTTCTTGCCTAGCTTTTTAATTGACCATTTATGCTAGTGTGAAGTTAGGGGAAATTATTTGAAGAGGGTTATAAGGGTTTAATTGTTCAAGGTAGAAGTAGAGGGTTAATTGAGAAACTTTTTATATATATATCCTACTTACTCCCTCTCTACCCCCTTCCTCCCTCACTCTCCAGCGCACTTTCCCCCCCCCCCCCTTACCGATTTCTCTCTTCCTCTCCCTCTCCATTGTTAAAGAAAAGGTAAGAAAAGCTCCTCCCTCTCTCATCCTTTTGGTCATCTTTTATTCATCTTTTCTTATTACTCCTTTTATGTAAAATGTTTAGATCGTCGTTAGGGTCGTTTGTAGCTAAGAAAATTTGAATTTTGTCACCTTTCATATTTTGCAAGTAAGTTACTTTTCCCCCATTTTTATGCTAAATTGTTCATCACTTGTTTGTATGATGCTTTAGTGATATATATGATGTTTTGGTTGAGTTTAGAATTTTATTTGGATTTTTTTGTTAAATTTGTGATAATATGAATGTTGGAATTTAAATCTTGGTTTGGGTTGATAGATGTTGTTATTTAGGTCCCTTATAAGCTTAAATGTTGTTTGGGTTCATTGTCTTGCTTATTAGGTGTGTTGATTTTGAGTATTTGAGAAATGGTAAGAAAAACTTGAAGAACCCAGCATTTTTCAGCCCAGTTCGTAGACCGGGCGCCTGCCTGGGTTGGACCGGGCGACCGCCCGCCCGCCTTGCCTTTAAGCGCCCGCTTGAATGTTTTTCCCTAAAAGCCATTTTTTTCTGATCGCTGGAGCGCCCGCTTGGTCACCTCCGGGCGCCCGCCCGCTGGACTGGGCGACCGCCCACCCCCTGTTGAGCGCCCGCCCACCCCCCTGTTTCCAAGAATTCCCTTGTTGTTTGTTTAAGATTTGGATGCAATCTTAGCCTAGATTTTGGTTACTACTCTAGTTGAGTTAATTGGTCATTGTGGAACACTTTAGTGTGTGAAAATGGTTCCTTAGTGAACAAATATGTTGTGAAATTTGACTAAGTATTGTTTGAGAATGTTGGAACAACTTTGTGATATGTTGTGGGATTGGTTCGTTTATGAAAGTACATAAGGCGTGAAATGGTGATTAGGTACCTACGGTTTTGATTAGCTTCTTTATGGTGTATTCATTCGAACTTCCTAATTGGAAATCTAGGTGTAAAGATATAGTTGAGCTCATAGTCTTAGTACATCTTTATGAGTAAACATTTAGTGTAACTTTAGTAATAGTCATTGTACTATTTGTGAGCGACCGTTTGGGTTGTGCTCTTTACGAGTAACTCGTGGGTGATGTATTCGGTATGGTTCCTTATTATGGAATCATCATGTTTTAATGATCAATGTTGTTGGGCTCTCTATGAGCAACTCCGTTTATCGTTGTTGGACTCTTTTATGAGAAACTTCTTGTGTTTGTTGTTGTTGAACTCCTCATGAGTAATCATTTGCATCTTTATGGTGATTATTTGGTATGGTTCCCTACTTTGGAATCATTGATTGTTTATCGAGCTTTATTTCTTAGCGTTTATTTGAAAGTCCAGCTGGTATTTGTGGTAGTGTCGAGCGATGGGGAAGATTATAATGGCAACGAGCCGAGTCCATTATAATGTTGTCCATTGTTTTTCCCCTTATTTTCCTCTTCCAAATTGGCCTTGGTTGAGATGAGCTAGCTTCCTTCGAAAGTAGTCTAGCTAACTTTTTGGAGTATGACTTTGTGTCATAGCTTCCGCCCTTTGTGGCATATAACGTTGTTATGGTTCCGGTACCGGGATGTTATCTTCAGTTGTTTATGCTACTACGAAGATTGGTTGATTGATTGATTGGTCAGTTTTGACCGGGGTTCTCTTCAGTGGTTATGCTGCTATTGTTGATTGGTTGATCGGTTGAAGTTGCGCAGCGATTGTTCTATCAGTTTGGTGAAACCTTGGCTCAGCATCCTTTGTAACGTGTTTATTTCAGCTTTATGTGCTGCATGATGAGCTGGTCGTTATTTCCAACCGGTATGGGACGGTTTGCGATAGGGAGCCTCCCATTTGTTGTTATGTGATTGCTTTTGGAGAATGTTTATCGTATATTACTGTTCATGCCAGCATGTCACCTAGTTGCATTTAGTGGCTTACTGAGATTTTTATCTCACCCCGTTTCTTTTTATCTTTGTTTTTCCTTAAACCCCCCAAGAAGCAAGTGATAGTACGTTGTGAGATCGCATGTGGCTGAGATCTGTCGAGCAGGTTATCTTCTCTTGGGGTAGTTGCTCTACTGAGTATTTTTATATTCTAGTTGTGAGGACGTTGGTTGTATTGAGATGTTTTAACTCTGTCGTTCGGGTAGTATAGTATTGTACTTGAGAAATGTTAGTTGTAAGTATCTTGAAAACGTTTGTTGATCTGACAGTAAGCTGTATAAAGGTTGGTTTTATATCAGAGTTCACACGCCTGGTTTGGTATTTGGCATTTTGGAAATGTATATTATACTTCTTTTCTTTATTATGGAATTTGGAAATTTTGGGGCGGGCGCGACACGACCTCTCTTCTTCTTGTTTCACAAAATTGGATCCATAGCCAAGACCACTTTTAGAATGACTTCCAATATTTAAAACCTCTTCAAGTTTGGCAGTATCAATATTTAGCTTGGTGAAAGTATCATTAGCCTTTTCAAGACCAGTTTTAACTTTCTCGAGTTCAACATCACGCTTGGTGATCATGACCTCAAGTTTGGCTATGGAATCCTTTTGATTATCATTTTCAATGGAAACTCTCTCTAGTTCAGATTTTAAGGTAGTGATTTCAGCTGAGAGTTTCTCATTGATCTTTTCAAAAACACCAAGTTTTTCAACCCGTTTTTGCCAATCGGTGAAAAGAACAGCGTAAGCTTCCTGAAGTTCCTCAAAATTACCACTACTCTCCTCTTCATCCTCTGGTTTGTTGGTAATCGAAGAATTAAAGAAAATAACCCAGAGTCAGAGGATGTAGTTTCCAGTGTGCCTACATCTGAGGCTACATCAGATTGATGTTCGTGATTGTGAGATGAAATATCAATTTCTGCAAGAAATACAGTCTCATCATCATCCTCACTATCACTTAGGGTCGCACAAAGGCTCATCCCCTTTTTCCTCAGAGTGTTGGCACACTCATTCGCATAATGACCAAAGCCTTTACAGGCTCTACATTGAACAGAATCAAGTTTCTTGTTGTTGAAACTACCAGGTTTTTTTAAAGTACTTCCAGTATACCCCTAAAAAATTTCACAAGTATTTTGGCTTACTAAAGGAGTTTTATTGTTCCTTTTAGTCTTTAAAAATGATGTAAATTTTTTAGTGAGAAGGGCCAAATCTTCTGTATCCAAATTAGATTTATCAATTTCCTTAGAGATTTCTATTATTCCTTTAGAAACTTTAGGGTTACTGGAATTATCATTAGCAATAACAACACACTCAGCCTTAGCATTAGATATAGGTTCACCAAGAGAGAGACACTCATTTGAGATATCTTTAATCTTAGCTGAAAAGATTTTGATATCCTCAGTCTCAGACATTCTCAAGTTCTCAAACTTAGTCATGAGTATTCTCAATTTGGTGCCTTTAACACTTTCATCTCCTTCACAATGAGTTTGAAGGATGTCCCAAGCAACTTTAGCAATGCTTGATTGGTAACCAATCGGTACATGTCCTCATCAACATGACTTGATATGGCACCTAAAGCTTTGGAGTTAGGGTTATTTCTTCAGTTGTCCAGTCTTTCTCAGGTGTCTAAGTATAGACTATTTCGCTAGAGGATTCTGTTGGAATATAAATTACGCAACAAGTAGATTAAACAAATAATCAACGGGGCAATCATGCATTCAACAGTGATTCGCAGTACAACCAACAATTAATGTAACACGCAACAAAGCATACTATAACAATACGAAAATTAAAGAGCAAGTTAGAAACTTATCGGGGTAGATCGAGTCGCCTTAGGAAGACTTCCCTAAGAGAAATTATTGCCACCTACTTGTGCGATTTTGGATACAGACAAATTCCTCCGAGGATAAAACGATCTCAAGATTTGAGTCAAGAACGATGCACACAGACTCAAATCCAACTGCGGCTCTATCTCATTCACCTGTACGGATGGCAATTTGATCGAACCCGATCCGTACCGAGGGGAAATCGATCCGAAAATTTCGGATATGGTTTGCAATTTTTAAGATCCGATCGGGTTCGGATCGGTTTCGGTAACACCCCTTGATCCGCCCCGATCCGACCCGAAAATGCTTAAAGTTACAGATTTTACAACTACCCCCCTCATGTTCTTGAAATATACATATCACCCTAAGTATATAAGAAAAAAAACTAGGGTTAAGAGGTTTATTTTTGTTCATGGTCTTGCAACAATGCCGACTCCTCTCTCTCTCTCTCTCTCTGCAGCTCGCCGTTCGTTGCCCAGTGACGCCGCTGCCCAAGTGACGGCGGTCTTCTCCTCTCTTGGCTCTCCTTCTCGCCGCCCAACTTTTACCCAAATCCCTCCAAACTCAGATCTTAATGTCCTTTGAAATCTACTAAAATTTCCAACGAATTTCAGCCCTACTAAGGTAATATTGCAAACCCTAGCCATTGAATTTCTATAATTTTTGTTTTGTTTGATCGGTGGTTTTGCTTCCCCAATTTCTTGGCCCACAAAGCTTGAGCAACAGCATTATTGATCTTATGTGCCTTAGTGTGGTCAAGATCTTCAACATAGTCCTTCAATTCTTTCTGCATTTCATAAGAAAGAAGGGTTTTTTTTTTTTTTTTTTAACAGCAGACTAAACAAAAAGAAAGGGTAATAGCTTCGGATCGGGGCTCGGATCGGGGACTTTCGGATCGGATCGGGTTCGGTAGATGGCTCCTAGCGTTCGGATCGGGGCCGATCCGAGCCGAACCCGATTTGTTGCCATCCCTATTCACCTGAGTCTCTCGTGATTTCACCATGGATTAAAAGATTTAAAAGATATTAGAGCAGATCAATGGCGTAGAAAAGATCAAAAAAATCAGCACTAAAGAAATTAAGCCACGGAACATGCGCATAGTGACTGCTCCTACTGCTAGGCGCATGAGACTGTCCAACCATGCACACGGTCCTTCTGCCAATTTCTTTCATCAGCCCTTTTTTTCTCTTTTACTAATCTCTACAGAGCCACGAGAAGTCTACTCTACATATCAGTTGAAACCGAGAATAGTAAATATGGAAGAAAATAAATTTAGTTTATTTCCTCTGTGTTTGCCGATACATACACATACAATATATACAAGACCTTTTTTTGGAGACTAAGTCTAAATCCCTACAAAATAGCTAAGAGATATTTCCTACCTATTTACATCTTTATCAAGAAGGAAACTAGCTAAATAAGGATACATACAAGATATGCCGAGATCCTCAAGATCTCGTCATTATCTCAACACCCCCCCCCCTCAAGTTGGAGCGTGTAAATCACAAACGCCCAACTTGCCTAGAAGATGTAGAAATTGCCGACTGCCCAATGCCTTAGTAAGAAGATCAGCCAACTGTGAGGACGTATGAACATAGGCAGTTGTGATCACACTTGACTGAACAGCATCGCGAACAAGATGACAGTCAACTTCAATATGCTTGGTTCGCTCATGATGGACAGGATTTTGAGCCATATGTAACGCAGATTGACTGTCACTTAGAACAGTCATAGGAGCCGAATGTGTAATGCCAAAAGAAGCAAGTAAACTACGAAACCATTTCAATTCACACGTAGCACTTGCCATAGAACGATATTCTGCTTCGGCCGATGATCGCGAAATGGTAGTCTGCTTTTTGGTTTTCCAAGAGATCGGAGAGTGTCCCAAGAAAACAAAATAAGCTGTAAGTGATCGCCGAGTAAGAGGACAACTCGCCCAATCAGAGTCGCAGTAAGCCCGAAGATGTAAAGCAGAATCGGATCGTAACAAAAGTCCTTGTCCTGGACGGGTTTTGAGATACCGAACAACACGTAGGGCAGCCGTCCAATGAGCCCTCTTAGGCCGAGTCATGAACTGTGCAAGAGTATGCACACTGTAGGATAGCTCTGGGCGAGTAATAGTAAGATAGATAAGTTGACCCACAAGTCGCCTATAAGCCTCAGGATCTCGTAAATCATCATCTTCAGTCAAAGCTAAACGGTGATTCTGTTCAATAGGAGTAATGGCTGGACGTGCTCCAAGAAGACCGGCCTCGGAAAGTATATCAAGCGTATACTTGCGCTGAGACAGAAAAATACCATCCGGATGTGTCGCCACCTCAAGTCCCAAAAAATATTTAAGACGCCCAAGATCTTTCATATGAAAGCAACTACTCAAATAGCCCTTGAAGCGACTAATGGCAACCGGATCATTCCCACCAATGACTAAGTCATCAACATAAACAAGAACATGTAACTCAGCAGCGGAAGTCTTGAAAGAGAACAGAGAATAGTCGGAACATGATTGGATAAACCCATATTTCTTCAATGCCATAGAAAGCTTGGCAAACCAACAGCGAGGAGCTTGCCTAAGACCGTATAATGATTTCTTAAGTTTACAAACCTTCCCAGAAGACGAGTCCGCATGTCCCAAGGGCACCTTCATATACATATCTTCACTAAGATCACCATGTAGAAAGGCATTGTGAACATCCATTTGATGAAGTTCCCATCCTTTAACCACAGCAATGCTAAGAAACACTCGTACCGTAACCATTTTGATGGTGGGTGCAAATGTTTCCTTGAAGTCAACACCTTCAACTTGTCTATTGCCCAAGATCACCAACCGAGCTTTACAACGCTCAATTGTCCCATCAGCATGGTACTTGATTTTATAAACCCATTTGTTACCAATCACCTTCTTATCAAGAGGAGCATCCACCAACTCCCATGTTCGATTCTGATCAAGAGCATCAAGTTCTTTAGTCATAGCCTCTCGCCAATGAGGAAGCTTAACCGCTTCAAAAAAATGTTTGGGCTCAACACCTGAGTCAATAGCAGCCAAAAACAACGATGTGCAGACGAGAATTCATCGGCAAGATGTTCATCGGCAAGATGTTCATCGGCAAGCTGTTCATCGGCAAGCTGTTCATCGGCAAGCTGCTCTGCCACTTGTTCGGTCACCTGTGCCGTCAACTCCCCAGTCACATATACATCTTCTTCACAATCCTCCATATTATTCGAAGGACAAGGAAAAATATCAGAATCCGTATATGCTCCATCTTGATCAGCCTGACCGCGAGCAAAAGGGAACTCCTTTTCCACAAAAATAGCATCCCGAGAAACGAGCAACTTATTTTCATCAAGATCATATACATACCATCCTTTCTTACCAAGAGGATATCCCAAAAACACACAACACCGACTTGCAAACTTATCATTATCACGCCGTGAATAATGGACATGACATAGAGACCCAAACACCCGAATATGAGAGTAAGAAGGAGGTTTCCCAAAAATAATTTCATAAGGGTTTTCCCGTTTAACAACTTTGAGGGGGTTCGATTAATTAAATGCCCAGCCGCCAACACACACTCCCCCCAAAACTTGATAGGTAACTTGGCTTGAAACATTAAAGCACGAGACACATTTAGAATATGTCTATGCTTTCTTTCCACCCTACCATTTTGTTGGGATGTACGAACACAAGTAGTGTGATGTTCAATCCCATTTTCAAGAAAATATTTTTCCAAACAAGTAAATTCCGTCCCATTGTCACTTCGAATTTTCTTAACTCGTTTATTAAATTGCCGCTCTACCATGGCAAGAAAATTTTTCAAAATTTGGGAAACATCACCCTTGGACTTGACCAAATAAACCCACACCGCACGGGAACAATCATCCAAAATAGTTAAAAAATAAACAGCACCACACAAAGCAGGTGTCCGATAATCACCCCAAATATCACAATGAATTAAATCAAAAATCTCATTAGAATTGCTTTCACTAAGTGAAAATTTGTCCCTACTTTGTTTAGCCATGCAACAAATTTCACAAACGTCTTTACTAATACTATTGCGATTAATAAAAGGTAACAAACCCACTACTTTGCTTGAAGGATGCCCGAGTCGCTGATGCCACAACTGAAAACTGCCAGATTCTCTAATGTTGCACACTTGCGTTGTCGGTGACCTCTTCAAGTAGTACAACCCCCCGTCCAGTTCACCCGCTCCAATCAGAATCTTCGAGACCCGGTCTTGTACAACACATTGTTTGTCAGAAAAGTGCACCAAATAATTAGAATCTCGAAACAATTGAGAGACAGATAAGAGATTGCAGTTAAAAGTTGGGGCATATAGAACATTTTTCAAAACAAGATTCGGGGCAATCTCAACGTTGCCTTCTTTCGTGGCTTTCATGTATCTCCCATTAGGCAGACCAATATGATCCGCCTCAATATCATGAACATTACTGAGCAAAGAGATGTTCCCTGTTATGTGTCGGTTGGCTCCACTATCGACAAGCCAACGTTTATTCATCTTACCAGTTGCCTTACCAGTTGTGCTGCCAGTTGTGCTGACGGTTGTCGGCACCTGTGTCTACATAAAATTCTTGAAGTTGTTCCATTGATCTGCTGTGAATCCCAGTGCTCTAGCCTGATCTGGAACTCCTTCGATACTGACCTCTGCATTTTTGGACCTTGTGCTCGGCTTCCCTTGATCTCTCCTCCCCGAAGAATATTGGCTTCCACCTCTTCCTCTTGCTGGCTTCCCACACTGGTCTTCCCACCATTCTGGGTATCCTATCGGCCTGAAGCACGAATCTGCACTGTGTCCTTTCTTATGGCAGTGAGAGCAAGTGACATTGCTCATATCCTTCTTCTCTGGCAAGCCACTTGTCGAGCCATCTGTTCTCACAACTGGTCTGTCAACTGCCCTGTCAACTGTACGAGCAACAAAACTTGCTGGAGTTGGAAGTTCTCCAGATCCGCCCCCCAGCACCTGTTCCTCTCTTATAGCATTAGAGTAGGCCTTATTCACAGAAGGTAGTGGCTCCGTATTGACAATAGAGGTCTTCACGTTCTCAAACTTTGGAGTTTCTAACCCCATGACGAATTGATGAACCCGTTCCTCCTCACGCCTTTTTACTAACACCGCCCCAATATCACACTTGCAGCCCGTGCAGGAGCATGTTGGTAATGTCTCAAAATCATTAAGAGCATCCCACAGCTTCTTGATGCGTCCATAGTAAGAAGCTACGCTCTCGTTCTCCCTTGTCTACAATTTGCTATGTCCGCCTTCAATTGTTGTGTCTTCGGTCCATTCCCCATCGAGAACCGTTCCTTCAAATCATCCCACAAAACCTTTGCTTCGTCCACATAAGTGATAGTGGAGCGAAGGGTCGGCTCTATTGTGTTAAAGATCCATGAAACAATCATGGAGTTCACCGTCCACCATTGATCCGCTTCATCCGCATCGTCAGGACGCGGGATTCTGCCATCAATGAATCCTGTTTTCGTCTTCGCTCGAAGCGATCCTTTGAAAACACGTACCCATTACTCATAATTTTCACCCTTTAATTGAACATGGGTGATAATCATCCCCGGATTATCGCTTGAAGAGAGAAAATAAGGAGATCTCTTTTCTTCCTTAATCATCTTTCCTTTTTCGGAGTTCTCACCGGATTTCTGCTCATCGCCGCCGGCCATAATCTTTGATCAAAACCGGGCTCTGGTGCCAAGTTGAAACCGAGAATAGTAAATATGGAAGAAAATAAATTTAGTTTATTTCCTCTGTGTTTGCCGATACATACACATACAATATATACAAGACCTTTTCTTGGAGACTAAGTCTAAATCCCTACAAAATAGCTAAGAGATATTTCCTACCTATTTACATCTTTATCAAGAAGGAAACTAGATAAATAAGGATACATACAAGATATGCTGAGATCCTCAAGATCTCGTCATTATCTCAACAATATCCCATCACATACCAATGTTATATTCTAACTAGGAGGCATACTCCTAATTAAACTAGTTTAACATGGACTTTGACTTCTATTAGGATGGAAATTCCTTTTGGCCGTTCACTTTGTTACTTAGCCAAATATTCCGTTTCGGTCAACCATGGAATTTTTTTTATAAGTCTTTGACTATTATTATTAATTATTCCTCCCTCCGTCCCAGCCTAAGGTTCCTACTTTCTTTTTTGGTCCGTCCCAGCCTAAGGTTCCTACTTGCTTTATTACCTAAAATGGACTATGGGACCCACTTGTCATTCTCACAACAAAAACTCCCTACCCACTTTATCTCTCCTACTTTCTCTTACTTACTTTTTCATACTCACAACATTTATTTTTTCTTAATCTCCGTGTAAAGTCAAACTAGGAACCTTAGGCCGGGACGGAGGGAGTAACAATTAACAATTAACGTCAAACTTAACTACAAACTTAAGAGGTTTGGACCCTAGGCCCCCTGGGCCAGATAATTATCCCATAAAGACCCATGGCCAGATCAAAATTCCACCTAAGCCCAGCGCCCATCTCAGCCCCTTATTCTCAAGGCCGACTCGCTGCAGCTCACCCAGCCCGACCCGCCGCCCAGCCCACCTGTGGCCCTCATCCATCCATTTGACTATTAAAAATTTAATTTGTAGTATGCTTGACTTGAACCCAAGAACTTCTTGTGAAAAGAAATGACTTCACCACTACACCAACACAATGTTTGATACAATTGTTGCAATATATTCTATTACTATTGCGCCTAAATGAATCTAACTAAAGAAAAAACAAGATTCTAAACCAATTAATAAAATTCTTGATTATTCCCAAAACATCAACCTTTTGTAAAATAAAAAACCGAAAAAAAAATGATTTAAAATATAAAGTATTTAAATATTTTATTAGATAAAATATAAAAGATCTTAAAGATAAATTAAATTATAATTATGTAATATCGAATTTTTTTTTTTTACTATCGCCTTCCAGTAAATTATTTTTATAAAATGAAAATATTTAAGTCCTTATTACCAAATTGCCATTTGCACTTATGAGACCTTTGAGAGACTCATGAGTCTGCTATGAGACTTTGTGAATAGACACTCATAAGTCTGATATGAAACTTATTTACATGTCTCATAAGAATTTACAAGACTTTCATACAAATTATAAGACTTAAAAAATGCACTTATGAGACCTTTGAGAGACTCATGAGTCTGCTATGAGACCTTGTAAATAGACACTCATAAGTCTGATATGAGACTTTTTACATGTCTCATAAGAATTTACAAGACTTTGATACAAAATATAAGGCATAATAATGCACTTATGAGACCTTTGAGAGACTCATGAGTCTGCTATAAGACCTTGTAAATAGACATACATAAGTCTGATATGAGACTTTTTTACATGTCTCATAAGAATTTACAAGACTTTGATACAAAATATACGGCATAAAAATGCACTTATGAGACTTTTGAGAGACTCATGAGTCTGTTATGAGACCTTGTAAATAGACCTTCATAGTCTGTTATGAGACCTTTTGCATAGACACTCATAAGTTTGATATGAGACTTATTTACATGTCTCATAAGAATTTACAATACTTTGATACAAATTATAAGACTTAAAAAATGCACTTATGAGACATTTGAGAGACTCATGAGTCTGCTATGAGACCTTGTAAATAGACTCTCATAAGTCTGATGTGAGACTTTTTTACATGTTTCATAAGAATTTACAAGACTTTGATACAAATTACAAGACCTAAAAAATGCACCATGAGTCTGCTATGAGACCTTGTAAATAGACTCTCATAAGTCTGATATGAGACTTTTTTACATGTTTCATAAGAATTTACAAGACTTTGATACAAATTACAAGACTTTTTTACATGTCCCATAAGAGTTATTTAATTTATTTTCTTATAATTCTCATATTTTCAGTATATAATAGACTTAGTTGGTGTCATTTAAGTAAATAAATGCCTTAAAAGAAGGGTAATAATTAAAAAATTATAAAAGTTTTTGAAATAATGTATTTTCGAAATTACAATTTAATTTATATTCTTAATTTATATTCTTAAATGATGTTTTTAATATTCTAATATATACATATATTAAAAGTTTTTTTTTTTTTGTGTGAATATTCAAGATTTTCATTAATTGATTGTAAAATCTCAATTTTTGTAATTTAGTTTCGTATAGAATGCTGTTACTAATAATAAATATTGCAAAAATTCAACAAAGTAATACAGTGGGTTAGTGGTTAAGATGTGGTTGTCCTACAAAAGGTCCTAGGTTCAAAACCTAGTGTCAACATTTTTTTTTCTAATTAAAACGGGTGGATTGGTGAGTGGGTTTCGGATCCTGTGCGGGTCGGGGCATCGGGCCGGGTCGGGGCATCGGGCTTAGCATTGGGCTTGTTGGTTTTTGGGCTGAGTGATGGTTTTTGGGCTTTTATGGCATTTTGTTTCGGCTTTGGGGTTAGTTGGAATTTTGCATCTCGCGTGGGCTTTTATGGAGAAAACATCTGGGAGAAGGGGCCTAAAGGAATTTTGCCGAAACTTAACTACTTAAAGTATATTCCAAATAAGCATGGACTACTTACTTTAGTTAAGTTACATGTAAATATTAAACTCAATCAAACTCTTGAACATAAATATAAACTTATTTAATCATAAAGATAATTAGAATAAATATATACTTTAATTAAATTAGATTAATAAATCCAATGTAATAGTCCAAAGTATAAGTTATCCCAAATATCTGTAACAAATAAGATTCTTATGTACAAATACCACTAAATGGTTTTAATCCCAATTTAATATCACAACTTTAAATACCCATTTAAAGATATAAATTTCCAACAGATTCACCCTCAGCAGCCTTGCTTTCAACCTTAGGAGGTGACCATGGGACAATAATACTTAGCCACGCCCTCTCATCAATTGCTTTGATGTAAAGACGCATCTTAGATTTCCACAATGAGTAATTCGTACCGTCTAAGACACGCGGACGATACTGACTTGAATAACTATCCATAATGACTATCCTTTCTGGATCACACTCAGTGTAATCGAGTGTAGGCTCTGGTGCCAATTGATTGTTTTGATAGCTAGGATAGTCAGAAAAATAACGAACAGAGACACAGTGTAGATACTGATGTGGTTACACCAGGAACTACACCAAACATAATTTGCAGCGGAATTTAAATCAAACACGAATTATTTAACACATCTACAGCAATATGCTGTAGACAACAAAAACTTCTCTTCATTAAAACGTTATGATTGATTACAAAGAAATAAATCAAGAGAAGCTACCAAATATTAAAACATTAAATACTAAAAGCAAGTTCTATGGAAGAACTTGTCTCACAAAATAACTCACAAAATAATACTCTCAACACTTTGTATCAAGAAAATGAAAGCCAGAAAAAATCACTTAGACTTTGAAAGGGACGAATACTTTAAATAGGGCAAGAAACTGATTTGCCGTGAAGAGTCAATCTGTGTGAAGATATGCAGCCTGTTATCTTGTAAGCCTTGGAGATTAATATTGGAAAGGATACTCTCCATCTTTTCTTAACTTGTAGATTTCCAATCCAAGTAAAATATATCTATAAAATATTAAAAAAGATACACAAAAACTAGGAAACTAATTAGTAGGTTAATAAAAATTCTAAAAAAAAAATATTTACAAATATTAACTAAAATAAAGAAAGACATAAATCTCAAAAATAAAAATTTAGACTAAAAAAAACGTGTGCACCAAAATTGCCACACTTACATACATATTCTCAAAAACAAGAAAATTTTGATCAAGTCAACTGAAAGATATTTAGAGTCAACTGTCAAAGATAATATGGTTTCAAGGCTGGCATGGAAGACAATTTCAAACCCTTCCAACACTTCAATTCAGAGGACGACTACCCCACCCCTCATGATCACGGTGGACGCTTAGTCCTGCCCAACGATTTCTTTTTAGTACTCATTAATACAAATATGTATATGTATGTTCCCTCCACCCCGTAAACACAGTATCACTTTCAACTAAATCAAACTTTGACCAAAAATTTATGAAAATTTTGATGATCATAATAAAATTCTAAATATTATTATTGATAGTATTCTAGCTGGCGCATCAATTACAATTTGCAGAGTTTCACAAGGATAAGAAATAGTTTTCAGGTGGCCTCTAAAACAGAATAGACCATAAACGTGCTGGTATAATTTCCTCTAAAAGATAATAGACCATAAACTGATCGTGAAATTTTGTTTTGAAGATTGGTTCACTTTAACTTTATGGTTTAGGTTATTTCCTTTTTACAGAACGTTTTTCTTAAGAAAAAAATATATTAAAGATTTTTTTATCAGAAAAAAAGGAGATTAGTATTCACTAACACTCGCATATTGCTGACACAATAGTAATATACTCCCTCCGTCCCAGCACAAGTAGGACTAGAGAAGTTTGCACACTAATTAAGAAAAACTAGTAAATGTGTGCAGTGGCGTATCCAGGATTTGAGGTGAGGGTGTGCTTAAAACTTTAAATGACAAAAAAATTAAAATCACACTATAAAAATGCACCAAGAAGGACATCGGACATAAGAATACTATACTTGTATTTAACACTTCTAATGAAACACTCAAAATGAAAATATTTCCCATAATTAGTATTCTAATGAACACTCTGCACCCCTCTTCTTTCAAAAATCACAAATTACACCCCTATAGTTTTTTGTTTTTTTTTTATATAACTACTCTGAATTTTTTTTTCGGGAAATCTAGGGTGTGCATCAGCCCACCCTGGTTACATACTAGATCCGTCCCTGAATGTGTGGTAGAAAATGAAGAGAGAGAATGAGTGGAGTAAATAGTATTGTTAGTTGGATAAATTGAGTGGTGGAAAATGAAGAGAGAGAATGAGTGGGATAAATAGTAGTGTTGGTTGAATGAATTGAGCGGTGGAAAATGAAGAGAGAGAGAGTGAGTGGGGTTGAAACATTTCCATTTTGGGCAGTCTCAATTTTAGTGGGACGTCCCAAAAGGAAAAGAAGTCTCACTTGTGCGGGGACGGAGGGAGTATTTTCTAACCCTACCAGTTATCAACCAGTTTGAAGGAGTCAATTAATAGTTTTGAATACATGCTGGGAAGATCTTTTTACAAATTTTGTGTGATTGGGAGTGAAGGATTGCTGCAAAACAGGGTGTAGTGGTCCTTGATCATCATCACAACAGATATTTTGAACATGCTACACAAAACATATTTAATTAAAAAATACTACTCCCTCTGCCCCGGAGTAAGAGTCCTACCCCTCATTTGCACGCTTATTAATAAATATTAGAAGTGATGTAAATGTTGTGAGTGTTAAAGTAAAGTAGGAGAGAGAATGAGTGGGAGAGAATAGTGAATTGATTGGTGTTGTGAGTATAAAAGTAAAATAAGAAAGAGAATGAGTGGGTGAATAGTAAAGATTCTTTGCCATTTTAGGAATAGGACTCTTACTGGGACGTACTAAAATGGAAAATATGACTCTTACTCTGAGATGGAGGGAGTATAATATTTGTTCGACAAAGCCTTGACTAATATATCTTTCTGTTAAATAATAAAATAAAAAATCAGGAGTGTAAAAATACTAACATGATATATTTTTCTTAAGTCAGCTGAAAGACTTGTAGGTCAAGAGTAAACGCTGACATTTAATCTTAGAGTGCTCCAAGGGGTAGAAACTTCTTCCCTGCCAGTTATGGAAAATTAAATATCTTGACTTTACATGTCTTTTCAGTTGACTTGAGAGAAAAAAAAAAAAAAAAAATGCCTATTTAATCGTTTTGGATGGGGTGGTAAGATTGCAAATGAGTGCCACAAAAGATACACCCTCCATCCCAAAATGATATTCCTACTTTTTTTGCCATGACAGCGAATAAACTTTGAGCAATAATAATAAATTAATTTAATTATGCTAATGATATTCTGAAACTCATAATTGATTCACCATGAACAATACTATCAATCGGAAGTTTTAAATTTTAATTAAGATAATTAAATCAACTTATAATTATTGCTCAAAGTTCATTCGTCGTAACAGACAAAGAAAAGTAGGAAGATCATTTTGGGATGGAGGGAGCATGATTTGAGTAATTCATGTGAAGAAAACATATCAGGCATCCTAATTTAAGCGAAACTGCACTTGCAGGCCTCAAGATAACTGATCAATGAACCATCTTTTACTTCTAAAGAATAAAAGGAAACAAATGCATAAAGCCCAATTCAGTTTCTATCTTAAGTAAACAACAAGCATTACTACATAACATAAACAAGAAAGTCTAATAAAAAAGAACCTTTGACATAAGTTACCTACTAAAACAGGAACAATGCAGAATAGTTAATACACTCGGACATCTTATCTTGAAATAGAGAAAGGGGAGGGGCATGGGGGCTCAGTAACTTGAATAACACCTTCAAGCATTTGAATAACCTTTCTCATTGTTGGTCTCATATACGGGTCTTCGTGTACGCACCAAATACCAATCTTCACAAAAATTTCAAGTTTACGCCTCTCACTTAATGCCTCCACATCATTATCAACAAACTCGTTCAATCTCCCTTGCTGAAAGCAATCCCATGCCCAATCAGTCAAAATTGCGTTCTCTTGATCATCACCCGTCTCCAAGTGCTCCACACTTCTTCTGCATGAAATAATTTCAAGAAGCAGCACTCCAAAGCTATACACGTCCACCTTTATGGTGATTGGGGTGTTCCTGAACCATTCGGGTGCAACATACCCTTTTGTTCCTCGGATGGCAGTATTTGTTTGACTCTGATTGATCCTTAAAAGCTTGGACAATCCAAAATCTGATATTCGAGGTTCGTAATACTCGTCCAGTAGCACATTTTGAGGCTTTATGTCGCAATGAATAATCTGAGTGTTGCACTCTTCATGGAGATAGGAAAGTCCTCTTGCAATACCCAAGGCGATATGGGTCCTGTGTCTCCAACTTGGCTTCTTATCAGCAAAAAGGAAGCTTGCTAGGGTGCCATTACTCACATACTCGTAAACCAATAGTCGATGCTCTCCTTCGTAGCAAAATCCAAGTAGGTTAACCAAATTTTTCTGATGAGTTTTGGCTATCACTTCCACCTCGGTTTTGAATTCTTTATCTCCATTTTCCACCACTATCCCCAACTTCTTCACTGCAACAAAGCTTCTCGTGGCTGTGCCTATTTTCCCTTTATAGACGATTCCAAACGCACCCCTTCCCAATTCTTCCTTGAACCCATTTGTTGCTTCAACTAGCTCTCTATAGCTAAAGCAACGCAAGTTAGTCTCCATTTCGACTTCATTACTACCTTGGGGAAGCGTTATGCTTTTCTTTCTATAGATAAGGAAGAAACCCAAACACGCTGCAAAGACCAATACAAAATTGACAAAAACCGAGCTACCTAAGAGCACCGATCCCACAAGGACCAATGAACTTCGGTCCTTCTTTCGTGGAGCTAGAGGAACATTGGGATTTTGATGAGGAAGATCACCTTTCCTAAATTTGAGGAAAACCCTGACCGCGATTTGAGGATCCTTTATTCCATTTGAGAGTGGCAGCGTCTTCTTCCAACAACCAGTGCCTAGGTAAGAAGCAGCTGCACAGAAACAATCAGATGCACAAGAACTTTTGCATTCCTCTTCACTAACTGGGTCCAATCGCTCGTACATAGGTGTGATCCAATCAGTACCAATTAACTCTTCAAAATCGTACAGACTTTCCACAGAATTAGTTGGCACATCTTCATCACAAATTTGGGTGTAATTTGGTTTGCAGCCACTATAAGTATCATTAGGATCAACGAAGAAATACCCTTGTGGGCATTCACAACTTGTCCTACCAAGTTCCTGAAGCTTGCAAATACTATTAAACCCACACACCCCACTCCCTTTCTTCCCTAGATCTCCGTCACCTATAAGACAAATGTTTGTTGGCTGCCACCATGCTGCAGTCCACCCCGGGTTGCCAGTGAAATTCTTCGGGTGATAGTACTGAGTGAAAACTCCATCGAAATTTAGAGTAAATCTAAAATAGTAATCTGCAGCTCGAATTTCCATTCGAGGGGTGAGATCAAATATTTGGCCGTTTACCCTCAGAATGTACATATACCCTGTCTCATTGAAGATCATTTGATGACCAGCATTAGAAGAATTTGTATTATCAAATGTGCCACTGGCATAGTAAGCATTGTACTGGAATTTGGAGGGAACATTCTGGGGATATAAAACAAGATTTCCATCTTGTTGGAAAATGAGTATGAACCTTCCGATGGAGAAGTTTGTTTGACTCATTCGTGAATAAAGAAGCCCGCCCCTTCTCATTACCTGAGTAGGCAACATGGTATCTGACGGATGTTGGAAAGTGGACCAGATTCTGCTAGAGTCGCTTTGTACAAGCTCAAAGTTTCCGGTATCATTCATGAAACCATAAGAAACACGATTGCCATTGAGATCCGATGTTCTCCATAATTCTGTTCCTCGAGGGTCAGTGAGGATTAGTCCTCGGTCTGCAGTTAGCTCAACTCGTGACCCCCGTGGCACCTCAGCTGCTTCATTTGGAAACCATACTATGGTTTTGTCGGGTAATTTATCATACCAAATGGAAAGAATGAATAGGCCATTGCTTTGGATTTTCTGAAACCCAAAAGCAAAATCACCAGATGGGGAAAGCCATGAGGTGGCGCGGTTATTTGCTGTAAGAGATAAGCCTACAGCTATGGTACCATTTGTTTGTGCCAAAGATGAAAATGGAAAAACAAACAATACAGAAATGAGATAAACAAGTGAATAAGCCATTGGTACAAATCATTTATTTGATTAAACAAATGAAGCATTCAGAACTATAAATAGACATATTCTCAAAAAAAAAAACAGAAAATTTTGATCAAGTCAACTGAAAGATATTTAGAGTCAACAGTCAAAGATAATATGGTTTCAAGGCTGGCATGGAAGACAATTTCAAACCCTTCCAACACTCATTTCCCTTAAAATCAAACCAGATAAAACAAAGAATAGAAAAGTAAGAAAAAATTGTACAATGTAAGCTGTAACATGTAATAACAAAGCTGTTAAAAATTATTGTACACTAAGCTGTTACAAGTCAAATGAGATTACAAAGAAAAAGAGACTACAAAGAAATAGTTTTCAGGTGGCCTCTAAAACAGAATTGGCCATAAACTTGGCTGGTATAATTTCCTGTTTGTTCATCCACCTCAAAAAACTAAATTTACCACACTTGAAATAACGGAAGATAAAAGGGAGTTTAAAAAGCAATAATTAGAATAAGAAGACCACCGAAACAAATCAACCATGCATGAGCACAGTTGGTAGAACAAGAACCTTCCTCTAAAACGCAGATTAGAATTAACAGACCAACAGAACAGACAGCTTTGGAAGGAATAAATGACTTCAAAATGTAACAAAATGCGAATAATAAAAGAAAAAAAATAGTAAAAAAAAAATAACAAAAAGAATTAAAAGAAGATATTTAAAGACATTTTGAGATACAATTACTACAGATACCTTGAAATTTTGTTTTGAAGATTGGTTCACTTTAACTTTATGGTTTAGGTTATCTCCTTTTTATAGAAAGTTTTTCTTAAGAAAAATATGTATTAAAGATTTTTTATCAGATAAAAAGAGATTAGTTTTCATTAACACTCCCATATTGCTGACTTTATAGTACTCCCTCCGTCCCAAAATGATCTTCTCATTTGCCATTTCTCATTGTACCAAAAAGTTCTTCACATTTCTACATTTTAGGCTTAAACAAAGCATGGCTAGTGAAGCAAGTGTTCGTTAAAAAGTTTGAATAGTCAAACGCGAAGAACATTTTAGGGATCGACAAGACTTGAACAGTTCCTTAAACTGCAACAGATGGCCAATGTTCTTGTGATGCGTGACAATGCGGAAAACAGTTATCAACCAGTTTGAAGGAGTCAAAAGTTTTGAATACATGCTGGGAAGATCTTTTTACAAATTTTGTGTGATTGGGAGTGAGGGATGCAAAACAGGGTGCAGTGGTCCTTGATCATCATCTCAACAGATATTTTGAAGATGCTACACAAAACACAGTTAAAATAAAAAATGTGTTTGTTCGACAAAGCCTTGACTAATACATATCTTTTGTCAAACAGTAAAATAAAAATCAGGAGTTCAAATAAAGTAACACGATATATTTTTCTTAGAGTCAGCTAAAAGACTTGAAGTCAAGAGTCAACGCTGAAATTTAATTTTAGAGTGCTGCAGGGACGGAGCTAGGGGGTGGCAAGGGGGGTCAACCCCCCTGAACTTTGAAGAAATTCCATATATAGCCCTTGAGGTTTTAACTTTTACTAGTTTGTATACATATTTGACCCCCCTGATTTTCTATGAAATTTCAACTTCTGCCCTTCAAATGTAATGAAAAAAATTTCATACTCCCATTTCTCACCCCCCCCCCCTCCCCAAAGTTTTAGCACAATTATAATTTAGCCCTTAAAAAGCAGGTAATACAAGTTAATCAAAGTGTTAGTACCTCACTATGTTTAACTCACAATTAATCATAGTAAATATGTTTTGATAAATAAATAATCAATACATTGATTATATGATGCATACAAAAGACCCGAGCACAAAAGCCACAAAGCTCAACAGCTAAGCCATCCTGTTAGCTGTTCAGACCAACAGTCAAAACACTTCATGATCTACCTGTCTTCTACACATCTACCAAACTGAAGAATTATCTATTACAAACTCCCTTATTCTAAAATGAATTATCAAGATGCTAAATTCAATTAAGCTTCAACAGCTAAGGCCCTACAAGCCCAACAGCGAAGCTCCTCTGTCTCAACAGCTGAGACTGTTGTTCTTCAACAGCTATCTCCACGTCATCAGACTCTTGAAGAATGATTATTCCAAAATTATCAAACATTGGAATAACCCATATTGAAGCTTGATCAAGTGTGAATACACCTTCCCTTTACTTGACAACCTGCATACAAGAGGAACATCATATTAGTCAACCCGGTCAAAGACAAGCCATTACTCCTCTGTACCTTTGGTCCCCCAACGGCTACCCTTGTCCCCCAACGGCTCTATGGCCTCCCCTATATAAAGGAGTATACTGGCATGTTGTCAAGTGACCCTTTTTCAACCCTTCAACCCTTTTTACAACCTCACTCCCTTTTTAAGCCTTATTGCATTCTCAATCTGCAGATCTAAATATTTGCATAATCCCTTGCAAATATTGTGCCCCTTGTGCACCCAGTTACAACCCACTTCAGCCAGCTTAACAACCAAGCTATTTTTGTAAACACACTTGTGATTATTTTCTTTTTCTTTTTAGCTTTGAAAGAAGCAACCTTAATTGAAGTGTCAGTTAAGTAGAGGGGGTTCAAAGGAACTTGCCTTATCAATTCTTGTAACTCTATTTAGTAGAGAATATTATAGTGGATTGATCTCACTGTTCCAACAGTGGGGGTGGATGTAAGAGAAGAGTTTTGCCTCTGAACCACTTTAAAATATTGTGTACACACTTGTCTCTACACTAACACACACATACACCTTGTCCTTTCATTTATTCATTTATATTTATTCCGCTGCACACTTCTTTTTATTATTTTATCTCAACAGCTAACCTCAACCAGTTAGCTGTTCAAGTTTTAACTAATCTGTTCATTAAGTTAAACAGGGCCTTTCACAAAGTTTGAAATCAAAATGAATAGGACTATACTATAAAATAATAATAAAGTCCATTTTAAATTATATCAATCATCCTTTGTTTTAGGATGAATACTAATTAACAATAATGAATGTGAATCTTCAATTATACAATTATAAAATTAGGATGATTTATTGTTGTTATATTACAACAAGGGCACAAAAACTCGTAATATGTATCAACTCAACCCTAACCAAGTTGAATTTTCAATAATCAAATACTCCATTGATCAAAACTGAAAATATTAGAAAGAGAAATATTTTATATCAATCATTAGACAAGCTAGAGTGTTTGAAATCGTGGTCTAATTACTTGTACCTCCCTATAATATGTTACATTTTAATCGTTTTAAAAACATAACTGTTATTTTTTTTTTGGGGGGGGGGGGAATTGAAAGAATATGTGAGCTTATATATTTGATTGTAGAAATAAAAAATAAATATGCATGGGAGGTCGAAACCATCCCTCAACCAAGAAGAAATAATGAAAAGGACATTCCACACATTGATGATTGTGGATCTTTTGAGACTTATTCCTCAAAAATCAAAACCTATCTAGATGCTAATAGTATATGGAACTGGTATGTCTTAGAAAATGAAGTTCCTCCTACTCAAGCTGAAGTCAATGGAGGAGGAAGCAAAATCAAATCTCCTGAAAACTGGATTAATGCACAAAGACAACTTATGACTGCAAACTTAAAAGTAAAAAATATTCTGCAAAAAAGTGTGAATGACTCCCTAGCTCAAGAAATAGCCAAAGTACCAAGTGCTAAAGCAGCATGGGAATTAATTAACACAAAGTTCACTAAACTCACCAGTGTTAGAACCCAGAATCTATACAACTTATTAAGAAAGTTAGATAACTTCAAATTCTATCCTGAAGAAAAAGTGAGTGCTGCAAGACCAAGATTTGAAGATCTTGTTAGAGCCATTTTAGACCATGGCAAAACTTTTGAATAATCTGACCTTTGCTTAAAGATCAACTCTAATCTTCCTCAAGAGTATGAGAAAGTAGCCCTTCCCATTAGAGAAGGAGCTGAATGGAGTAGTATGACCATTGAACAATACTTTGGTAAACTTGAAGCTTATGAATTGGAAGGAATGATTCAACCAGCATCCACCATATCTCAAACCCTTGCCCTTGTTACACAAGAGCAAACCCAGAAACAACTCTCTCAACAGGACATTGACTCTCTTGTTATCAATGCTCTACAAAAACTGAACATAACTCCTAAACAAGAATCAAAGCCAATCTCTCAAGAAGACATCCCAAGTCTCATCTCCATGGCTGTCTGAAATACCATGAAGCATCAAAAGAAGCTTTTGATAGAAGATATAGTCCTTCACCATCCAACCCAACTCAAGAAGTTGTTAAAAAGAACAGTGAGTGTTACAACTGTGGTAAACCAGATCACTATGCTGCAGACTGTAAAGTGTTGGTGTTATGCCCTAGGCATGTTGTTTGAATAATTAATGTTATTATTTATAAAGATATTGGATGTTTGATTATTATATCTTTTGCATGTTTATTATAATAATCCCCGTCCCTGATAATTATGATTAATTATTAGTATAAGTTTAATAGATAATCATATGATGATTATGGTGTATGGGATACAATTAGACTTATTGGTATTTATTGGAGAACAAATACTGGACTGACCCCTATGAGATTTATGTCATGGTCACGATGTCATAATTAAGTCTCATTTAGTTATATCACTGGAATCTCTAGACCTGAGATTATTACAGTCTTCCACATGATGAACATTACGTTTGACATATTCAAACGTTATCCCTAACCGGATAGCTATAAAGAATATGATTGGCGTAATCGGATTCATGTAGGGAAAGGTAATAAGTCAAGAAGGGATTTGTTCCTCGTCAAGAGAGATGTCAAGCTTTGGCCACTCGATGAATGGTATTGATGAAATGCATGGCCGTGCTCAAATAAGATTTGTCTTATCAATACATTCGGGATCGAGAAAGCATTGAAGAAATGTAAGTTGACCATTGACCATGGCTTACGTTAAATAGACATCGCGTAACAAAGAGATTGTAATATGTACTATTTAGGAAACTTTGGATTTCAAAGTTATACTAATTGGGTAGTCATAATGGCTTGCTAGAGTCCGCTTATGACTTACGAGGTCTGACTGGTTTGGACTCGTTGCCAACTTAGTATAATCCTATTGGGTCACACACGCAGAACAGATAATTAAAAGGATCGAAAACGAGGAAACTGAAGGGAGGCACCGTACGGCTGACCAGGCCCCGTACGGCTGGTAAGACGCCGTACGGCTGCCCGGCCGGCTGACAGTTTTATTTTCTGCAGTTCTTGTTGATCAAGAATACTTAAGTCCTAAAGGGTTTTGGAAACCCTAAGTATATATTGTATACAGACGGGAAAAGTTCCCAAGTTGTTGATTTGATCAATTACAAAGTCTTTCTTAGAGAGAGAAAACATACATTATATTCTTGGGTTATTGTGATTGATTATTCCATATTATCAAGTCACAATAATAATTAGGATCGTTGAAGAATCGTTCTTCATCATCATTGATCAATCCGAAGACCTAGCAGTCAAGTTCAAGAATGTGTTCTTGAAATCTGTTCATTGTGTGGATCACCAGTAGAGGGCGTTTATCCTAACACTTAATCCAAGTTTTGCATAACGATCTACAAGAGGTTAGTTTCTTTCATCTTGATATTATGAGTTATTGTTCATAGCGGATCTAGGCTATTGGGTTTTATTCATGTCTTTCTTCTGCTGCGCATGAGTGATCGAAACCCTACACTGGTATCAGAGCCCCGTTGATGATCAATAATTCTAATATAGTCATGATATAATTATTTAATGCGATTATTTAATTGATATGATCATGAGGAAGATGAATTTATGTGATGGATTTTTATATGAGATATGAAATATGCATGCTAGTTTATGTGGTTGTAATATTGATTAGATTAATATGTATGATCGCATGCTTAGATTATCATAATTTAATTGGATTATAATTGTTGATAATATTGATCTTATTTGTATGAGGAATAAATTGGTTATTGTTTGTATGAATAAAGTGGATTAAAATTCGTATTCTGTAAATTTCGTATTTCTGTAATCTGATTATGTATAAATACGATATTGGATTGATCGAATTTCTGAAAAACTGGAAATCTGAAGAAACTGATCACGGCGTCCGTACGCCTGGACAGACGGCGTACGCCTAGGTCCAAGCCGTACGGCGCCTGAACCGTTTTCCAGAATGTTGCTCTGTTTTCTGGTATCCAGATTGTTCGGTAAATTGTTTACGGAATTTGAATCTGGAGACAAAAACTGGTTTCAGACGGCTGGTTTTCGAAACCGTGTTTCCTGAAACAGTTTTCTGCGAGGAATTCAAAGTAACTGCAGAAATCAGAGTTCTAAAGAGTTTAGAACTGGTGTAATCTGTGAGATTAAGAGACAATGAAAGATCTTGAGACAAGTGGCCAATCTATACGAGAATGTGTATGCCTTTGGCTTAGTTTCGACCGTATAGAGAAGTTGCTTGGTTTCTTGATTCTAGTACGGGAATGTGTATGTCTTTGGCTTAGTTTCGACCGTACGTTTTGTGCTCTCAGTTTCAAGATGTTCTGCGGATGGTTTGGAGTATACTGATTTGACCCGTTTCAGATGGCTGGTTAGTGAAACCGTGTTTCCTGAAATAGATGTAAGTTCAGAAGCCCAGACAATGAGATTAGAATCTTAAAGGAGTTTAAGATTGGCATGATCTCAAAGTTTCAGACTTTAATCCTTAACTAGCGCAACTAATGTCACATAAAATTAATTCGGATAATTGATTAACTTTATGTGTGTGAACCTTCATTAAAATTTAAGTTCCGTGCCAACCCATGATTAAAACACTTGGGATTACATGGGTACTTTCATGCGCGCTCTAACCATCGCGAGGTGCATTGATTTTATTCATGTATGAACAAGATGAGTGAAAGAGTGATTCCTATGCGTTTAAAGTGGGTTGACTTAATTAGGCTATCAAAAGAGTTTTGTGCCTAAGGCACAGATGAGATTAAAAACATGCATGACATATGATGTCTTGATATAATCTCATAAAAGATCTAAGAGTCATATATGATATGATTGATAAAGAGTTATCTACCTAAATAGTTTAATTTTATGCATCTTGCCATCGCGGACGTAAAATTAAATGAAATATGGATCTTAGCCCATTTGAATTATATGATACATTAGATGTATTTGAAGGTTATATAATTTGGTGGGAGTATTTGTGAAATACTTATAATATCTTTAATTAAGTTGGTACTTATATTTACTTATATGTTTGCATAATTGTAGATAATGATTCAAAATACAAACTTATCACTGCGATCTATCTTTGAGAAGGAAAAACTTCAAGAAAATGGAGCTAACTACACGGATTGGATCCGTAGCCTTAGAATTGTTCTAAAGCATGAGGACAAGCTCTATATTCTTGATGAGCCCGTTCCAGAAGAAGAACCTGCTTCTAATGCACCCAAGGATGAGAGAAACGCCTACAAGAAACATGTAAATGATTCTCGTGAGGTGGGTTGCCTTATGCTTGCGGCCATGTGTTCAGAGCTTCAGAAGACTCTTGAACACTTGGAGGCATTTGACCTTGCTGCTTCGTTGAAAGATATGTTTCAAGAACAAGCAAGGCAAGAGAGGTTCGACACCATAGCTGCCCTGGTCTCGTGCAAGATGAGCGACGGACAGTCTGTGAGCCCTCATGTTTTGAAGATGAAGGCTTACTTTGAGAAACTAGAGAGGCTAGGCCATCCAATTGATATTGAGTTGGCTACCGATTTTATTCTTAGTTCATTGCCCAAAAGCTATAACCAGTTCGTTATGAACTTTAATATGCATGGGATGGATAAGACAATGTCTGAATTGCATGGGATGCTTAAGCAGGCAGAAAAGAAAATCGGTAAAGAGACCTCTCCTGTACTCATGGTGTCAAAGGAAGGAAAAGGCCAAAAAGGCAAAGGAAAGGGTAAGGCAAAAGTTGTCAAACCCAAGATTAGCAAGGCAATTGTTGCCAATGCTACTGTGGCTAAACCTGCTTCCAAAAAAGATGCAATCTGTTTCTATTGCAATGAGATTGGACATTAGAAACGCAATTGCAAGGTTTACAAGGAAGAGTTAAAGAAGAAGAAGAGCGGTGGGACTGCATCTACTTCAGGTATCTATGTTATAGATATTCTACTTTCTACTTCTAGCTCCTGGTTATTAGATACTGTATGTGGATCTCATATTTGTTTAAATGTGCAGGGACTAAGGAATAGGAGGCTACTCAAAGATGGCGAGGTTGACCTACGCGTGGGGAATGGAGCAAGAGTTGTTGCATTAGCCGTAGGAACTTATGATGTCATTTTACCTAGCGGATTTATTCTTGTTTTGAACAATTGTTTTTACGTTCCAGATTTGAGTAGAAATATTATTTCAATTTCTTGTTTGGATAATGAAGGTTATAGTTTTCTTATTAAAAATAAGAAGTTTTCTATTTATTTAAATGATATGCTTTATTGTACTGCATGTTCATTTAATGGCCTTTATGTTCTTGATGTTGATAATGGGAATAATGAGAATATTTATAATGTAAATAAGAAATCCAAACCTAATGATTTAAATCATACTTATTTGTGGCATTGCCGTCTTGCTTATATTAATGAGAAGCGTATCTCAAAACTCCATGGGGACGGACTTCTAGATTCACATGATTTTGAATCATATGAAACTTGTGAGTCTTGTTTACTTGGAAAGATGACTAAGACACCTTTTACTAAGAGTAGTGAAAGGGCTAGTGACTTATTGGGACTCATAGATACTGATGTGAGTGGACCAATGAGCAGTAGTGTTAGGGGAGGATATCAATACTTCATTACTTTTACTGATGATTTTAGTAGATATGGATATGTCTACTTAATGAAATATAAAAGTGAATCTTTTGAGATATTTAGAATATTTCAAAATGAAGTACAAAATCAACTTGGCAAAACTATTAAAGCACTTCGATCAGATCGTGGTGGAGAATATTTAAGCCAAGAATTTAATAATCATCTTAAAGATTGTGGAATTGTTTCACAATTAACTCCGCCTGGGACACCGCAATGGAATGGTGTGTCTGAGCGGAGAAATATGACTTTATTGGATATGGTCCGCTCCATGATGAGTCAAGTTGATCTTCCTTTATCCTTTTAGGGACATGCACTAGAAACTGCCGCTCTTACACTAAATAATGTTCCAACAAAATCAGTTCCAAAGACACCATATGAGATGTGGAAAGGAAAGAAGCCTAATCATTCTTTTATGAAGATTTGGGGTTGTGAGGCTTATGTCAAAAGAATGATCTCTGACAAACTCGCACACAAATCTGATAAATGTAATTTCGTGGGATATCCTAAGGAAACTAAAGGATACTATTTTTTCAACCACACGGACAACAAAGTGTTTGTTGCACGAGATGGTGCTTTTCTAGAGAAAGAGTTTCTCTCTAAAAGAACTAGTGGGAGTAAAATTAGTCTTGAAGAGGTTCAAGAACCCGATAGTTACATGGAACAAAATGTTGTATCTGATCAAGTTTCACAAGGAGTTGTGGAACCTAATCAGAATACTCAAGTTCCTCGCAGAACTGGTAGGGTGCGATCCGAACCTGAGAGATATGGATTTCTCATGACGGATAGCAATGAAGTGGAAGTCATAGTTGATGACGAACCTACTTCCTACCAAGAAGCGATGTCCGCTCCTGATTCAGAAAAATGGTTTGGAGCCATGGAATCTGAAATTAAATCCATGTATGATAATCAAGTTTGGAACTTGATTGATGCGCCCGAAGGTGTAAAAACCATAGGATGCAAGTGGGTTTTCAAAAAGAAAACTGACATGGATGGAAAGGTGCATACTTATAAAGCTAGACTTGTAGCGAAAGGCTATAGGCAGATTCATGGAATCGACTATGATGAAACCTTTCCGCCCGTAGCAATGATCAAGTCTATAAGAATTTTACTTGCCATAGCCGCATATTTTGACTATGAGATATGGCAAATGGATGTCAAAACAACGTTCCTTAACGGGAACTTACTTGAGGATGTTTATATGACACAACCTGAAGGTTTTGTAATTCCAGAAAATTCTAACAAAGTATGCAAATTGCAAAGATCCATTTATGGATTGAAGCAAGCTTCTAGGAGTTGGAATCTTCGATTTGATGAATCGGTCAAAGAGTTTGGCTTCATCAAGAACGAAAATGAACCTTGTGTATACAAGAAGATTAGTGGGAGCATAGTATTATTTCTTGTGCTATATGTTGATGACATATTACTCATTGGAAACGACATTCCCGCATTGCAGTCTGTAAAGACTTGGTTAGGAAAGTATTTCTCAATAAAAGATATGGGAGAAGCCGCTTACATCCTTGGCATTAGAATCTATCGTGATAGATCCAAGAAGTTGATTGGTTTAAGTCAAGATACATATATTTACAAAGTTCTTAAGAGATTCCGCATGGAAAACTCTAAGAGAGGAAATTTGCCAGTAGGCCATGGCATATCTCTAAGCAAGAATCAGTAACCTAAGACAACTGATGAGCGTAAGAGAATGATTGGGATTCCATATGCTTCCGCAATTGGATCAATCATGTATGCCATGATATGTACTAGACCTGATGTCTCGTATGCTTTGAGCATGACGAGTAGACACCAATCAGATCCTGGTGAGAGTCACTGGATTGCAGTCAAGACGATTCTTAAGTACTTGAGAAGGACTAAAGACTCGTTCTTGGTGTATGGAGGTATGGAAGATGATCTTGTTGTAAGTGGTTACACAGATGCAAGCTTCCAAACCGACAAGGATGATTCTAGATCGCAATCTGGATTTGTATTTGTGCTAAATAGAGGTGCTGTTAGCTGGAAGAGTTCTAAGCAAAGTACCGTAGCAGATTCTACAACTGAAGCTGAGTATATGGCTGCATCCGATGCTGCTAAGGATGCTGTTTGGATCAAGAAGTTCATCACTGAACTTGAGGTGGTTCCTAGCATTACTAATCCAATAGACCTTTATTGTGATAATAATTGTGCTATTTCTCAAGTAAGAGAACCGAGACACCATCAGAAATCCAAACACATACTTAGGCGATACCATGTCATTCGAGAAATCATTAATAGAGGTGACGTGAATATATGCAGAGTACCAACTGATGATAACATTGCAGACCCATTGACAAGGGTCTTCCGCAAGCGAAGCATGATGGTCATGTTAGGTCTATGGGTATTCGATACATTAATTAGGCCTAGTGCAAGTGGGAGATAGTTGGTGTTATGCCCTAGGCATGTTGTTTGAATAATTAATGTTATTATTTATAAAGATATTGGATGTTTGATTATTATATCTTTTACATGTTTATTATAATAATTCCCGTCCCTGATAATTATGATTAATTATTAGTATAAGTTTAATAGATAATCATATGATGATTATGGTGTATGGGATACAATTAGACTTATGGGTATTTGTTGGAGAACAAATACTAGACTAACCCCTATGAGATTTATGTCATGGTCACGATGTCATAATTAAGTCTCATTTAGTTATATCACTGGAATCTCTAGACCTGAGATTATTACAGTCTTCCACATGATGAACATTATGTTTGACATATTCAAATGTTATCCCTAACCGGATAGCTATAAAGAATATGATTGGCGTAATCGGATTCATGTAGGGAAAGGTAATAAGTCAAGAAGGGATTTGTTCCTCGTCAAGAGAGATGTCAAGCTTTGGCCACTCGATGAATGGTATTGATGAAATGCATGGCCGTGCTCAAATAAGATTTGTATTATCAATACATTCGGGATCGAGAAAGTATTGAACAAATGTAAGTTGACCATTAACCATGGCTTATGTTCAATAGACATCGCGTAACAAAGAGATTGTAATATGTACTATTTAGGAAACTTTGGATTTCAAAGTTATACTAATTGGGTAGTCATAATGGCTTGCTAGAGTCCGCTTATGACATACGAGGTCTGACTGGTTCGGACTCGTTGCCAACTTAGTATAATCCTATTGGGTCAAACACGCAGAACAGATAATTAAAAGGATCGAAAAACGAGGAAACTGAAAGGAGGCACCGTACGGCTGACCAGGCCCCGTACGGCTGGTAAGACGCCGTACGGCTGCCCCGTCGGCTGACAGTTTTATTTTCAGCAGTTCTTGTTGATCAAGAATACCTAAGTCCTAAAGGGTTTTGGAAACCCTAAGTATGTATTGTATACAGATGGGAAAAGTTCCCAAGTTGTTGATTTGATCAATTACAAAGTCTTTCTTAGAGAGAGAAAACATACATTATATTCTTGGGTTATTGTGATTGATTATTCCATATTATCAAGTCACAATAATAATTAGGATCTTTGAAGAATCGTTCTTCATCATCGTTGATCAATCCGAAGACCTAGCAGTCAAGTTCAAGAAGGTGTTCTTGAAATATGTTCGTTGTGTGGATCACCGGTAGAGGGCGTTTATCCTAACGCTTAATCCAAGTTTTGCATAACAATCTACAAGAGGTTAGTTTCTTTCATCTTGATATTATGAGTTATTGTTCATAGCGGATCTAGGCTATTGGGTTTTATTCATGTCTTTCTTCCGCTGCGCATGAGTGATCGAAACCCAACATAAAGAACCTAAGAAACCAAGAGAATACTAAAAAAGAATGACATATTCTAATGATGTCATTCATAGTTCTAGGTGCAATTGCTACAATTGTGTCAAGGTAAAAAATGACAAGAATAAAGAACAAGTCATGCTTGCTGACTCCTCTAGGTTTAGTGATGAAGAATTTGAATCTTCAGACTCAGATAGTGATGAAGAAGAAGCATTACTGTGTTTAGTTGCACAAGAATGTGATGAATCAGATAATGAATAGGACCTAGAAGCCTTAGCTGCTGCTGAAGAACTTAAAGAGGTACATAATTTTAACTCTCTTAATATTGATGGTTTTAAAAATTTAGTTTGCACCCTCTTAATTCAAAAGAAGAAACAAGACTCTAGCTTTGCTACCCTCATCAAAGAAAACCTTGAGCAATCAAAAACCATTGAAAAACTCAAAACCCTAAACACTAACCTTGAAACAACCACAAAGGATCTAGAAGAAAAATGTCAAAAACTTGAAAATGACATACTTAGCTCAACAGCTAAGACTGACTGTTCTAAATCCCAAGAGGATAATGAACATGAAATAAGTACCTTGAAGGAAGAAAACAATGCTTTAAAAAGCAAAATTGCTTCCTGGAACAAATCAAGCAATACTTTATCCATGTTTCAATTCAACCAGAGAAATCCTGGGGACAGATCTGGGATAGGAGCTGAAAATCCTACACTCAAAACCTATATTCCTCTTACTGGTGATAGAGCTGTTGAGACTATAATTCTACAAAGTCTCAACACATTCTCTACCAAGAAACCATCTTACCCTATTCAAACAAAGGAAGATGTGTATAAAAAGAGGAGTAAAGAGAGTAAATTAAAAATGGATTCTCCTACAACTCCTAATACTCAAGCTTCCACAAGTACTGATGATATTAAATCTCAGAAAAGGAAGCAAGAACAGGAGCCTAGACAGCCTAGACAAGCCTGAAAGCCAAAGCAAACTGGACAGCCAAGATATGCTAGACAGCAGAGGCACCCTAGGTAAACTAGACAAAACTGGCAATATTCCAATGGGAAAAACCATCAGTCACAAAAATCCTCTCCTAGATCATCATACCACTCACAAAACCCCAGACATCAATCTCACTTTCATCAACCAAACTACAGAAATCAAAGCCCATACAATACTGGACACTTATATAACTTCCCTCAACGCTTCACATTGACAACCTACATGATGCAAATCATGTCCTACTATAACACTCTTAACCAGTTGTTCAAAAGAAGATCAGATGGCAAGGCTAAAGTACCAAAGAAAGTCTAATCCTTTGGACCCAAAAAGAATAAAGGGTACAATAATTTTTAAATTTTGTTTTGTAGGAATCAAATAAAGGAATCTGGTACTTAGATAGTGGATGTAGCAGACATATGACTTACAACAAGGAATGGCTTCAACAGCTAACTCCAAAGACTGCTCCCAATGTTACATTTGGTGACAATTCTCAAGCAAGAGTCAAAGGATCAGGCAATCTAGTGACCAAGGAGATAATATTTTCAGATGTATCTTATGTTGAAGGCCTTAAGCACAATTTGATTAGCATAAGTCAAATTTGTGACAAAGGGTACCATGTTATATGCACAAAGGACCAATGCCAAGTCAAAGACAAGAACAACAAGGTTATTCTAACAGGAGTTAGAAAGAAGAACTTCTACTACCTCCACCTTGAAGTTGTTCAATCCTCTTCTGCTCATTGTTTATTATCCTACAGCCAATCAGATTTGTCATGGCTATGGCATAAAAGACTTGCTCACCTAAATCTCAAAACAATTTCCAAGTTATCCATCTCCAATCTTGTCAAAAGTCTTCCCAAAATTCCTTTCAAGAAAGACAAACTTTGCAGAGCCTATCAATGTGGAAAACAAAAAAAGACATCCTTTACTGCTAAAACCAGACTGGACACATCCAAACCTCTTGATCTCCTTCATATGGACCTATTTGGCCCCATTAGAACCATATCTCTAGGTGGAAAGAGATACTCTCTTGTAGTTGTTGATGACTACACTAGATTCACTTGGATAATTCTTCTAGAATTCAAAAGTGATACTCTTCAAAACCTTACTCAGCTGTTCAAGAAAGTTCAGAACTTTAAAGGCTTATCTATCAAAAAGTTAAGATCTGATCATGGAACTGAATTTGAGAACACTGGAGTTGAAAACTATTGTAACCAAATAGGGATTGATCACTACTTTTTAGCTCCAAGAACTCCTCAACAGAATGGAGTTGCTGAAAGAAAGAACAGGACCATTTGTGAAGCAGCAAGAGCAATGATGTCAGAACACAATCTTCCTAAATACTTTTGGGGTGAAGCTGTTACTACTGCTGTTTATGTACAGAATAAAACTCTAATCAACAAGTTTCATATGAAGACCCCATATGAGTTGTGGAATGGCAAGGTTCCAACCATATCCTACTTTCATGGATTTGGAAGTAAATGTTACATTCACAACAATGGGAAGAATAACCTAGACAAATTTGATTCCAAGAGTGATGAAGGAATCTTTCTTGGTTATTCCAACACTAGCAAAGCCTACAGAGTATAAAACAAGAGAAGACTGGTTGTAGAAGAATCCATTCATGTTGACTTTGATGAAAACAATGATCAAAGCAATACTGACTTATGTGATTTTGATGAAAGCATTGGAAATTCTGACAACCTTCCAGAACCTTCACCCTCTATCAACAATCCTTCTCCCTCAAATGAGAACAATATTACTCTTCCTTATGTTCTGTCCAAAGATACTTCCAACAACTTACCCACTCCCAACAACTTTCCTCTTCCCAACAGCCAAGACGAAACTGTTAGCTGTCAAATCACACCTTCCCAAATCTCCAATAAAATCCCAATTGACAATGATGAGAACCTTTTCATCAACATTCCCATCCTAAAAGAAACCATCACTGAAGGCATTCCTCATTATGATATTTTCATGAGTGCCTTCATTTCTCAAATAGAACCTAAAAAGATCCATGAAGCCCTTCAAGATGCAGACTGGATAGAAGCAATGGAAGAAGAACTTGAACAGTTTGAAAGGAATAAAGTATGGAAACTTGTTCCCAAACCAAGAAACCAAACTGTCATAGGTACCAGATGGGTATTTAGAAACAAAATGAGTGAAGATGGTACTGTAGTGAGAAACAAGGCAAGACTTGTTGCTCAAGGATACAGACAAGAAGAAGGAATAGATTATGATGAAACTTTTGCTCCTGTAGCAAAACTTGAAGCCATAAGACTATTCTTAGCCTTTGCATCTTTTAAAAAGATGAAAGTATTCCAAATGGATGTCAAAAGTGCATTCCTGAATGGAATCAACAACAACAACAACAAAGCCTTAGTTCCAAAATAATTGGGGTCGGCTAACATGAATCCTCATATGTCATCGTGATAAAAGGAAGAGAGAGAAAGAGAGAGAGAGAGAGAGAGAAGGAGAGCGAGAGAGAGTAAGAGAGGAGAAAGATGGAGAAAATACAATAAAATAAATAAATAATAAATAATAATAATCAAAAGTACGATCAACCCCTATCATTCACATGAATTTTCGCCCTCCACTCTGGCCTCTTCAACGCCACATCTTCATCCACTCCGAGTAAACTCATATCATTTTCAATCACCTTAATCCAAGTTTGCTTGGGTCTTCCCCTACCCCTCTCCATTTTATCACTTCTCCACTCTTCAGGCCTCCTAATCGGTGCATCAATCAGTCTCCGTCTCACATGACCAAACCACCTTAGACGATGCTCCCTCATTTTATCCTCGATGGGCGCAACTCCTACTTTACCCCTGATCACCTCATTTCTCAATCGATCTTTTCTTGTATGCCCACACATCCATCGTAGCATACGCATCTCCGCTATATTCATCTTATGAATATGACACTGTTTCACAGCCCAACATTCAGTGCCATAAAGCAGTGCAGGCCTAATTGCCGTACGATAGAATTTTCCCTTTAATCTATTTGGCATGCTACGATCACAAAGAAACCCTGTGGAACTCTTCCACTTCAACCAACCTACTTTAATCCTATGAGCCACATCTCCATCCAATTCTCCATCTTTTTGGATAATAGATCCAAGATAGCGAAAAAAACTCGGAAGCTTGGACAATCTTTCCATCGAATGTGATCACTCCTGCCTCTCTGCTTCCAACTTTACTAAATTTACACTCCATATATTCAGTCTTGCTTTTGCTTAACCTAAAACCTCGAGATTCCAAAGTGTGTCTCCACAACTCCAATTTACTTTCAACACCTTCTTTTGTCTCATCAATCAACACAATATCATCTGCGAACAACAAACACCATGGAATATCATCTTGGATTGACCTCGTCACTTCATCCATTACCAGGGCAAAGAGAAAGGGACTAAGTTCAGAGCCTTAATGCACTCCAATCGTGATAGGGAACTCTTCTGTCTTCCCAACGCTTGTCCGTATACTAGTATTAACTCCATTATACATGTCCTTAATAATGTCAATATATTTCTTTGAAACACCTTTCTTTACTAAACCCACCAAAGTACCTCTCTTGGCACTTTATCATACGCCTTCTCCAAATCTATGAAAACCATATGCAAATCTTTCTTTTTATCTCGATATTTCTCCATGATTTGTCTCATAAGATAGATTGCGTCCATAGTCGATCTGCCGGGCATAAATCCAAATTGGTTATCCGAGATATTCACAATTTTTCTTAGCCGTTGTACAATCACTCTTTCCCAAAGTTTCATAGTATGGCTCATTAGTTTGATCCCTCGATAGTTGGCACAATCTTGGACATCACCTTTGTTCTTATACAAAGGGATTAGAGTACTTTTTCTCCACTCTAATGGCATTGTGTTACTTCTCCATATCTTATTGAATAGTGTTGTTAACCAATTTATTCCCCTACCCCCAAAACATCTCCACACCTCAATTGGTATTCCATCCGGCCCTACGGCTTTCTTTAATCCCATCTTTTTCATCGCCATTTCCACTTCACCCTTTTGAATTCGCCGCATAAAATCTCGATTAATCATACTTGAAGGGATAGTTATATCTCCAATATCCTGCTCTTGATTGCCATTAAACAAGGTATTGAAGTACGAACTCCACCTATCTTTTATCTCTTTATCCCCGACCAACACTCTTTGGTCTACATCCTTCACACATTTAACCCTCCCATTGTCTCGTGTCCTCTTATCCCTCATACGAGCAAGTCTATAAATGTCTTTTTCCCCTTCTTTTGTATCCAATCTATCATAAAGTTTCTGATTCACCTTTGCTCTCGCATCTTTTAGTGCTTTCTTTGCTTCTCTTCTAGCCTCCTTATACCTCTCATAGTTCTCCTCACTCCTGCATTTTCCCAATAATTTATAGCATTCTCGCTTGCTCTTTATCGCTTGCTTTACTTCCTCGTTCCACCATGATGTGTCCTTACTTGGTGGCACACTTCCTTTAGATTCTCCAAGAACTTCTCTCGCCACCTCCTTTATGGTATGCTCCATCTTAGTCCAGGTCGAATCTATATCCATATCCGCCATATTACCCGACCAAATACCAGTAGTGGCCATCTTAGCTAGAAATCTCTGTTGATTCTCCCCTTGAAGCCTCCACCACTTGATTCGAGGTTCTACTAGTGGTTTTCTCTTCCTTGAAATTCTCCTACTTCGAAAATCAAGTACCACAAGTCTATGTTGAGTTGCAGTACTTTCACCTGGAATAACCTTGCAGTCAGTGTAACTCTTTCTACAAGCATTTCTTACTAAGAAGAAGTCAATCTGACTCGCATTACCTCCACTTCTATAGGCCACTAAGTGTGATTCTCTCTTCTTGAACCAAGTGTTCATTATACTAAATGAAAAAGTGTTTGTTGCTCAACCTCCAGGATTTGAACATCCTAAATTCCCAGACCATGTATACAAGTTGGACAAAGCCTTGTATGGTCTAAAGCAAGCCCCTAGAGCTTGGTATGACACTCTGTCTAAATTCCTTATTGATAAAGGATTTACCAAAGGTCATATTGACAACACTTTATTCATTAAAAAGTATGGAGCTCTACTCATTCAGGTTTATGTTGATGACATTATCTTTGGATCATCAAATGAGGACCTTTGCAAAGAATTTGGGGATCTTATACAAAAATAGTTTGAAATGAGTATGATTGGAGAACTAACCTACTTCCTAGGTCTTCAGGTCAAACAAATGAAAGATGGGATCTTCATTAACTAAGCCAAGTACACAAAAGACATGATAAAGAAGTTTGATATGCAAAATGCCTCAACAGCTAAGACACCCCTGTCTACCACAATCAAACTTCATGCTGACACTGATGGTCAAAGTGTTGATCAAACACTTTACAAAAGCTATATAGGATTTCTCCTATATGTTACTACCTCAAGACCAGATATTATGTTCAGTGTATGTCTATGTGCAAGATTTCAAGCCAATCCCAAAGAATCTCATCTTGCTGCTGTTAAGAGGATTTTGAGATATCTAAAAGGGACTCCTGATTATGGCTTATGGTATCCTAATGAATCTCCATTTTCCCTGATTGGCTTTACTGACTCAGATTATGCTGGATACAATCTAGATAGAAAGTCAACAAGTGGTGGATGCCAATTCATTGGATCCAGAATTGTGTCTTGGTCAAACATCAGTTGCAACCTCAATAGCTGAGGCTGAATATGTTGCAGCTGGTCTCTACTGTTACCAAATATTGTACTTAAAAAGTCAAATACAAGACTTTGGTATAAATGTCACTAATATTCCCATATTTTGTGACAATTCAAGTACAATAGCCATGACTGAGAATCCTGTTCAACACTCTAAAACCAAACACATTGAAGTAAGACATCACTTCATTAGAGACCATGTTGAAAAAGGAAATATCAATTTAGCTAAAGTTGGTACTGAGGATAATGTCTCTGACATACTAACTAAAGCTATGGATGAAAAGAGGTTTGAACTTTTGAGAGCAATGTTAGGAATGATTAACTTGCCTAAGTAAAAAGGATTAACTGAAATTTCATTTCATAAAGTATAAAACTAGTACAGAAGAACATAGTTAGCTGTTTACATTATTTCTACAGCTAACCTAAACAGATCTCTATTCAAGGACAACAATATGATGGCCTGTTTAGATCATATTGCTTGAAACTATGCCTTAACCTCACTACCCCTGTGTTGCTGCTAGCCCTCCCCTCTTAAAAACAAAAATAAAAATTTCTCAACAGCTAACTAACCTTAGCTGTTCAAATCTCTCCTCGATCTCACAAGATCTGCTTCCAACAACATCTAGATCCCTTGTCCTGTCCATCTTCTCCATGTGCCCCTACTGGTGTAGATGGTCCTCCCTCTAAATACCTCTCCAACCAAACTGGATGCCTCTCCATAGCAGGATCAATGAAAGATACTGAATGTTGAAGAGGTGGACCCATGGTTCTTGGCCACCACTCTTTAACAGCATCATAGGGTGGGAAATCATCCAAGGGGGAAACAAAGCTAAAGGTTCCTGAAGTCTGCATACTTTCAGCAGCTATCATTGCCATATGGGAAGAAGGACCTCCAATATCCTCTTCCTTGACAAGAACAGGACTACAACACCTCAAATACTGCCTAAACAGCTGAGTGTAAGTAGTGGATGGTGATTGTTGGACCCCAAGAAAGTTATCTCCCCCTCCCTCTAGCAGTGCCATGCTAATGGACGAAAGACCCGAGCACAGGCAGCCGCAAAGCTCAACAGCTAAGCCATCCTGTTAGCTGTTCAGACCAACAATCAAAACACTTCATGATCTACCTGTCATCTACACATCTACCAAACTGAAGAACTATCTATTACAAACTCCCTTATTCTAAAATGAATTATCAGAATGCTAAATTCAATCAAGCTTCAACAGCTAAGGCCCTACAAGCCCAACAACTAAGCTCCTCTGTCTCAATAGCTGAGACTGTTCTTCTTTAACAGCTATCTCCACGTCATTAGACTCTTGAAGAATGATTATTCCAAAATTATCAAACATTGGAATAACCCATATTGAAGCTTGATCAAGTGTGAATACACCTTCCCTTTACTTGACAACCTGCATACAAGAGGAACATCATATTAGTCAACTCGGTCAAAGACAAGCCATTACTCCTCTGTACCTTTGGTCCCCCAACGGCTACCCTTGTACCCTTGTCCCCCAACGGCTCTATGGCCTCCCCTATATAAAGGAGTATGCTGGCATGTTGTCAAGTGACCCTTTTTCAACCCTTCAACCCTTTTTACAACCTCACTCCCTTTTTAAGCCTTACCGCATTCTCAATCTGCAGATCTAAATATTTGCATAATCCCATGCAAATATTGTGCCACTTGTGCACCCAGTTACAACCCACTTCAGCCAGCTTAACAACCAAGCTATTTTTGTAAACACACTTGTGATTATTTTCTTTTTCTTTTTAGCTTTGAAATAAGCAACCTTAATTGAAGTGTCAATTAAGTAGAGGGGGTTCAAAGAAACTTGCCTTTTCAATTCTTGTAACTCTATTTAGTAGAGAATATTATAGTGGATTGATCTCACTGTTCCAACAGTGGGGGTGGATGTAAGAGAAGGGTTTTGCCTCTGAACCACTTTAAAATACTGTGAACACACTTGTCTCTACACTAACACACACATACATCTTGTCCTTTCATTTATTCATTTATATTTATTCCGCTGCACACTTCTTTTTATTATTATATCTCAACAGCTAACCTCAACCAGTTAGCTGTTCAAGTTTTAACTAATCTGTTCATTAAGTTAAACAGGGCCTTTCATAAAGTTTGAAATCAAAATGAATAGGACAATACTATATAATAATAATAAAGTCCATTTTAAATTATATCAATCAACCTTTGTTTTAGGATGAATACTAATTAACAATAATGAATGTGAATCTTCAATTATACAATTATAAAATTAGGATGATTTATTGTTGTTTTATTACAACAAGGGCACAAAAACTCGTAATATGTATCCACTTAACCCTAACCAAGTTGAATTTTCAATAATCAAATACTCCATTGATCAAAACTGAAAATATTAGAAAGAGAAATATTTTATATCAATCATTGGACAAGCTAGAGTGTTTGAAATCGTGGTCTAATTACTTGTACCTCCATATAATATGTTACATTTTAATCGTTTTAAAAACATAACTGTTATTTTTTTTTTTGGGGGGGGGGGGGAATTGAAAGAAAAAGTGAGTTTATATATTTGATTGTAGAAATAAAAAAATAAATATGCATGGGAGGTCGAAACCATGAAATAAATATGTTATGGATGTCATTTATTCGCATGTATAACATTTTTCATTTGATTTTTTATACTATATCTTGACCCCCCCTCAGTTGAATTCCTGGCTACGCCCCTGGAGTGTTGGAAGGGGTAGAAATTTCTTCCATGGCAGTTAAGGAAAATTAGTATCTTGACTTTACATGTCTTTTCAGTTGACTTGAGATAAAAAACAAAGAGAAGAATAAAAATATGCTTGTTTATTTATAGTCAGATATCATTTCTACTAACCCTTTAATGAAGCAAAAAGCTTTACAAGAAAAAAAAAAGGGCTGAAGAAACAAAGAATGCAAACTAAATAGCCCAAAAGAGTTAATTACCCAATCCCATCTTCCCCAGAAAATCCACAAAAGAGATGAGCGCACTGGGTGAATGCTCATTCAGCAAAAAAAAAAAAAAAAAAAAAAAAAAAAACCTGCTAAGCATCAAAAATGAAAGCTTATATATGGAGTTTATTGACATATGACCCTGCGTACTATTTCATTTTTACACATTAACCTTTGTACTTTTGATTTGACCACCATTACATGCCTACTACTTAAAAAATAATCAAAATGACCTATTTACCCTTAGTATCCCTTTTTTTTTTTTGTCTAAAAATCGAAAAATGACTTTTGACTTATTCATTTTTATTTTTAGGGAGAAATCAACATAATAAAAAGGTCCGCCAGAATATCCATGTCTCTCGACTCCGTCTTCTCCGGCAGCGGTCGAACTGCCCTCACTCTCCTTGAATTCCTTAACGTCTTCGACTTCGCTCAACAACGTTACTATCACTATCTCTGATCTTTGCCAATGGATTGCTGATTATTTTCAGAATTAGCGAATTCTTCGTTCCTAAATTCACAATTCTTGTTAAAACTAGTTTTGAGTAGGATATCGGTTGAATGGTCTCTGAATATCGCTCGGGAGTTAAAGATTAGAGTTTGAGTTATTTTGCGGATCTAAGTTTTAATTGTTGATTTTAATTTATCTTTGGAGTTTGATTTATTCTGCAGATATGAGTTTCAATTTTTCTTTCAAATTTTGATATGGGTTAAAGATTACATGGGCAGGGAGAGTTAAAACCAGGCTTGGGAGGCAGATCTGGGGAAGGAAGTCATTGTTTTTGTCGAAATGAAGGAGGTAAGGAGGCGCCGCCGGAGAATGGCCGGAGAAGGTTGAGAGTGGAGAGTGTGTGTGTGTTTTCGAGTGGGAGGAGATGGAGGTGTTACCTGAAACCGAGGAGGGAGCCTTACCGGAGATGAAGGAGGTGAATATGGAGGGTGGCTATGGCGATGTGATGATGGTGATTTATTAATGATTCCAGGAGATGAAAGAGAGAAATTGGTGTGGGAGTTTCAATTGAGAAGAGGAGTGGGGTGGGTAGAGTTTGACTAGGGTTCTAACCTCTGCAAATGATGTGTGATTATTTCAATTTGTGCATAATTGAATTGTGAACATTGCACTTGTTGGAATAGAGGACCAACCGCTACTAGACTTCGGAGGAAAAAGGAAGAAATTCGTCGGAGGATCTGATGCTCTGGGCAGCCGCCCAAGGTGATGGTGGGCGACTGCCCACTCTATCAGTTGGAACCTTCAGCCGGATCACAATTATGGGCGACCGCCCATAGGCAAAGTGGGCGACCGCCCAGGTGTCAGGACATATCTGTTCTGAGTCGGTTTTTGGGCCAGATTTCGGGTTTCTTTGTCCATCTAGGGTTAGGTTTTATTCTAGGTTTGCTATATAAGCAATGTTCCGCCCCATACTCATTGTAACTCCAATTTTACATATTATAGTGCAAGATCCTGGCTTGGTAGTGCCCCTAGACGTAGTCAAACATATTGACGAACTGGGTAAACAATTTCTTGTGTTCTTTTGTCTTTTGCTTTATATTTCTTGTGCTTGTTTGTGGTGCGGTGTTTCTTGCGATTTGCTTGGGTGTTGGGTGTTGGAGGGCCTATTCCACAACAACTGGTATCAAGAGCTTTGGTTGGACGATCAAATGGGTTTATCAAGCAATTAAGAATGGGCAAGGGTAAACAAGCGGTGGAGAAATTCGATGGGTCTGACTATGGATATTGGAGGATGCAAATAGAGGATGTCTTGTATAATAAGGATCTCTATAAGCCTCTAACAGGAGTCAAGCCGGAAAGTGAAAAGCAGGAAGACTGGGATCTTATGGATCAAAAAGCTTTAGGGGTGGTTCGATCTACTTTGTCGAAGTGGATCGCGAAGACTACCAGGAAAGCGAAAACCACCAAGGAGCTATTGGATTAACTTACTGAGAGATTTGAAACTCTATCTGCTGCAAACAAGGTTGATTTGATACGCAAGATGAGTAGTCTCAAGATGCAAGAGGGAGGATCCATAGCTCAACACATCGATGAGTTTATGGATGTTATAGACTCATTGGCTGCGTTGGAGATTACTTTCGGTGATGAGGTTCACGCGTGTTTATTGCTAGAGTCCTTACCAAGGAGTTGGAGCGGAACGGTGACAGCGTTGAATGCTTCAGTGGGTAAGAACAAATTGAAGTATGATGATGTTAAGGACTTCCTCTTGGGTGAAGAAAATCGCATAAAGAAGTTGGGGACACCGCCTACTTCGGGATCGGTCTTGGCTATAACAAGCAGGGGAAGATCGGGTTCTAGCAATAAAGGAAGAACAGGGTCAAGGGAAAGTGTAATCGGGGGTGGAGATCAGTTTGTGGAGAACAAAGAATGACCAAGGGTTGCCAGAGGATCGGTTGAGTGCTATCATTGTAAGGAGTTAGGACACTACAAGAGGGATTGTCCCAGGCGAGGGGATAATTCGGCGAATGTGATAGTCGAAGGTGACGATGTACTGATTCTGAGCGATAGTAGTGCGCTAGAATCATGGGTGCTGGATTCGGGGTTATCATTCCACTCATGCGGGCATGCAGGGGCGATGGAAAATTACACTTCCGGTGATTTCGGAAAGGTCTATCTGGCGGATGGCGAGCCTTTGGAAATCAAGGGAAGGGGGATGTCAGAATAGGAGCATCGGATGGGAAGGTCTTACATCTACATGGGGTCAGACACATTCCGGGTTTGAAAAAGAACCTGATTTCAGTTGGGCAGCTGGGTGAAGAACGTTACACGGTAACTTTTAGCTGCAGGAACTGGGTTATTACCAAGGAGGATTGTGAGATCGTTCTTGGTTTGGTGTGTCATATTACATGACCTTCATTGATGATTCGACAAGGAAGGTCTGGGATTACTTCTTAGAAGGGAAAGATGAAGCTTTTAGGATGTATAAGAAGTGGAAGGCCTTGGTAAAGAATCGGAAGGGACTCAAGGTTAAAAGCTTGATGTCGGACAATGGTGGGGAGTGTGAGCTCAAGGAGTTTGGATACGGTGATGCAAGGGAAATTTGCATGGATATTCTAGACTCGGGTGGGAGCGGCACGATTCATGATGGCCAAGGTAAAGGGGTCACTGAAGATGGACTAAATACTCCAAGACCGGGTATTCCGCTGCGCAGATCTAACAGAGAGTGTAGATCGGACGAGGCAAAGGCTCCAGGTTTCTCAAGCAAGGTGAAGTTGAAGCTGGGCTTAGCTTCAACAGGGCTTGGAGAATAGGGGATGCGGATGGCACTACCATGATTGAGGTGAGCACTAAGAAGACACCAAGGATGAGTTGAAGAACGGATACGGGGCTTATATATGCGGTTGATCTCCAGGTGGGAGATTGTTGGAATAGAGGACCAACCGGTACTAGACTTCGGAGGAAAAAGGAAGAAATTTGTTGGAGGATCTGATGCTCTGGGCAGCCGCCCAGGGTGATGGTGGGCGACTGCCCACTCTATCAGTTGAAACCTTCAGCCGGATCATAATTGTGGGCAACCGCCCATAGGCAAAGTGGGCGACCGCCCAGGTCGGGACAGATCTATTCTGAGTTGGTTTTTGGGCCAGATTTCGGGTTTCTTTGTCCATCTAGGGTTAGGTTTTATTCTAGGTTTGCTATATAAGCAATGTTCCGCCCCCATACTCATTGTAACTCCAATTTTACATATTATAGTGTAAGATCCTGGCTTGGTAGTGCCCCCAGACGTAGTCAAACATATTGACGAACTGGGTAAACAATTTCTTGTGTTCTTTTGTCTTTTGCTTTATATTTCTTGTGCTTGTTTGTGGTGCGGTTTTTCTTGCGATTTGCTTGGGTGGTGGGTGTTGGAGGGCCTATTCCACAACAGCACTGGTAAATTAATTTACCCAGGAGTAATGGTGGATGGAGCCGGATACATGAACAGTTACATACAGCCGACGACGATAGGGATACACCATTTTCTCCGACACATTCTTGATAAAAATAAATAATTCTTTTTTTATTATTTATTTTTGAAAGAGTTAAAAATATAAAAGTAATTATTTTTTTAGTTTTTAGGAAAACAAAAATGGAAAACCGTGGGTACATAGGTCATTTAATAACGATTTTGGTTATTTTGGTTCCTTTTGTGATTTTTGGAAAAACACAAAGGGGAAACTGAGGGTAAATAGGTCATTTATCAACAATTTTCGTTCTTTTGGTTCTTTTTTCAATAGTAGGCATGTAAACATGGTTGATCGCGTAGTACAGAGGTCAAAGTGTAAAAATAGGATAGTACGCAGGGTCAAGTAGCAATAAACTCAGCTTATATGTAGGCAATGTGATTCCTTAGAAGCTTCTCCTATTCCTCTCCGGCCAAAGAGACCACATAACACAATGGGGAATTGATGCAGGACGAATATATGATCATATCAAATATTATAATTATATTGGTATTTTACTATTAGTTAGTGTTTAATTAGTATTTTTATATTATTTTCATCATTATTTTTAGTAGGTTAATTTTAGAGGATTATAGAATACATATTGAGTCAATTTACTAGTTTTTAAGTCTAATTAGGTTACCATATAGGTTAGAATTAATTCTAGAAGGTTTTAGATTGTTTTTCAAGTTTTATGACACTATAAAATAGGCCTAATGTTGTAATCCGAAAATTAGACTTCTTTTATTAAAATTTGATTGCTTTGCAATTTTGGGGTTTTTACCTTGTAGCCTTATTGGCTTGTTGAAGATTTCTTTGAAATTCTTCTGTTTTGTTTCAAGAATTCCATTGTGGTTTTCTTAGGGGTTGATTTCCGCTGCAATTCTATGACGATTGTTTAAAGTCGTCATAGACTTTACTCTTCTTGTAGCATCACGCTACATCAGGAATGGCTCCCCAAAGTTTTCTTTTTGCCTTTGGAATGCAAACGCCAAACCAAGCATCTAAAAAGATCTTCACAGAATTGGGCATAGTCCTTGAGATCCTAATTAATGAGAACACAATACTCCATAAAACCCTAGCTATATCACAATGCAGCAGTACGTTGCTGACTGTCTCGTCGCTCTTTGTACACAAACAATAGTAATTAACTAACATATTTCCTTTTCTCTTCAAATTGTCTCCAGTAAACAAATCGTTTTAGCAGTGGCTTATATCCTTGTTTATCTCCCTTATTTATAGTTTGCCCTTCCAATTTCAACCTTGGCACAAACTCAAGGAAGCATAGCTGTAGGCTCATTTCTTAGAGCATAGTTGTAGGCTCATTTCTTAGGCAGAGAACAATGTCACCTCATGGCTTTCTCCTCGTGGTGATTTTGCTTTTGGGTTTCAGCAAATACAAAGCAAAACGCTCTATTCATTCTTTCCGTTTGGTATGATAGAATACCCGACAAAACCATAGTGTGGTGTGCAAAGGAAGCAGCTGAGTTGCCAAGGGGGTCAAGAGTTAACCTAATTGCAGACCGAGGTCTAGTCTTCACTGACCCTCAAGGCATATAATTATGGAGAACATCTGAGTACGATGATAATCGATTTTCTTATAGTGTCATGAATGTGTAGACACTCTGCCTTGAACCTCTCGCCTCCGATTGCATGCATAGTCTTTTGTTTTACTTGTTTTTGTTGATTTCTGTTACTTTCCTTAAGTTCCTAACCGATTTCGTTAGTTTTGGGACTGAACTGAATAAATGGGTTAACTTTTGAGGTCATTTCTGTCCTGTCTTTTCCAAACCCGGGAGCAACCTGCACCCCCTCTAAACCTCGCGCGCCTTCTATCCCATATACGGGAGTTGCGCGCCTTTCATGTGTCAGTTATTGATTTCTCCCTCCATCTTTCCCTTCAGCTTTGATTTGTAGCCTCAATTCTCATCAATACCAATTTGAGGGTGATAATATGTGACCACTTTCACCCCATTCCCACTTATAAAAGGACCCCTTAGGCTCCTTTGAAATGGACCACATTCCACACACCAAAAAGATTACTCCTAAAGAGCCCAAACTCTAGGCAATTGTGTACGCATTCCTTCCCTTTTCAAGTTTAGGTTTTACACTCTTTGTAGTTGTTTTCTTCCCTCTATCTTCATCTCTTGTCTTTGATTTAACTCTTCATAATATATGTAATCCAGACATGAGCTCCATGTCACTTCACATATTCAAGTTGGCAAGGGTCATCTCCCTACATTCTAATCTCCCCTAAACTCCCCCTTTTAGATATAATGACATCTCTACTAGAACACCTAAAGTAGGTAGACTGGCCATAAGGCCGGGCAGGGCGGGCACCTAACACCTTCCTGTACCGTAATCTAACCCCTGAACCCTATCTCGAATCTCTGGATTTCTAAGTAATTAGACATAGGTTTTCTTATGTTCCCTTAAAACGTAGGTGGCGAATCTTAAAAGCAATTAGACGATCCTAGGAAATTCCCATCACATTAGGCCAAGTCGGGTGTTTTCTGAGACATCTACAGTGGCGACTATGCTAGGGATTGTAGAGGGTTAAACTTGCATTTGCTTGGCGTGTTCTTTAAACATTGGGCGTGCTTTCTTCTCAGAAGGGTCAAAACTGTGCGCTTTTGGCTTTCTTAGCCAAGGGCGCGCGAGTTTGACATGTGCCAAACTCGCCTGAAATTCATTTGTCCTTCTCTTCTATATTTGATAGGCTTAGTCGCACGCCTACTAAATTAGACCTAAACTCGGCCACTAATAATGTAATTAGGGTAAGTCAGGGTCGATCCACGAAGAACGATGATTATTTACGAACTAGTCACTTAACCAGATTGGGGGTTGAATTTGATTGTAAAAAATTCCTAAGATGGAAAATTAAATTATCTTGATTAAAACAATTAATTAAAAAGCACTTCAGATTGATCCTTATCCTCGTCCTCTAATTCAATTTCATCGGTACTTCTTTTCCCCTGTTAATCCTATTCACTTGATCACGAGATATATTGCAACCTCTGTCTCTTCTTACTGTTTAGTCTATAGCAGTGGCACACTCACTATAAACCTTAATTAAAATTAAACTTAGACTGGCACAAAAAAGATTTAAAGATTAATTAATTTAATTTAAGAGACTAAGATCAAGAACGCTTTCTATGATTATTTCACACAGATAATCGCTAAATTTTGCCTACTTCCTGAATTGCTATGGCATAGACACAATTCGTGAAGATGCTACGGTGAAAACCCTAATTCTGGCACAGAACAGAGAATTCTAGCATAGATCAATAAAAAGAACTAATGGATTGGCAACCCTAGTTATAAATCAAAAATCAGAACAAGCAAAATTATGAATAGATTAACAAAAGAATAAGAAAAGTACCTCAATTGAAACTAGATTAGGTTCAAGATCACAATCCAAAGCTATGGAGTTAGTTCTCCATTAAAGGGTTACAAACTCCATAGAAAAACGTAGTCCTTTTCAAAGCGAAAAGAATACATAATCTAATTCTAATTCCAAACTAAATAATGACTATTCAAAATATCAAAAAAAAAAAAGAATAATTAAAAATAAAAGAAAAACAAAAACAAAAACAAAAATAACAAAACCCTCGTGCCAGAATTCTGGCGAAATCCATAGGAGTGCGGAAACCGATTTCTTCAATTTTGCAATTTAGTCCCTGGAGTCTTCACCATTTCCAGTTCAGTCCTCAAACTTTCAGTAATCGCAGAACAATACCTCAACTTTCAGAAAAAGCAGTTTGGTCCTATACTCCTCCGCTCCGGTTGCCTTTGACTTGACTTTGACTACTTGATCCTTGAGACATGACTTTGAAACTCGCCAAAAATTACATCCGGAAAAATAAATAGATAAAAACGACTATTCTACCCCCGGATTACAATAAAGCCCAAATGATAAAATAATGCCCCAAATACATCAAAACTAGTCAAAGTACATCAAAATGAATGAAAATACATAGCAATACTAGGGAAATAAATGGTACTGTAACACCCCGAATTTCGGAGTAATATAATATCCTTTAATTAATAAAATCCATCCCCAAACGCGGGAAAACAACGGTCTTAAACCATAATTCAAACATCAACGGCTAGTATCTCTAACCACTATTCAAAATAAATAACGGAAGCGAAGTTAACTGTCATTTAAAACTCCAACGGCTAGACATAGCCAACATTCAAAATAAAGATTCATAACAATCCATTCTGACTACTACTAGAAACTTCTTAAACTTCGTCGTCAAGGGTCTTCATTATCACCTCAACAACTCCTCTTTTGTCCTTCGAGACCGTCTCCTATTTATATCCTGGAGAACAAATATTATGGAAGGGGTGAGCGAACAATGCTCAGTAAGTTCATACGGGATCTCTCCGGGTTCTAAGGAGAGATGACCGGAAGAACGACCAACAATAATATTTTCAAAGATACGCTTTCATTAGACAACAAGTTAACCGCTAAAATTCAAACAGTTAACAATAACCTTTTTCAAAAGAAGTGTGGCATTTACTTTCAAGTCCGTCAATTCTAAGATAACGTCACAATTTCAGGTGCAATGCCTGATCAGGGCATTTAAGTAAGATTTATCATGATAATCAACTACTTCAATAAGCAGTATAAAAGTCTAGTCCTTTTTCATTTCAGACCAAACTACCCTACTTAGTCCTTTTTCAATTCAGACTAAGCGAACGCCTATACCAAATTAAGATATGGCAAATCTATACCAAATTCAGATATAGTAAGGTTTCAACTTAGTGTTCAAGGTACGAGAAAACCATACAATTTCAAAGATATTTTGGTACCCATTGCTTTAAAACATGTCAAAGGGTAAGAGTCATTCAAAGACGTTCACAACTTTTAAGAATACAAATGTTACCGCCACTAGGTAACTACTCATGAAAGAATAGAAAGGAATCCTACATTAAAGGATTGAGACATTCAAGAACTAAGGAACGTAATCCCTTACCTTGACTTTGCGTTCTTCACTTAGCAAAATCACGTGCACAATCTACAAACATGCAAGTGAGGATTTCTTAGGAACATGAATCACTTTAATTCCCCATCCCCATTATACTTTATTTTACTTTCTTAGCTTCACGAGTTCATCTTCTTAAACTCTTTGTTAGGGTTCGTTCTACCCATTATTGGTATTCCCAAAATACCCCTTTCGGATTACTAAAATATCCCTAGGGTTACATTAATTCCATTCCCAAATAATCGGTTTTAGGGTTTCATTAATCCCATTTAAACCACTATTCACAGCTTATAAAATCACTATTCACAGCTTATATCACTATTCACAGCTTAATCACTATTCACTGATTAAATCACTATTCACTGAATAAATCACTATTCACGGATTAGTCACTATTCACGTTACTGTTCACGCACTAATTTCACCTTGGAAAAACACATACAAAACCCTAATACACACACACACACACACACACACACACCAACACACACGGCACTAACAGCTTCTGCACACACTCTGCACACACATACACGCACACACTCACATATATACACATATACACCATTAAATATACATGTATAATCTTATAATTCCCCCCTCTTTATCTTTTAAAACTTGAATTTCTTAACCCTAGTTCATTGATATAGTTTTCTTTTTAGGATTTGGGTTCTAGTTTACACTCCCCAAATACTAGATTAATATAATCTAAAGGATTAAACTTAAGGAGTGGGGTTTTACCTTAGTTTGGATCTCCCTCTTCTTCTTCTCCTCCCTCTTCTTCTTCTTCTCACGCCTCTGCTCTCTCTCTTTCTTCAGCGCCTCTTGCCGCCGCTCTCACTCTCCCGTTCTCTATTTTTTTTTCTTTCTTTTCTTTTGTGATTAGTAAAGAGGGGAGGGTTTTAAATTAATATATATAGTAATAGGGTTTCCCATTCCTATTATAAAAAGGTTAACTAACCTTATTGGGTTTTTAATTAGTTTGGGCCAACATTAAACCCAATCCATAATTTAATTAATAGTAGCCCAACACCTTAATAATTAAATAAAAGGGCCGGTTGTTACATTCTTACCTCCTTAAAAGGGTTTGGTCCTCCAAACCGAACTCGTCATTCTGAAAATAGGTCGGGATACGTTTCTCGCATCTCGCTCTCGAGCTCCCATGTAGCTTCTCTTTCAGTATGGTTGCTCCATTGCACTTTTACATAAGGAATCACTCTTTTCCTTAAAATCTGATCCTTGCGGTCGACAATCTTTACGGGCCTTTCATCATAGCTTAAATCAGCTCGAACTCTAAGCTGCTTATACTCGATCACATGGCTTGGGTCGGGAATGTACTTCCTTAACATTGACACATGGAATACATTATGTACTCCCGCTAGTACAGGCGGTAGGGCTAACTTATAAGCCACTGCCCCAACTCTTTCCAAAATTTCGAACGGTCCCACGTACCTCGGGCTTAACTTCCCGCGAATACCAAATCTCATAATTCCTTTTGTTGGCGAGATCTTCAAAAATACTCGATCCCCGATTTGAAATTCTAAATCACGTCTTCTACGATCAGCATAGGATTTCTGTCTGCTCTGCGCAGTCAAAAGCCAATTTCTTATCTGTTGTACCTTGTTCGCCGTCACTTGGACAATTTCTGGTCCAGTCAACTTCCTTTCACCCACTTCGTCCCAACAAGTCGGTGATCTACACTTTCGCCCATACAGTGCCTCGTACGGTGCCATTCCAATACTAGCATGGAAACTGTTATTATATGCGAACTCTACCAATGGCAAATGTTCATCCCAAGTCCCTTGCCAATCTAAAGATGTAGCTCGTAGCATATCCTCCAACGTTTGGATAGTTCTTTCTGACTGTCCATTGGTCTGCGGGTGAAAAGCTGTACTCATTGTCAACTCTGTCCCCAAAGCTTGTTGCAAACTTTTCCAAAATTTTGACGTGAATCGCGCATCTCTATCGGACACTATTGACACCGGTATTCCATGCAACCTTACAATCTCATCAATATACAACTTAGCCATCTTTTCTAGCGAATCTGTCACCTTGATTGCCAGAAAATGGGCTGATTTAGTGAGCCTATCTACTATCACCCAAATTGCGTTATACCCTTTCAACGTCTTCGGTAACCCAACCACTAGATCCATAGCTATATGTTCCCACTTCCATTCAGGGGTAGGTAATGACTGTAATAATCCTGCAGGCCTTTGATGCTCACTTTTTACTTGTTGACAAACTAAACATCTTGACACGAATTCTGCCACATCTCCCTTCATATGGTTCCACCAATAAGATTCCCTCAGATCTCTATACATTTTTGTTGCTTCCCGGATGCACAGAAAACCTCGAACAATGGGCTTCATTTAAAATCTCTCTTTTGATGTCTTCGTTGCTTGGCACCCAAATCCTTGATTGGTACCTCACAATCCCTTCTTCTCCCATACGAAAGTCCTTCCATTTTCCTTCCACTAAGTTTGCACGTACTTTGCTCACTTCTTCATCAGTTACTTGCGCTATTTTGATTCTATCCAACAGCGTAGGCTGTACACTCAAATGTGCCATATAGCCTTGTACTCGTACGTTCACACCTAACACCTCAACGCGACTCCATGCACTTACCTCCTTAGGCTTTAACGTCGCTAGGGTTCCATGATTCTTCCTACTTAACGCATCCGCCACCTTATTGGCTTTCCCAGGATGATATAAGATTTCACAATCATAATCTTTTAATAATTCCAGCCATCGCCTTTGCCTCATGTTAAGCTCTTTCTGAGTGAAGATGTACTTAAGGCTTTTATGGTCCGTATAAATCTGGCATGTTGTCCCATATAAATAGTGTCTCTAAATCTTCAATGCAAAGACCACCGCGGCTAACTCCAAATCATGAGTCGGATAGTTCTTTTCATGGACCTTCAATTGTCTCGACGCATAGGCTATAACCTTGTCATTCTGCATTAGCACGCATCCTAACCCTTTAATCGACGCATCGCTATATATCACAAACCCGTCTGATCCAGAAGGTAACGTAAGAACTGGTGCAGACACCAAACGTTGCTTCAATTCTAGGAAACTTCTCTCGCACTCTTCTGTCCAAACGAATTTTACTCCCTTTTGGGTCAGTCTTGTCAATGGCATAGATAATTTAGAGAAACCTTCAACGAATCTCCTATAGTAACCAGCCAATCCCAAAATGCTCCTTATTTCACTAACAGTAGTAGGCCTCTCCCAGTTCACGATAGCCTCTATCTTTGTCGGGTCCACTTCAACCCCCTCCTTAGATATAACATGACCTAAGAACGCTACCTTTTCCAACCAGAATTCGCACTTCTTGAACTTAGCATACAATTGTTGTTCCCTTAAGATTTGTAATACTAACCTCAAATGCTTCTCGTGCTCCTCCTTAGTCCTTGAGAAGACTAGGATATCATCAATGAATACTATAACACATTTGTCCAGAAATTCTTGAAACACCCTATTCATCAATTCCATAAATGCAGCAGGCGCATTAGTCAACCCAAAAGGCATCACCAAAAACTCGTAGTGACCATACCTTGTCCTAAAGGCCGTCTTCGCAATATCTTCCTTTTTCACCCTCAACTGATGATAACCAGACCTCAAATCTATCTTCGAAAAGTAACATACTCCCCGAAGTTGATCAAATAAGTCATCTATCCTTGGTAATGGGTATTGATTTCTCACCGTCACGCGGTTCAGTTCTCTATAGTCGATACACATTCTCATTGACCCATCCTTCTTCTTCACGAATAACACAGGTGCACACCATGGCGATACACTTGGTCTAATCAAACCCTTATCCAACAGTTCTTGTAGTTGCTCTTTTAGCTCTTTCAATTCTACCGGAGCCATTCTATAAGGTGCCTTTGATATTGGCGCGGTTTCTGGTACCAAATCGATAGAGAACTCCACTTCCCTCTCTGGTGGTATACCAGGCAAATCCTCTGGAAACACATCTGCAAATTCTCTAACTACTGACAAAGATTCTATACTAATCTCCCCACTATCGGTTTTTCCAACGTAAGCCAAAAACCCCTCACATCCTTTCCTTAGAAACCTGCGAGCCCTTATCACAGAGATGAAGTCCAATCTGGTTCTAGGATTCATGCCTTGAAAACGAAACTCTTCACCAGATGGCAACCTAAAGTGAACTTCCTTCTTGAAACAGTCAACATGGGCATGGTATGCAGCTAACCAGTCCATCCCTAAGATCACATCAAACTCTCCCATCTCTAATTCGATCAAATCAACCTCTAGTTCCATTTCGCCTATGCTTAACGGGCACTTTCTATATATAGACATAATAGGAATCAATTCTCTAGTAGGTGTATCTATCACTAGAGGTGTCTCTAATTCTTCAGATTTCAAATTCATTTGCTTCCCCACTCGTGTACTAATAACGGAGTGCGTAGCGCCCGTATCAATCAAAGCATATACATTTCGAAGGCAGAGTCGAAGAGTACCTGCTACCAGATCGTTTGAAGCTCTTGCATCTCTAGTCGTCATAGTGAACACACGACCACGGCCTCCACCCTTGTCCTTGTCGCCATCCTTAGCTCCCTGTGCATTGTTGTTCTTCTTTAGTTCTGGGCATTTCCAATGCGGGTGTCCAATCTTGTCGCAGTTGTAGCATTTCTTTTCCTTGAACCAGCAGTCTTCGGTCTTGTGCCTTCCCTGGCAGGACTGACACTTCTCGCCCGTCCCCTTATCACGAGCATCATTTTTGTCTCCATCTCGGCGGTTATTGTAGCCCTTGTTCTGATACTTATTCCCAGCACCTTCTTTCCCACGATTATCATCACTGGCTTTTCGATTGTTACCCCCATCTCGGTTCCATCCTCCGGAACTTCCTTTCCATCCAGTCGATTCCTTTTCAATGGATTTCTTCTATTCCTCTTTCTTGCTGCGGTAATTATCAGATTCTTTCTCTACCAACCTTGCCCGGTCCACAATGTCACTGTATGTTGGCAGCATTAAAGGTGTAATCCTGAACCTTATGCGGTCACTCAATCCCGCTTAAAACTTACGGGCTTTCTGCCCCTCGTTATCAAAGAAAGTCGGAGCGAATTCAAGTAACTCCGTGAACTTAGCGCAGTAATCATCTACGGTCATGCTACCCTGAGTCAGCATCAGGAACTCCGCTACTTTCTCATTGCGGACACTTGCGGGGTAATACTTCTCATAAAACACCGTCTTGAACCTGTTCCACGTGAAGGCCTCATCTCCACGCGCAGCTGAGGCTCTCTTTTCGGCTTCCAACCATTTAAGAGCCTTTCCTTTAAACATGAACGTTGCGAATACCACCTGTTGTTCTGTTGTGCAAGTCAACGTCTCAAAAATCTTCTCCATATCTTTGATCCAATCCTCTGGCTTATCTTTTGGCTCTCCAGAGAATGACTCTGGGTTTCTTTTCTGAAACGACTCAAGAGGATCTCTCTATGTCACTGGTTGAGGTTGTGGTTGCTGCTGCTGAGCTGCCAATCCTTGCACTACTTGGCCGATTCCAGCCATTGTCTGAGCTAAGGTCTGTAGTAAATTGGTCATGTTGGGATCTTGTCCACCATCATTTCCAGCATTGCTCCTTCTATTGTTCCTCGACATCTGAGGATAACAGGATATCTATTAATACTGCGAATAAAAAACGTTTTACACGCTCTCGCGTACTTTATACTTTTACTTTCACAACATACACTGAGGTCGCCTTACTAGGCTTGTTATCTAAATAAAGGTCATTCACTTAGACCTATGGCCGTTTACTAAGCCAACACTTTCTCATTATGGTAAATTTTACTACATTTCTTGGGTCTCATTATACCCTTATCTTTATTATTTCTTTCTATAAATCGTGATTTACTTTCATAGGTCATTTCACTAGACCATACTTTTGGTTATATTTGGCCGTCTTCCCCGACCAATCATACATTCATTTCAAATGATTACTTTGGTTCTTCTTTGCCTTGGCCATTTCATTAGGCCGCTTATACTTGTTTCAATCATTCTACTCTGACCGAAACTAACTTTCACTTGGCTGTTTCCCTAAGCCAATTTCATTCATGATCTTTTCATTTGACCACTATTTCTTGTTTTAATTAGTTCGTTTGCCACAATTTTAAAACAAAACAATTGACAAGACTATATGCTAAAATAACTTCAATAACTTTATTAAAAGAATTTTGGAATCCAAACAAAACGAGAGTTCTACTAAAAGAATCCAACTGACTAAGCTAGCTATTAATACTAAGAATAAAATAACTCTAAATTTCGTTCCTCAATCACGGCCTACATTCTTCCTAGGCCTTCCTCTAGGCCTTCCACTAGGGACCCTTGGTGCACTTTTTGAGCCTCTTGGCCTTCCTCTCGGCCTACGAACCGGTGTTTCCTCCAGTTCTTCCTCATCTTCGATCACAATTGGGGCGGCCTCGTTGCCCTCCACTATGACCTCTATCTCTACAGCTTCTTCCTCTTCTAGTTCCTCAATCTCCTCATTGGCTCCCATTTCCCCCACATTGGGTGCTTCCTCAAGTTCTGGGACTTTGTAGTAATTTCTGTAATATTCTTCCCTTATCGAGGCTTCATACACGTCCTGCTTATTCACAGCCTCTTTTAGCTTCTCCACTTCATCTACCGCTTTATGCCACCTTTCCCTAGTATACATCCATCGCTCAAATGTAGAGTCTGTTTTCTTCTTTTCATGTTTAAGCTGCTTCTTGAGCTTTCTGACCATCCATGCATGCCTCAGAGCTGCCCTTTCCTTTGGTGTCTTATGCCTCAAATTCTTCATCATTTTGTCCTTAAGTCCGTCCATTTCCTATAATTTGGACACAATCAACGTTAGAATCATATACTTAAAGTCAAATAACCGTCATCTTAAGCATATAAAAGAAAGACATAAAAAGACGTTTCCTATCTTAGGTTCTTTCCCAAAATAGTAAGTTTCCTTATTTGGAAAGTTCCTCAACTTAGAAAGTTTCCTAATTTAGAAAGTTTCCTCAAAAGGTAAGTTTCCCAATTTAGAAAGTTTCCTCAAAAGTACTATCTTACTTATCAGAGTTCTAAAGCCCAATCTATGTTAAGTACTATTTATCCTCATAGTCTTAACTTCTTTCTATAGTCTCCCATGTAAACCTAAACCGGAGCTCTGATTACCAACTGTAACACCCCGAATTTCGGAGTAATATAATATCCTTTAATTAATAAAATCCGTCCCCAAACGCGGGAAAACAACGGTATTAAACCATAATTCAAACATCAACGGCTAGTATCTCTAACCACTATTCAAAATAAATAACGGAAGCGAATTTAACTGTCTTTTAAAACTCCAACGGCTAGACATAGCCAACATTCAAAATAAACTACTAGAAACTTCTTAAACTTCGTCGTCAAGGGTCTTCATTATCACCTCAACAACTCCTCTTTTGTCCTTCGAGACCGTCTCCTATTTATATCCTGGAGAACAAATATTATGGAAGGGGTGAGCGAACAATGCTCAGTAAGTTCATACGGGATCTCTCCGGGTTCTAAGGAGAGATGACCGGAAGAACGAACAACAATAATATTTTCAAAGATACGCTTTCATTAGACAACAAGTTAACCGCTAAAATTCAAACAGTTAACAATAACCTTTTTCAAAAGAAGTGTGGCCTTTACTTTCAAGTCCGTCAATTCCAAGATAACGTCACCATTTCAGGTGCAATGCCTGATCAGGGCATTTAAGTAAGATTTATCATGATAATCAACTACTTCAATAAGCAGTATAAAAGTCTAGTCCTTTTTCATGTCAGACCAGACTACCCTACTTAGTCCTTTTTCAATTCAGACTAAGCGAACGCCTATACCAAATTAAGATATGGCAAATCTATACCAAATTCAGATATAGTAAGGTTTCAACTTAGTGTTCAAGGTACGAGAACACCATACAATTTCAAAGATATTTTGGTACCCATTGCTTTAAAACATGTCAAAGGGTAAGAGTCATTCAAAGACGTTCACAACTTTTAAGAATACAAATGTTACCGCCACTAGGTAACTACTCATGAAAGAATATAAAGGAATCCTACATTAAAGGATTGAGACATTCAAGAACTAAGGAACGTAATCCCTTACCTTGACTTTGCGTTCTTCACTTAGCAAAATCACGTGCACAATCTACAAACATGCAAGTGAGGATTTCTTAGGAACATGAATCACTTTAATTCCCCGTCCCCATTATACTTTATTTTACTTTTTTAGCTTCACGAGTTCATCTTCTTAAACTCTTTGTTAGGGTTCGTTCTACCCATTATTGGTATTCCCAAAATACCCCTTTCGGATTACTAAAATATCCCTAGGGTTACATTAATTCCATTCCCAAATAATCGGTTTTAGGGTTTCATTAATCCCATTTAAACCACTATTCACAGCTTATAAAATCACTATTCACAGCTTATATCACTATTCACAGCTTAATCACTATTCACTGATTAAATCACTATTCACTGATTAAATCACTATTCACTGAATAAATCACTATTCACGGATTAATCACTATTCACGTTACTGTTCACGCACTAATTTCACCTTGGAAAAACACATACAAAACCCTAATACACACACACACACACACACACACCAACACACACGGCACTAACAGATTCTGCACACACTCTCACACACACGTACACACCTTCTGCACCAAACACACACTCACTGTACACATATACACACACTCGACACACACTCTGCACACACATATACGCACACACTCACATATATACACATATACACCATTAAATATACATGTATAATCTTATAATTCCCCCCTCTTTATCTTTTAAAACTTGAATTTCTTAACCCTAGTTCATTGATATAGTTTTCTTTTTAGGATTTGGGTTCTAGTTTACACTCCCCAAATACTAGATTAAGATGACCTAAAGGATTAAACTTAAGGAGTGGGGTTTTACCTTAGTTTGGATCTCCCTCTTCTTCTTCTCCTTCCTCTTCTTCTTCTCCTCACGCCTCTGCTCTCTCTCTTTCTTCAGCGCCTCTTGCCGCCGCTCTCACTCTCCCGTTCTCTATTTTTTTTTCTTTCTTTTCTTTTGTGATTAGTAAAGAGGGGAGGGTTTTAAATTAATATATATAGTAATAGGGTTTCCCATTCCTATTATAAAAAGGTTAACTAACCTTATTGGGTTTTTAATTAGTTTGGGCCAACTTTAAACCCAATCCATAATTTAATTAATAGTAGCCCAACACCTTAATAATTAAATAAAAGGGCCGGTTGTTACAGGTACATAATCCACCACATCAATATTTTTCTGCTAACAGCGTCTGCACGGGAAAAATATTGTCATCATATTTTAAGTAGCAGTTAATTTGTTTAGTTTACCATTGAAATTCATGTCTTATGTGTAGTTATGATTGCAGCAAATGTCATATTGATGTAAAGTTGAAAAACAGTAAAATGTCATTCTAAAACATAGTTAATATTATCAATGGTAATGTAAGATAAAGGGTATTATTGGAAGATAAATAAAAATCCTACATACACTACTTCTTACCAAACGTTAGATTAAACTAAAATGGGATTAAAGAATTTTAATCCTAGCCATACCAAACGCAAGACTAATGCTAAACTAAGAATATTTAATACTGATAAATAATAAGGAGGAGATTAATACTAACCTCCTTAATAATACTGCTAATTTTATCCGCCTACCAAACGAGCCCTTAGGGTCAATGCGGTTCAGAGCAGGAAGCCCAAATACAGGCGCTTTCGGTTGTACTTGTGAAATGCGTGCGCATTTCATGTAGTTACAACATGTTCGCGTCGTTCACCTTTCGGTCCCATTTTTGGTTTCATTTGACAGAGGTGGATGATGGACAGCATGTGGGCCTTATGGCCAGCAAAATCTCTTCCTTTTCAGGACTTTTTTATCGGTCACATGGGTGGCTCGAGACTTGTAAATTTTCTTTTCTTACGTGCTTACTTGTTTTTTTTTATCCCTTTTAATTTTTGTACAAAAGAGTTTTGACACAAAGGCTTGAACTTACACACGTGCACTACACTCCTATGAATTGCTCACGATTGAGTCGCACAAAATCCATAACCCCAAACCCGTCTGGGCCCGTCCAGAGAGTTCTAATCTCTGTTGGTGATTTTAGTGTCATCAACGATTTTATGTAATTGTGGTTTACTAGAGACCAATGCGATTTCATATTCGGCTCGGATACGAGTAAGGGAAAGTGTGGAGTACACACTCGTTTGAGTTAATATGTTTTCGACCACGATAAAGAAGCAGGGGTCAAGGGGCAGCGCCCCTTGTTGGGGTCTCGTGGTATTGTTTACCCCTAGATTTACCCAAAAATTAAGAGACAGGCCAAACAGGAGTTGCTCGGCCGAGCACTTCCTTAACTCGGCCGAGCATGATTTTCACAGTAAACAGAAGTCACGAAAAAAGGCCTGCTCGGCCGAGCACATTTCCTTCACGCGGCCGAGCAGACACTGAATCAGTGAAAAGGTGCCCTTTCTCTTGACAGTCATGACTGTTGTGAATGTAACAATTGTCTCTCTTCTGCTCCAGACGAAAATCTGTTTATAAACAGATTATTTGGAATCAAATAAACATAGAAAACACACACAAATTCTCCAAGTTTTGATCTGATCTCTTTGCCTAGAATCAGATTGCTTGATTGTCTTATCCCATACAAAGATTTCGTGTAACCTAGGCATAAAGAGTCGAAATACTTTGTTCGGAAAGTGAACATACACAATTCAATCATTATCCAAGATTATCAACAAACCCTATTTCCCCAACAAACGAACAAAGTATTCTGTGATAATCATGGGTGGAGGAAGTACTGTGAAGGAGATGACGACCAACTTTGGGAAGTTGGACAAATTTGAAGGCTATGATTTCAGACGTTGGCAGAAGAAGATGCACTTCCTTCTGACATCATTGAAGGTGGTGTATGTTCTGTCTACCCCCATGCCAGAATTGTCAGAGGACGATAATTTGGAAGCAGTCAGGAGAAGATCGAAGTGGGAGAACGATGACTACATCTGCAGAGGGCATATATTGAATGGTTGTAAACCTTTAGGGTGCAAATGGATCTTCAAAAAGAAGATGAAAGTCGATGGAACAATTGACAAGTTTAAATCTCGATTGGTAATCCAAGGCTTTAGACAAAAGGAAGGAATCGATTACTTCGATACCTATGCACCAGTTGCTCGTATCACTACTATTAGATTGTTGATAGCTTTGGCAGCTATTCACAATTTATTGATCCATCAAATGGATGTCAAAACAGCATTTTTAAATGGTGATTTGGAAGAAGAAGTGTATATGAAGCAACCTGAAGGATTTGTTATGCCAGGTAATGAGCATAAGGTGTGCAAGTTAATTAAGTCATTATATGGGCTGAAGCAAGCACCTAAACAGTGGCATCAAAAGTTTGATGAGGTTGTTTTGTCCAATGGTTTTGAATTAAATCAGTCAGACAAATGTGTATATAGCAAATTTGATGCATCCGGCAAAGGTGTATTCATCTGTCTATATGTAGATGACATGTTAATTTTTGGCACAGACCAAAATATAGTTGATAAAACTAAGAAGCTTTTGTCATCAAAATTCTCTATGAAGGACATGGGAGAAGCCGATGTAATTCTTGGCATAAAAATTAAAAGGTTGAACAAGGGAATTGCAATTACACAATCTCATTATATTGAGAAAATTCTCAAAAAGTTTAATTGTGATAATTGTTCTAAAGTCAGTACTCCTATGGATCCAGCTGAAAAACTTATGCCAAATACTGGTAGACCTGTGTCACAGCTCGAATACTCAAAAGCCATTGGCAGTTTGATGTATGCTATGACAAGCACTCGACCTGATATTGCGTATGCAGTAGGAAGATTGAGCAGGTTCACTAGTAATCCTAGTAGACAGCACTGGCATGCTTTAACAAGAGTGTTCAAGTACTTAAAAGGTACTATGAATTACTGTTTGTGTTATTTTGGACAACCTTCTATTTTAGAAGGTTACTCAGATGCTAGTTGGATCAACCAAGTAGATTCATCTTCTACTAGTGGCTGGGTGTTCTTGCTAGGAGGAGGGGCCATTTCATGGGCTTCCAAGAAGCAGACATGTATTACTCATTCTACTATGGAATCCGAGTTCGTAGCATTGGCTGCTGCTGGTAAAGAAGCAGAATGGCTATGAAACTTGATATATGAGATTCCATTATGGCCAAAACCGATATCGCCAATATCTATCCATTGTGATAGTGCAGCCACATTGGCTAGGGCTTATAGTCAGATTTATAATGGCAAGTCTAGACACTTAGGTGTCAGACATAGTATGATTCATGAATTGATCATGAATGGCGTGATTTCAGTTGAGTTTGTTCGGTCTCAACAAAATTTAGCTGACCACTTGACGAAGGGGTTAGCTAGAGACTTAGTGAATAAGTCATCAATAGGGATGGGATTAAAGTCCATCTAATCCTCTAGTTGTGAGATACCCAATTCCCTTCTAATACAACGTTAGAAGCTTGAATTCAATGTGGAAAACTCACAGGTGGAGATTGGAGCACATGTTATTATGTTTCCCAAGGTATGTGTTCAAGACCTGCAAGTGATAGTTAGGTTGAAGAATATCTTCTTAATAGTTCTTTTGAAAAATTGCAAATGCAGGTGCAAGACTAAAAGAACTACCTATGTGAACATGAAGTTTTGCCGCTTCAAAAAGCTAGGACTTGGCTTTCTATATGTTCATTAATGGATAGGGACACATGGCTTGTAATAGTGTCAGGAATAAACTTTAGAGAGTTGTAAGAAACTTATGTGTATAGTATCTTCAGGTATTCATAAGAGTTGACGGGTTCAATCGTTAGGACACCCCGATTCTCGAGTATTTGAAATGTGTATTATACTAAGATGAAAATTCAATCGCAAGACATTTTCATTTATGCATTCGTTTGTTTCGTTATGTTTATTATATATTTATATGATCAGTAAATCGAGGATTACACTAAAATGGGGGGAAATGTTGGTGATTTTAGTGTCATCAACGATTTTATGTAATTGTGGTTTACTAGAGACCAATGCGATTTCATATTCGGCTCGGATACGAGTAAGGTAAAGTGTGGAGTACACACTCGTTTGAGTTAATATGTTTTCGACCATGATAAAGAAGCAGGGGTCAAGGGGCAGCGCCCCTTGTTGGGGTCTCGTGGTATTGTTTACCCCTAGATTTACCCGAAAATTAAGAGACAGGCCAAACAGGAGTTGCTCGGCCGAGCACTTCCTTAACTCGGCCGAGCATGATTTTCACAGTAAACAAAAGTCACGAAAAAAGGCCTGCTCGGCCGAGCACATTTCCTTGACGCGGCCGAGCAGACACTGAATCAGTGAAAAGGTGCCCTTTCTCTTGACAGTCATGACTGTTGTGAATGTAACCATTGTCTCTCTTCTGCTCCAGACGAAAATCTGTTTATAAACAGATTATTTGGACTCAAATAAACATAGAAAACGCACACAAATTCTCCAAGTTTTGATCTGATCTCTTTGCCTAGAATCAGATTGCTTGATTGTCTTATCCCATACAAAGATTTCGTGTAACCTAGGCATAAAGGGTCGAAATACTTTGTTCGGAAAGTGAACATACACAATTCAATCATTATCCAAGATTATCAACAAACCCTATTTCCCCAATAATCTCCATTCGACATTGGACCTTGTCGAAATGGTAAACCTCATTCCGTGGCGTAGTTCATGACTACATGCCGGGGTTAGCCTTTGAGCCTCTTCAACCAAGCACAAGCCAATACACTCTTAGTTAGGATCAAATGCTTGAAGGTGTTATTAAGGTTACTGAGCCCCCATATCCCTGTCCTTTTTCTATTTGAAGGTAAGTTATTTGTGCCAAAAGTTATGTGTTATAATGCTTTTGTTATGTGTAATTCATGTAACTTGATTCAGAATAGCCACACAAAACGGCTATAAATGAATTTTGTTACTTTTATCCAGCATCTTTTATTTTGTACTCCCTCCGTCCCAAAATGATCTTCATACTTTTTTCGCTGTTATTGCGAAGGAACTTTGAGCAATAATTTTTGGTTGATTTAATTGTCCTGATGGAAATCTAAAACTTGTTATTGGTACATCATCAATACTACTATTAATACCAAGTTTTAGATTTTCATTAAGACAATTATATCAACCTAAAATTATTGCTCAAAGATCCTTCGCAATAACAACGAAAAAAGTATGAAGATCATTTTGGGACGGAGGGAGTATTTCACATTTTTTACAGAAACCATTCGGCATTTGTTTCTAGTTTTGTTATGCATTTTGCATTTTGTTACTTTTATTCAACGTATTATTATTATTATTATTATTATTGATACAAAAAGGTATTTATATTATATACTAAAGCTCAAGAAAACAAAACAGATGGGCAAGACTTGTCCATCAACAACGAAAACGAAAATACAAAGAACCTATATTAAGCTATACCAGCACCCCAGTCCTTCAAATCATTAAGCGATAAGCCTTTGAAAGCACCGTTAGCAAACACCTATTGAAAGGTAAAGAAACCCATTTTCCCAAAGCAGTTGTTTTGCGAAACAATGGTTTTTGAAGATCCTCGCGAGTCAAATACACCAACTGCAAAAACCGATGACTGCTTCAATTTCGGCATCATTACTGTAATACCCCAAAATTCTACAAATATTAATATTGGGCTATAGTTATATTTTGAACGGTTAAGAATGGTTGGTGACCATAAGTCATCTCGTTAGGCTTTTGTGTCAATAATGTTATGGGCCATTATGGACATTTAGATGGGCCAATTAAGATATATTGAATTAATAGTTTTGGATTAGCAATCATTATTGAAGTTTTAAAATTTTATTGGGTCTCTATGAGATAAATTAAGGTACTTAGGAAAATAAATAAGTTACTTGGGCTTTGAAATAAGTAACTCCTACTCATGGAATAATTAAGTTAAATGGGCTCAACCCATATTTTAATGGCTATTATTTAGTAAAATTAAATGGGGTATAAATAAGATTTTTACCCTAAACCTAAACAACAAGAAGTTTTTACCAAGATCGGAGACGGAGAGAGAGGCTGCGGCGTTAAATGGGAGAAACCGTGGCAGACATCTTCTTTCAATAGGTATGATCTGATTCTTATTCTAAGGTTAACTATTTGGGTTAAATTATGATAGTTAGTTGACATTAGGACATTGCATTGAATTATGAGTGGAGAATTAACTTATCTATAGTACAATCCATACATGCTGAAAGATGAAGGCTTAGTATTTGTTATGCTGTAAAACAGGGAACATGAAAGAACATGGGAAAGGAAATGAAGATGACGAAGGGAGTACTTTCATACATAATTAATGAATTTAGTCATCCTATTTAGCTTTACTAAGAAGGGTATTAATTAGGATCGTTTTCATTTAGAGTATATTTGCAAAAGTTGAACATATATTGATTATAAGTGTTTATTCGACTGCTAGATTTTGGGAAGCAGTGTTAGGCGTGCCGCCCGTTTACAAGAGTACCTTTGCAGCGCAATTAAGGTAAGGGATTACGTTCCGTTTGTCTTTTGAACTTCGTTATTCGTATTGGCCCTCCGTTCCGTTTTTATGAAAAATTGTGTATACCTTTATGGTGGGTATATTTTTGAAACTGAACTCCGTTCCTTAACTCGTACGTCATTTGAACCCTCTTAGATCATGTAACAAAATTATTGGTTACATGAGAATCATCGTTGTGATTGATTTTGAACAAAGATTTGTACCGCATGGTACTTTATTTGAAACGATTTTGAAAGTTTTAGTTGTACCGAGTGGTACTGTATTTGAAATTAAATGATATTTGGTTTTGACTGTACCAGTGGGTACCCTTTTGAGATTTTGATATGATCACTGAGTTAAACGATATCTGTCACGGGTGTATACGTGATACCTGTCGCGGGTGTATACGCGATACCTGTCGCGGGTGTATACGTGATACCAGTCGCGGGTGTATACGCGATACCTGTCACGGGTGTATACGTGATACCGGTCATGGGTGTATACATGGCAGTATCTTTGTGATACTTTGACTTTGATTAGTGATGGTTATCCGGATATACCTTTTGAGTTGGAATTGACGGAATTATTGAGTTGGAATTGACGAAAATGTTTAGAATCATCGAATTGGTTTTTGACCGCTATGTGATCAAAACGTGCTTTTTGAAGATATACGAACCTACGATTTTGAAGCCATAAGATTTTGATTTATTTGAAAAGAGTTTTCTTTTTATATATTGATGTGAAACTCCCTTTCGTTTTGATTAAATGATTTTCGTGCTTCCGTTGTGGTCACCCCTTCTTAGGAACCGAAGGGGCGCCGTTTGATCTTACTGAGCATTTGTTCGCTCACCCCTTTTCGTTCTCTCTTCTTTCAGGTAATAAATAAGATGGAAATTTTCAGTTGTGGAGCAATTTAGAAGATGTCCAAAGACTTTTAAATTTATTATGATTATTATTAATCTTGACTCTTTAGTTGATTATTTTATTTATTTGGGAGTTGTAAGACTTTAAAGTTTTATTGGGTTTTAGATGTTATGTTTTGGAAATGATATAATGAATGGATTCGATTAGTTTTGCTAATATCTTGTGGTTTAGTATTGTAAATGGTAACGTGGCCGGACTTGGGACCCGTAAAGTTTGGGTTCGGGTTTCGGGTCGTTACAATTACAGTTATTATGTTCTTGATGTTGCTTTCCGTATTGTTTGTCAGTGTAGGTCTCATGATCTCAGTAAAAGTTGGAATCGCGGGGGTGTTGTATTTGGTTTAACCTCAAACTTCACTCAATCTGCTAGGCATGAGGAGTACAACTGTACTAGAGAAAAATAGATCTACAATAATATTTTATGTTTAGGTTAACCATTACAAAGAAATCTTTCTCCGTCCCTGAAAGATAGTCTCATTTGACTTTTGATGGTCAACACAAGTGAACTTTGACCAAGTATTAGTGGAAATCTAACCAATCTAGTGAAATTCTTAAAATTGTTATTGATAAATTACCAAGGGATTTATCAATATCGATTTTTAGATTTTCAGTGAGATAATTAGCTTGACCTTAATGTTCGCTCAAAGTTCACTTGTGTTGACCACTAAATGTCAAATAGGACTATTTTTCTGGGACGGAGGGACTATATGTTAGATTTCCCCCTGTATTAGAGAACTTATATTGGAACTGTGTTTGATTCATGTCTCCCAACATTTCCTCATTACATAACGTCATCTTCCAGAATACCCACGTAACTTAAAAAGTTGTTAAAAACAAGCGCGATTCACATTTCTGTTCAACGACTGACAAGTTTTATCTTACAGAAGGATACAGTCCACAATTGAGCTCATTCATATAGACAATATTGCAAAGCTTTAAGATAGTACACCGCATATGAGTTACTCCGTAGTAATAAAGATGTAACTGGTGAACAGAAGCCGAGTTAAACAATATGCAAAGCGTAGGCGTACCCCAGAATTCCGAACAGCACTCAAGGGATTCTTCAACTACATAAAACAACAGAGAGGGAAAAAAAGAAGATAAGCTTCAAGATTGTGCCGCAAGAAACCAACAAATTAATTCCAAGCAGATACTTCATCTGGAATAATTACTACGCTAACCTCTCAGGGGAGAAGTAGGAAGTTTATATAATAAAACAAATGCACAAATGACAGAATTCAGTTTCTATCTGAACTAAACAACATGAATTACAATATAGCAAAAACAACATAGAACAATGTCTGATACGGAGTATAAAGAAATTTTGGTACAAGTTACCTACTAAAACTGGGAAAATGCAAGCATATTACGACACTTGGACATCTTAGCTTGAAATAGAGTAAGGAGAGGGACAAGGAGGCTCAGTAACTTGAATAACATCTTCAAGCATTTGAATAACCTTTCTCATTGTTGGTCTCATATACAGGTCTTCATGAATGCACCAAATACCAATCTTCATAAAAATTTCAAGTTTCCGCCTCTCACTTAATGCCTCCAAATCATTATCAATAAACTCACTCAATTTCCCTGTCGACTGCATTACTACCTTGAGGAAGTATTTTGCTTTTCTTTCTATAGATAAGGAAGAAACCTAAACACGCTGCAAAGACCAATACGAAATTGACAAACACCGAGCTACCTAAGAGCATCGACACCACGAGGAACGACGAACTCTGACCCTTTTTCTTTTGTGTAGCTAGAGGAACAGCGGGATTTTGACGAGGAAGATCACCTTTCCGAAATTTGAGGAAAGCCCTTGATGCCGGAAAAGTGGAGAAGTCATCGGAGGTAACACAAGTGAACAAACAAAGTTTAACTAACTCAATATCTCAAGGAATCCACCATGAAATACAAGCTAAAATCACCACCCAAAGGAACCCAAACCTAAGGGATAAGATAGAACAAGAAGAAATCCATCTTCTTAAACAAGTCACAAAGACTCAATAATTTTCTATAACTTAACTCACCTCTCATTACAATTGCACTAGAAGGGTATTTATACTACTCTTGGAACATCCCTCCAAGCTAGGAAAACATTAAATATTAAGTAGATAAACTATGAATTAATTACTAGATGATAAGAATTCTTAGTAATATGAAAAACCAAAAGACATACTTAAATTCGGATGTACCCATCCTTGTGCATAGCACTTGGTAGAAAAAAGAGCGCATGAAACTAGACTGAAAGAGCTTTCTCATGATATATTATTTGTCTGCTGGAACCTTATAGATAATTACCAGATTGCCCTCAAAACAGACCCAAAATTCTGGTTCCATATTTTTGGACAACAACATTTTTTGTACCAATCATTTTGATTGTTTTTGTACCGCAAACCCGCTCCACCAATAATGAATATAAAGACCATATCGTGGGGTTATTTCCTGCGTCATTCTCCCTTGGTTGGAGAAAATTCGTCCTCGAATTTTGAAGTGACGAATAATTTTCCCAACACACCTTTTATGTTGTATAATTCTTTGATTAGTGTGCCGTAAAAAGAAAAATGAACCTTTCTTTGATCTTGTTCCATCATAAAGAAAACAATCTGAAAATATTAACATATTTACCTCCATGTTATTGCCTCCAACAACACCGATGGGCTCTCCAAGTTCTTCGTCGTAGATTGGATCTTCATCATAGATTGGAGGTTTGTTCCAATCCACAACTTTTTTCTTCACTTGTTGAATATGAAAATGGCCATGCAAGATTTTCAAAAAACTCTTCGTCATAAAATTTCTGGAAAGTAAGGTTCAATCGATAGTTAAATCGATGAGAAGCCTCTTCAATCGACACCTTGTCAAATGTGTGATTGGAAAGGGAAATCTTCTCACGATCTATTGAAATCAACATCTTTGAATCATGACGCGCTTCATCATTCTTGCCTTCAAAATCTGGAATTTCCACTTTGATATCATCTCGGTGGAAGTGACGGTGCCTTTGTTCTCGATGACGAGGAGAGGCCTCTTCACTCGACGCCCCATCATGACGAGCGTGGTGGAAGGTGTTAATGTTCTCCTCTTCATTCGCTGATCCAGCATCTGAACCATGATGTGATTCATCATGATTAAGAGGCTCATATTGCTCCAAGCGCTGTTGGAGTTGCTGCACTTGTCTCCGGAGGTCATCCATTTCAATATCACGTAGGTTTCTCATACGAGCAGGTTGACGCCGCGGAGGCATATCGACCAAAGCTCTAGATACCAATTTGATGCCGGAAATAAGTGAAACATGGAGGAAAACACAAGTGAACAAACAAAGTTTAACTAACTCAATATCTCAAGGAATCCACCAAGAAATACGAGCTAAAATCACCACCCAAAGGAACCCAAACCTAAGGGATAAGATAGAACAAGAAGAAATCCATCTTCTTAAACAAGTCACAAAGACTCAATAATTTTCTATAACTTAACTCACCTCTCATTACAATTGCACTAGAAGGGTATTTATACTACTCTTGGAACATCCCTCCAAGCTAGGAAAACATTAAATACTAAGTAGATAAACTATGAATTAATTACTAGATGATAAGAATTCTTAGTAATATGAAAAACCAAAAGACATACTTAAATTCGGATGTACCCATCCTTGTGCATAGCACTTGGTAGAAAAATCCTAACTAATTCTAGAAAAATCCAAATGAAGATCCGAAAAGAGCGCATGAAACTAGACTGAAAGAGCTTTCTCATGATATATTATTTGTCTGCTGGAACCTTATAGATAATTACCAGATTTCCCTCAAAACAGACCCAAAATTCTGGTTCCATATTTTTGGACAACAACATTTTTTGTACCAATCTTTTTGATTGTTTTTGTACCGCAAACCCGCTCCACCAATAATGAATATGAAGACCATATCATGGGGTTATTTCCTGCGTCAGCCCTGACCGTGATTTGAGGATCCGTTACTCCATTTGAGAGTGGCAGCATCTTCTTCCAACAACCAGTGCCTAGGTAAGTAGCAGCTGCACAAGAACTTCTGCATTCCTCCTCACTAATTGGGTCCATACGCTCGTACTCAGGTGTGTTCCAATCAGTACCAATATACTCTTTAAAATCGTACAAACTTTCCCCAGAATTAGTTGGCACATCTTCATCACAACTTTGGGTGAAATTTGGTTTACAGCCACCATAAGTATCATTAGGATCAAGTAAGAAATGCCCACAAACTTGGCCTACCAAGATCCTGAAGCTTGCAAATACTGTTAAACCCACAAACCCCACTCCTTTGTTTTCCCTTAAATGCAAGACAAATGTTATCTGGCCGCCACCATACTGCAGTCCACCTCGGGTTGCCAGTGAAATTCTTCGGGTGATAGTACTGAGTGAAAACTCCATCAAAATTTAGAGATGGGCAAACTACCAAGATATGCAACGTAGTTTCCGATTTTTATCAAATAATGCAACCTACTAACTAGTGGCAGATATATGAAACGTACTTTACTATCATATATCAAATAATGCAATGCACAATTTTTTTTCTAACGCCGTTAAAAATTCTAACAGAAGTATGACTTTCGTTAAAAAAAAACTAACAAAACGTTTCTTTAATAATCCAAAAAATGTAAACTTTCGTTAAAAAACTAACAAAACGTTTCTTTAACAATCCTTTCAATGGGACGGTGGTGGGTATCTCATCACTTTCTCATGTTTCCTTTTCATTTTGAGTTAGTTTCGTTAAATATATAGCTGAACTCGTTAAAATTTTAATGTGTTTTGAGTAGGTTGCATTATTTGATAAATGATAGTAAAGTACGTTTCATATATCTGTCACTAGTGAGTAGGTTGCATTATTTGATAATAGAGGCTTAGTACGTTGCATCAAGCACGAATTATTCCGAAGATTTAGAGTAGCTCTAAAATAGTAATCTGCAGCTCGAATTTCCATTCGAGGGGTGAGATCAACTATTTGACCGTTTCCTCTCAGGATGTGCATATACCCCGTCTCATTGTAGATCAGTTGAAGACCAGCATTAGAAGAATTTGAATTATCAAATGTGTCAGTGGAATAGTAAGGACCATACTGGAACTTGTAGGGAACATTCTGGGGATAGAAAACAAGATTTCCATCTTGTTGTAAAACGAATTTGAACCTCCCGATGGAGAAGTTTGTTTGGCTCATTCGCGGATAAAGAATCCCACCCCTTTCCCTTTCCATTATCTGCGTAGGCAACATGGTATCTGACGGATGTTGGAAAGTGGACCAGATTCTGCTGGAGTCCCTTTGTACAAGCTCAAAGTTTCCGGTATCATTCATGACACCATAAGAAACTCGACTGCCATTGAGCTCCGATGTTGTCCATAATTCTGTTCCTCGAGGGTCAGTGAGGATTAGTCCTTGGTCTGCAGTTAGCTCAACTCGTGACCCCTGTGGCACCTCAGCTGCTTCATTTGGAAACCATACTATGGTTTTGTCGGGTATTTTATCATACAAAATGGAAAGAATGAATAGGCCATTGCTTTGGATTTTCTGAAACCCAAAAGCAAAATCACCAGATGGGGAAAGCCATGAGGTGGCATTGTTATTTGCTGTAAGAGATGAGCCCACAGCGATTGTACCATTTGTTTGTGCCAAGGCTGAAAATGGAAAGACAAACAGTACATAAATGAGATAAACAAGTGGATAGGCCATTGGTACAAATGATTTGTTTGGTAAAGAATGAAGGATTCAGAACTATAAATAGAAATATTATCAACAAAAAAAAAAAAAAAAAAACAGGTCAACTGAAAGACGTTTAGAGTTAACAGTCAATGATAATATGGTTTCAAGGCTACCATGGAAAAAAAATCAAACCCTTCCAACACTTCAATTCAGAGGAAAGTAAGAAAGCTCCACTAGGACCACTACCCCCCATGATCACGGTAGAGGCTTGGTAGTGCCCAACAATTTCTTTTAATACTCATCTATATAAATATGTAAATGTATATTCCCTCCGCCCCATAAACACAGTTTCACTTTCAACTAAATCAAACTTTGACCAAGAAATTATGAAAATTTTGATGATCATTATGAAATTCAAAATACTTTTATTGATAGTATTCTTATTGGTGTATCAGTAAGAATTTGCAGAGTTTCACTAGGATGATATAATTTTCATTTTTTTTTTTTTTTGTTAAAATTCAATCAAGTTGATCACTAAAATCAAAGTGAGATTATCTAGAGGAAGTATTACAATTAACAAAGTACTCCCTCTATCCCTAAATGAGAGTCCTTTTCAGGAAATTTTTGTCCCAAAATGAGGATTGAAATTCCAAAAAATAGGTTTTTTAAAAAATAATTACCAAAACAACAACCCTAAAAACTTATTTACCAAAATAGCATGTTTTGGTAAAACCGGAAGTGGGAGTGCCGGTTTTAGGGTTGAATCCGGAAGTCCCACTTCCGGTTTTGACCCTTTTATTTTTAAATTTTTTTTTTTTTGCGAAATCTGATATTTTTTTTTTTTTTTTGAAACCGGAACTGAGACTTCCGGTTTTAATTTTATTATTATTATTTTTTTTTCGAAATAACAAAAAACATTAAACTTGTTTACATAGGAAAGGGAGAAGGCATAGGGGGAAAAAAAAAAGAAATAAATGATTATTATTTTCTTAGAATTTTATGTATTGTGGTTTTATTTAGTGACCACATTCCGGTCACATAGGAAATAAATAAATAAATAAACTTGTTCACAAATTTCTGTAATATTTTAGAATTTTATGTATTGTGGTTTTATTTGACCTTTTGTTTTTTTTATTTTCGCGAAATCTGGGAATTTTTTTTTTTTTTTGCTTGAATCCGGAACTGAATATCTGGCATTGGAAAACGTTGATTTTATAGGATAGAATAAACTTCTCCACAAATCCAACATTAATACATTCAAACACTTAGTGACCACATCCCGGTCACATAGGAAATAAATAATATATAAATCCAATTATTCAGTGATCACATTCCGGTCACATAGGAAATATATAATACATAAATCCAATTATTCAGTGACCACATCCCAGTCACATAGTAAATATTACATAAGTCAAAATATTCAGTGACCACATCCCGGTCACATAGTTAATATTACATAAGTCCAAATATTCAGTGACCACATCCCGGTCACATAGGAAATCCGACATAAATCCAAATATTACATATCCAACAAATTAACTCAACAATCCTTAGGGAATACCTTAAAAACATTGGAAAGTGTAATGTTAAGGACTTTTTTTTAGCGTGAGACGGCGAAGACAACAACCTAATAGATCAACAAAACAAAACATTTAGAACAAAATGTTAAGGAAAATATCCTTAGGGAGTGCAATGTTAAGGAAAATATTTCATACCTGCTTAAGAATCAGAACAGCACCAACACCTATGTCACTTCCATACTCACTTTCCTTAAGCACTTTGTCACCAATGGTAGCTTCAATTGTATCCGTAGGATCTTTCAAAGTCACAAAAAGAGAGCCATAATCACTTCCTGTGCACTCCTTGACAACAACAACAACCTAATAGACCAAAAAAATAACGACCAATTATTTTTAAATATTAACCTTAACTATAAATAATATTAATATTATACCTGTTCCACCCTGTCATATTTATGGCATTTCTCCTTGATCATTTTCAACGGATAATATGTACCCTCTGCAGTGAGATACTCCATTGCAGATAGCCAAGGTCTGCGCTGGAAATGTTCATCCTCCACCGGCTCTTCAATCGCTCTCCTTATGGACTCTTGTGTCGACATCGGGGGTCCCTGAGAGACATGAGCTTTTCCGGAGCGATGCCGACGCATGGCGGACTGTGCGACACCGGCGGGACCAGGTATATTATGAGGCGGTGGAGATTCTAACTCTCGTTCGATTTGAGAGAGATTAGATTGCGGATTAGAGGGTTGACCAGGATGACCAGGACGAGGTCGTCCTCCAAGATACCAGCGGGGGAGCGATGGATCCATTTTGAAGATGAATTAGTTTTGAGGTCGAGGGGCGGAGGTTTGGATGGAAGAATAGAGGAGGGATGGATATGTTAGGTTTGAGTTAACCGATCTTTTTAAAGAGAGATAAATGTGATAAAACCGGGATTGGCAGTTCCGGTTTTGAGATTTTCGATAAGACCGGCATTGACAGTTCCGGTTTTGAGATTTCTGATAAAACCGGCATTCGCAGTTCCGGTTTTGAAAGTTCAGTTAATTAATGATAACTAAATTTCCATACTATTTTTTACAAAACCTAAAATAACAATAACACAAATTTTTAAATAGATAAAATAACAATATAGAAAGAAACAGTACATCGTCAGAGACTACATAAATAGTGACCACATCCCGGTCACATAAGATAAAAATCCCTCAAGGATGATCGGATGGGGTGTAAGTTGCAGGACGACGTGTTTCCCTCCTATTTGTTCTTCTAATGAAGCGAGATAGTAATGATGATTGTTGTCGTGGTTGCTGTGATGACGATGAAGGAGTAGGGTCTATATGAGTACTACCACTCCCACTATAAGATGGTACACTGAATGGAGGAATAGGAATACTACTACCAGCATATGGCTGAAATCCGAAGGAAGGCTCTGGAGTCTGAGGAACATTTCTTTGTGTGATGCCGCTCTGCCCACTTGGTAGATTGAAGTTACCAAAATTTTGCATCTGTGAATGTGAAAACTGATTATAATCAAACATGTTCGATAATCCTCCAATTCCCCCCCTCTGCATTCCATTGTCCACGATATTCCGGTGGTGGTGGTGGTGGTGGTGCTGAAAGATCCTCCTCCTCCTCTTCCTCCTCCTCCTCCTCCTCCTCCTCCTCCTCCTCCTCCTCCTCATCCTCCTCTTCTTCCTCCTCATCCTGTAACTGACTTCGCCTCTGTAACATACCTTGTCCATGATCTTGCGGTGGTGGTGGTGGTGGTGGTGGTGGGGGGTTAGCATGGTGGGCATCTAGTCGTTGCACTTCCCGAATCGTTGTCAACGATTGTCGGATAATTGCACGGTTATACTCACAGTTGTTGGAGATGTATAGTTGTTGCAAGTTTTGAATCTGTTAAAGAAATAAGAAATATAATTATAGCAAATATAATTGTAAAAAAATGGAAAAAGCATTATATAAATCTTACCAAACTCTCATAGGCAGTAGCATGTGTCATGTACCCCTCATTAACTCTATGGAGAGGATTTTGGATGAACCTCCGAGTAATAGATCTGTACCATATCATATACTCATGAGAGTAATCCACATCCTCCAGACCATACACCCCATTAACGACCAACTCATCACGTATGTTCCATATATCTATGAACTGGCGGTGTAAATCCATAAAGTTAGTCTTTGGCCGACCTCGTCGGTCAATCCGATGAAGTGCCTGACTAGTGTCACAATCCTCTGGGATACTCTGCAGCATACCGAACTGCCTCATAAAACGATCTGGAAGGTGCCATTCCACCCTATCAAAGCAGATAAGGGGCGCCTTCGTCCTCCACACATGCTGTCCCTGGAAGCACTGATAATTTTGAGTAAAACCTAAGTATGGCTGCCAAACAACCTGATCCACAGTCAAAAGCTGCAGCTGGTCTCGGTATCCATCCAGGTTGTGGGAGGTAATATGTGTACGGGACAACGGACTCCGCCACCTACATATATAGTAATTGACATAAAAAATAATGATTAAAAAACTGAAAATATATTAAACAAGTCATAAGAAAAATAAATCAATTTAAGTATACCTGCAACCAAATGGCAACGATCCATCGTGCTGGAGTATATCTAATTGCAGTCTCATAGGTCGTGTGCAAGACAACCTCTCCAATCATTTGTTTATAAAAAAAAAACATATATTTCACATTACTAAATGAAATTACATGTTAACAACGGTTGAATATATTACAAGTTCAAATAAAACCACAATACATAAAATCCTAAAATATTGCAGAAATTTCAAAACGAAAGATGAAAAAACGACTTGATTCTAAGCCCTACGAGTTGGACACTTCCTTCGCGTGTGACCTTCAACCTTGCAAATCCCACAACGATTCTTTTTTTTGGCAACTTGCCAATCCATAGTATTTCTCAATCTCCTTGACTTGGGTCTCCCTTGCCTATCGCGTCTATGGTCCTCGTTCGGTGTAAAAATGGGGACAAAACCGTCCACGCTCCAATAGGCCTCATCATGGATCGGTTGAAAAGTACCCCTCCATGTCTTGTGGTAAAAGTCAAGGTTGTAAAACTCTGAGATGTAGCCCACACTATCGATGTTTTGCGCTTTGAAACACGCAATAGCATGCGAACATGGGTAATGAAATTGGACCCATTTTCCACAAGTGCATTTTTGTTCACCCAATTTCACAACTTGAACGTGTCCACCTCTGTCACCCCGATGTCTCGTTGTCACTTCAAAAATACCCACTGACGTAGTGTTAAACCTCGTAACATGATGATACCCGGCCTTATTCTCGTTGTGCCGGTACTTCATATCAAGCCTGTGACTGAATTTTCGTGTGGCATTAGTGATATCCCCCCCTATAGCCCTTATTGATGTCTCCAGTCTACTTTGAAAATATGCCACACACCTATAGAAGGAAGTCTCAACAATTGCTGAAACAGGCATCCCACGAGCTCCTTTCATCACCCCATTAAAAACTTCTGACAAATTGGTAGTCTTAATCCCATACCTGTATCCACCATCATATGCCAAAGTCCATTTTTTTCTATCCAAAAACTCCCACCATTTATATGCCTCAGGGTCGATTATATGAATCTGCCTCAGATACATTTGCATCTTCCTTTCCTAGGTGGTGCTAACAGCACGCCAAAAAAGATCTTTCAAGCCAACACCCTTGCGACCGTGTAGAAAATTTGCTCTCATATGCAACATGCACCATCTGTGTACAACTGTTCGTGGCCAAGAATCCTGTGCAGTGGTGGAAAGGATGCCAAGATGACGATCCGATATTAAGCAACATTCACGACCCCTGATAACATGTTTGCAAACAAGCTCTAGAAACCAATGCCAGTTACGGTAGTCCTCTTTCTCAACAATAGCGAATGCGAGAGGAAGCAAACTATCATTCGCGTCAACACCCATGGCAATAAGTATAACCCCTTTATATCTTCCATGCATAAATGTGCCATCAACAGAAATGACAGGACGACAATAAGAAAATGCATGTAGACAAGGGCCAAATGCCCAGAACGCAGCGTCAAACGTAGATGAAGTACCAGGACGAGTTTGTTTCGAATACTCCACAATGGTTCCAGGATTAAACTTTTGGATAGCTCCTAACAAACGCGGCAACTTTCCATAAGATTCTTTCCAGTCTCCATAAGCCTCTGCAATGGCTTTTTGTTTACCACACCAAGCCTTCCTATATGAAATATCCTTCCCAAATCGTGCATGCATTTCCGCCCTCACAACTCCAATTTTTAGCTCAGGATCAGCTTTCACCATACTCAAAACCTCTCGTCCTATGAACTTAGCATCTAAGTTAGGATGATATTGGTTTATTCCTGTAGCCAAGCAACAATGAGGACCAATGTATTTTGTTATTTCCCAATACGTACCGTTCTTCAAACTCACATTCACATTAAAATTACATGGGAAATCTTTCGCCCAACACTCAATAGTCCACTTGCTGGGTGTGCTTCTTTTTACCTTGAACCGCAGATTCTTCGTAATATGAAATATCTTCATTTTCTGTTGAACCTCAAACTTCTTTGCAAACCGAAGACCTTTGTAAATTTCTGATCCTTCCTCTTCTGCATTCCAAACATCAAACTTATCTTGGTTATCATCATAAATCTCTGATCCTTGCCCAATATCTTGATAAAAAGGATACTCTGCTCTACCATAGTATTGATTTTGCTTCTCTTCATAAGGAACCAATTCCACTCTCAAATCTTCCCTCACCCCATCATCACTCCCGTTATCACTAACATCAGTAGCACTATCCTCATCTTCATATCCATAATCATGACCTTCATTTATGTACGAGTCAATCATCTCTTCATAATCTTCATCTTCCTCTTCTTCATTAAACAAATCATTTATGTCTTCCTCGCCCCCTCTCTCTTCCTCTTCTTCTTCCTCGCCCTCTTCCTCTTCCACATGTCTTGATGAACTTGCTCCAAAGTCCCACTCACGGTGGCATCTTAAAGAACCCATCTGAAGGTTATCTGCCTCATGACCATAGTCTTCCTCTCCCACCCCCTCTTCCTCTCCTTCATCAACATTTACATTATCAACTAAACTTATCTTAACATATAACTGTAAGCTAGACATCCCAACAAACTGAGTAGCAACATCAAACATGAGGTCCATACATGCATCATCCTCAATGATAAAAGGAATGTAATTTGCAACTCCATGACCAATTACATGAGGAAATCTACAAATAACTTGTAATTGAACAAAATGTCGATCTACACCAATCGCATTACATAACCTCTTAATCAACTTTTTATACCTCCAACGAGTTTTAGCCTTAAGATGTTTGTTTGGCCCCTTTTCATAATGTTCACCTTCAAACGGATTTTCATCACCTCCTCCCCAATAGCACATGAAAATAAGTGGAAGTCCATTCATATTTATTCCTAAGAATTGAAAAAATCAATTGTCAAAACCTTAATTTAACATTATAATCACCATGTGTTTTAAAAAAACAAACTAACAAATGAACTACACTTTTATGAATCACAAACACAAGAAATTGAACATCGAGCATAAACAAGCAAATTTCATACACAAATTTGTTAGGGCATATTTTAAATTTACATATGTATACTTGCATAATAACAAAAGGATGAACAAAATTTAAATCAACAGTTAAATATCTTACTTCAAACATAGAAAACGAAAAAAAAAAAAAAAAAAACTAACCTTTTTTAAGATTTTGCCAAAATCTTAAAAATCCTCTTTATTTCTTCTCTCTTTCTCTTCTCAGAAACTCTCTATATCTTTCTCTTATGAAAAAACTGAAGTCGTGGTTGAATGGTTATATATATTCCCACTTCCAGAAATTTCACATTAAAAAAAAAAAAAAAAAAAAAGAAGCCAAAACCGGAATTGGCAGTTCCGGTTTTAAGTAAACGCCAAATCAACTTTCGGTGGGTGGGGTTTTAATGTTTTTTGTTATTTCGAAAAAAAAAAATAAATAAATAAAATTAAAACCGGAAGTCTCAGTTCCGGTTTCAAAAAAAAAAAAAAAATATCAGATTTCGCAAAAAAAAAAAATTAAAAATAAAAGGGTCAAAACCGGAAGTGGGACTTCCGGATTCAACCCTAAAACCGGCACTCCCATTTCCGGTTTTACCAAAAAATGCTATTTTGGTAAATAAGTTTTTAGGGTTGTTGTTTTGGTAATTATTTTTTAAAAAAGCTATTTTTTGGAATTTCAATCCAAAATGAGTGTCCATTTTAATCATAACTTTGTCGCTAATGTTTTTTTTCGAAGTTTTTTTCACCAGTCTCTTTATACTTGCAAAAACTAAATGTTTGTAAAGAGGATTACAAGATTATATATGAATTTTGCCACCAAATTGTACAAAAAATTATGTCTCTTAAAATGAAATTTGGACACTCATTTAAGGACAAAGGTAGTAGTATTTGCCATAAATTTATTCTGTTTTAGGTGATGAAAGTCACTAAAATTACTATAACCATCAGAAGCAATTGAACTAGGCCCATTAGTGAGATTAGTGCACTGCAATAGTTCCTTTTCTTTTTTTCTCTTCTTTTTTTTTTTGAACAAAGAGTTGTACCAATAAACCCACACAGCACGAGAACGGTCGTCCACAATAGTTAAAAAATAAGCATCTCCACATAAAGCAGGTTTTCGATAATCTCCCCAAATATCTCAATAAATCAAATCAAAAAATTTAACAGAGTTATTCTCACTTGACAAGATTTTTTTTTTTTTGATAAGTAAATATGTGCATTAAAAATTCGTCAAGGGGGCGAACCCATACAAAAAGAAGTAGAAGGCTTTACAAGATAAGAACCTACATCTGAAAAAACAGATAAACCAAGCTAAATACCCCAAAAAGAGTTAATTACCCAGCCTCATCTCCCCATAAAAATCCACAAGCGGGATGAGTGCACTAGGCAAGAACTCATGCAGCCAAAAAAACAAAGTGCTAAGCATCAAAAAAGAAAGTTTATGAGTAGGCAATGCGGTTCCTTCGAAGCTTCTTAAATTTCTCTCTCGCCAAAGAGTCCACATAACACAATGTGGAATGGCTCCCCACAGTTTTCTTTTTGCCCTTGGAATGGGAACGCCAAACCAGGCATCTAAAAAGCTCTTCACTGAAAAAGGTATAGTCCACGAGATCCCAACTAAGGAAAACACAATACTCCATAAACCCCTAGCAAAATCACAATGTAGCAGTAGATGATTAACTGTCTCATCGCTCTTCAGGCACAAACAGCAATGATTAACTAGCAATATTCCTCTTTTCCTCAAATTGTCCCCAGTAAGAATTTTCTCCCAAGTCGTTGACCAAAGAAAGAAAGACAATTTAAGAGGTGCTACTGACCTCCAAATTTTATACCACCGAAAAGAGGAAGGACTACCAACAATATATTTATAAAAGGACTTCACTGGAAATTTCCCACTAGAACTCGCAGTCCAGTCCAGCACAAGTAATCAACTCCTTGATTAGTCTTAGGAGCACCTGCCAAGACACCCAAAAAATCGTCTACCAGCTCCATTTCCCAGTCATGGAAATTTCGACGAAAACGGGGGTTCCAAACATGCTGACCATTTAATATAGTAGTTGAATCAGCTATAGTTGAATCAGCTATAGTAACTTCTTTAGACAAATCGTCTACCAGCTCCATTTAATGACTGACATATATATTTCCAAGATGTTGAAGGCCGTTGGAACTCAAACGGATATAATATGAAGACCTATAAAAAGGGACCTCTGCACAACTGAAGAAAAACCCCCCTCCAATACACTGTCTTAGCCATTACACAATTTGTCTAAAGCTTCTAAGCAAATCCAAATTGTCAAAGCACTCTTGATATTTATAAATCTGTGCTAATTTAGATAAGAAAATATAGATCTCATATAGCTACATAAGAGCCATCTTAGAGATCACCAAACCTTCACTTTTGTGAAACCTTTTCTTTTTCTTTTTATGTACTTTGCAACAAGTACAAAGCTTAATTAGTGAGGCTAATTAGGTTGGAAAATTCTGAAGGAATTTTCTTGCAATTTATTGTAATCTCTTGATGAAGTATTATAGTGGATTGCTTCTTCACTATTGAGGACAGTGAGGCGTGGATGTAGGAGAGTTGCTAAGCTCTGAACCACGTTATATCGTTGTGTTTGTGTCTCCTTTTCTCACACTTATTCACACACTTATCACATATTATTTACTCATTAAATTCTTCTATTTATTTTACTTTTATTCCGCTGCATAACTCTACATACACACACTGCACCTCAAGATAGTCGACCTACTCTGTCAAGACAGTCGACCTCTTGTGCACTAATAATTTACCTGTTAAAGTGTATATTAAGGAACAGGTCCTTTCAGTCAACCTTCCCCCTTTTGACAGATATCCCGTTTGCCATCCTAACAGCCTCTTCTCAAACCGTTCAACCACTGGGTCCCAAATTGCTTTTGATTTGAAAGAAGCTCCCAAAGGTAGCCCCAGATAAGTGGAAGGGAGAGAGCCTGTATTGCATCCCAGAATCCTAGCCAAGGAATGCAACTCGTTCACCTGACCGACTGGGATAATCTCGCTTTTCCTTGAATTAATTTTCAAACCTGAAGCTGCCTCAAAACACATTAGGGTAAGACGCAAAAACTGAAGTTGTTCTTCCTTAGCATCACAGAAAATTATAGTGTCGTCTGCAAACAAGAGATGAGAAATACTAATAAAAATCCTCTCTGGACGACCAACCCCAAATCCATGTAAGTAACCACCAGTAATAGCCTTCGACAACAACATACTCAACGCTTCCATCACCAGCAAGAAAAGAGAAGGAGATATTGGATCTCCTAGACGAAGGCCTCTAGAGCTGGGAAAAAATCCTTCGGGAGAACCGTTAATTAAAACTGAGAAGCGAACTGTTGAAATACATCTCTTAATCCATTGAATCCACCTTTCCCCGAACCCCATTCTTCTCAACAAATAAAGGAGGAAATTCCAATTAACATGGTCATATGCCTTCTTTATGTCCAGCTTGCAAATTAACCCAGGCAAACCTTCACTTAACCTTGATTCTAGACATTCATTAGCCACCAGAGCAGCGTCTAGAATTTGACGCCCAGCCACAAAAGCATGTTGTGATTCAGAGATAACTGATCCAATAATTGCGTTCAAGCGATTTGCCAAGACTTTTGCAAGAATTTTATAGACACACCCTATGAGGCTGATTGGTCTGAAATCCCGAATATTACTAGCACCTCCCTTCTTTGGAATCAATGCTATAAAAGTAGCATTCAAACTTTTCTAAAACTCCCATCTATTATGAAAGTCATTATAGAAATTCAGTAAGTCACCCCTAACAACACTCCAACAGGTTTGAAAAAATGCCATTGTGAAGCCGTCAAGACCCGGAGATTTATCCCCATTGCAAGAGCGAATAGCAGCAACAATTTCTTCCTCGGTAAAAAGACCCTCTAGCTTTAAGCTATCCTGAGCAGATAGAGTTTTAAACTCCACCCCGTTTATAGACAGACGCCAAGACTCTTCTTCTAAAAATAGATTCTCATAAAAATGTGCAATTTCTTTTCTTATATCATCTTCTTCTACAAATACCTCTTCCCCTACCGAAATGCTATTATATGATTTACTCTCCGGTGAGAATTTGCAACTTTATGGAAGTATTTTGTGTTTCGATCTCCTTCCTTCAACCACAAAGCCCGAGATTTCTGTCTCCAGCTAATTTCCTCTTCTTTAAGTTTCCTGCTAACCTCAAATTTCTTAGATTCTCTCAAAACATATTCCTCCTCTGAAAGCCCCACTAAGCCTGCTTTCTCATCAAGTTCCTGGATCTCAGATAGAGCTCTAGCTAAATAAATATGAACCTTTCCAAACACCTCTAAGTTCCATTTCTTCAAATCATTCTTCAAATATTTCAACTTCGTAGCCAAAACATAGCTAGGACTGCCTCTAACTGAATAAGAAAGCCACCACCCTTTTACCAAATCAACAAATCCAGGTTCTTTGAGCCACATGTTTTCAAATCTGAAAGGTGTTTTTCTTTGAGAAATTCCCCCACTATTCAACAAAAGAGGGATATGATCTGATGTTATTCTTGGCAAGCAACTCTGAGAAACATTAGGAAATTGTGTCTCCCAATCCGTAGATATAAGAAATCTATCTATTCTCGATCTCGCAGGATGACTCCCATCTCTAAACCAGGTGAACTGCCCCCCTTCTAAAGGGAGATCTAACAGATCCATGTCTGATATAAAAAGAGAAAAATCTGACATATACCTGTTAATCCTGCGACAATTGTTTCTTTCGTTGGGATATCTAACAACGTTAAAGTCGCCACCGATACACCAAGGGAGACTCCAAAGCCCATGGACACTAGCTAATTCTTCCCAAAGATCTTTTCTTTGAGCATTAATTACCGGACCATAAACTCCTGAAAAGCACCACAAAAAATCATTGCCGACACTTTTGAACTTCATAGAGATGGAAAATGCTCCATTTAAGTTTTCAACTTCCTCAATGACCCTGCTATCCCACAAAATAATGATACCCCCAGCTGAGCCGACTGCATCAAGAGTACGCCATTTTACCCATCTCCCACCCCACAAACTCCTTGCTATATCTGTTGTCATCTTCTCAATTTTGGTTTCTTGAAAACAAACTAAGTCCAACTTCCAGTGATTGATATATGCCTTCAATAAGAGACGTTTTTCTGAGTTATTTAATCCCCTCGCATTCATAGTCAAAATTTTGATCCTCATGAAGTAACAAGGGACTTGGTTTTGCTTCTGCTTCCGCTACCCTCATTTGTTGAAGCTCCCGATTCCTCCGTAGTGCCCTCATAATTAATGTCCCATTAAAGCTTCTTTAACTCTCTTTGAATCCTGCTCACCATGCTACTGCCACCCTTTGTAACCTTCCCCTCATTCATATTCCTCCATCTTGAAGCTACCTTGCTGAATAGTTCTAACACCTCCTCTTCATGATCTTCATACGTTAACCCCAAAAATTTGCTAAACCCCTCAATAGTACTCACATTCCATTCATCTATATCCTTTGGATCCATATTCACTTCATTTGCAGTCTCATTAATAGGAAAATTTGTATTGTCGAGAAATAAACCAGCATACACATCATTTCTTTCCCGTTCTTCAGCTTCTTCTGCATAAGGATCAAATATAGTGATTGGTAGACACATTGACGGACTCTCAAGATCACAGTCAGACAAGGTATCATCTACATTAATCCCTTCCAGAAGCATTGGAGCCTCTGGGTAGTTTCGCATAATTTCAGAAGATAGAGAGGCTTCCAACGTTAGAGGTCCAGTCCCAGAACTAAGAAGATTCGGAATATCTGTGAATAAATTGCAGGCATCCCAAATCGTTTTTCTATTTTCTCTATTGTACACCTTTAGAATTTTAAGAAGTTGTAAATCGGGAGTCTTCATAGTTGGAAACACCACAAGCGCATTGTTGGCTTTAGCTGTTCCTTCAAATGCAAGGGGATTTGAAGAGAAACACAGTTGGCCCAACGAGATTGACTCTTCCTCTTTAGATGAGTATGAATGAGGACCCAACCAAGGCATCAAGGGATCGGTTATCTCTTGATGAGTCCTCTCATCAATGTTCCTGTTCCCTTCAGGATTAGCACAAGAGGTTGAGACGAATTCGAACTGCGATCATTGAGAACTAGTCTCATCATTCCCATCTAGAATCTGGATACTACCTGATCTCCGAGCTATGCCAAATATACCCTATGAGGTTAGATTTTTTTTCATTCACAATTCTTTTACCAAAGTTAATGCCATCTGATTCAACAACTTTTTGTTTCGACTGGTTTTTGTTGTTGATCCGGATTGAATCCCTGAAGTGGCACCAGGTTGTCCCTTCAACCCAGATCGGGACCACAAACTTCCATTCTCCAACTTCAAACGAAACAGACACAGGAATTTCTTTAGTGCACTTGACTTTAATTCTTGCCCATCTATAATGCTTGGACTCTTTAGTGTCCGCGTCTACCTCCAAGATGCCTCCACATTGATTCCCAATGGCTTTAAAGATCTCTACCCTCCAAAGATGAACAGGAAGTCCAAGTGCTCTAATCCATAGGAATTTAGGTTTTAAGCCCTCTCTATGGCACCCTCCAACTGGATGCCATTTGATAGCAAATCCCACACACATCCTTATCAATACTACTCCGTCTAACAAAACGCAGCATACTAACCACTTTGCATGACGGGTGTCCAAGTCGTTGGTGCCACAACTGATAACTCTCATGCTCCTTGATGTTGCAAACTTTTCTTATGTTTCTCAAGTAGTAAAGCCCATCGTTTAGTCCACCCTCTCCAATCACCATCTTCGTGACTCAGTCCTGAAATACACACAACTTATCAGAAAAATGCACTATAATATTGGAGTCAAGAAGTAATTGAGAAACAGATAATAGATTACAATTGAATGTCGGAGCATAAAACACATTTGTTACAGTTAACCCCGTCCCAATGTTGACATCGCCTTCCTTCGTAATCACAATATGATTGCCATTGGGAACCTTAAACGTTCTGTATTGACTGTCTTGACTGCACGAACAGTTTTCAGTAAAGAGAAATTTCATGCCACGTGTTTGTTGGCTCCAGAATCTATGATCCAAGGTGCATCATTTGTCTGACCACGTATGTGGTCAGTTGAGAGTCTGCCTGCACTGGCAACTGACCTCACATACTGCTTAACAAGCCTCCATTGTTCAAGTGTGAAGCCAATCATACGAGGTCGATCTTCATCCGACATTCCATCAGTTCCTCCTCAATTGACATGCATCTGGCTGACTCGTGCACTCGATGCATAACTCATGAACTCGATATGCATAAAACTTATTTGTGATTTGGCCTCCACATCTCTCCTTCGTGTCCCCCTCTGAACCAGTTGTACACATAACTGGACTCATAAGTGTCCATGCAACTGACAGCACAGGTGCACGGCAAGCATCGTTCTTGCCATTCTTCAAGTGTCTTTCTGCAGAGGTTGTTGTCTGTACCCTTCTTTGGTTATCAATTTTGTTATTGATGAAGCAAGGCTTCGCCCACTCTTTACAATTCTCACCATTAAGTTCGAATAGTGGTTAGAATCGATTTTTGGTTGTCATTGGTCGACAAAATTGATCATTGTCGGCCATATGTTTGGTCGAATCTTGAAGGCTCTAATGCCAAGTTAGAAATCATAAGAATAAGAGAAGTTCATGGAGGAAGAATATCTTATTTTCTCTCTTGCCTTTGTAATGCCGTGATACACAAATATACAATCCTTGATGAACAAGGAGAATCCTACCCAAATCTCTACAAATATGCTAAACATTATCTCCTACCTTATTTACAATATTTAAGAAAAGAAAAGATAACTCAAAATAACAACACAAATAATGGCGAGATATGGGAATATCTTGACCATATCTTGGCCATATCTCAACATGATATACTCCATCACATGAATTATTGACACGGTGCTATATGGTCGAGGCATTCTTTCTATGCAGGATTCAGTAATGCATGGTAAGAAGTTAGAAAAATAGGTTTCTGGATATATAGTTGATAATCTAGTGATGGTGTCCTTGCTAGAGTTAGAGCAACTTATAGAGCGTCTGCATTAGTTATAAAAGGTTCTTCATCAGACTATGATTTTGAAATACTCTTTGGACTAATGTTTAAATCTGGATCTTGAAATACCAAAGAGTACAAGAATTAGCGTTCTTCCAAGTTACCCCATTTCCATTTTTCTTAAGCCACTCATCTAAAGTAAAGTCAAAATCTTCTACGACCATCGTGTTTTCAGTCGTGGCATAATGTTTCAAAAAATGGTCAATGCCACTGATTGGCGTATAATTATGTGCAACTTCTTTAACATTTTTAAAAACCAAGGTAGCTATTTTGACGTTGTAGTTCTTGTGTTGCATTGTTCCATGTGCAACCCCATCTTCATTTGCAGGCTTCTCCACATGATATGTTAACTTGGCTTGGTGAGGCTTAGAAGACATTTATGAAACTGAAGCAATGTGTGTGTTTTGAGAGTGAGAGAGAGAAAGAGGTAGGGTAAGTGTTTAAGAAATAGAGAGTGATTGGATGGGAGAAGGAGAAAAAGGCAATGAAAATAAGAGAAAGGAGGGGAGGGGGCGGCCCTTGTAAGAAGATGAGAAGGGAGAGAGGGAGAGAGAGAGAGAGAGAGAGAGAGAGAGAGAGAGAGAGAGAGAGAAATGGATGATCATTTCATGAAAGAAAAGAAAGAAAAAAAATTAAAGGAGAAGGGGAAATCTTTAATGTGAAGAAACGTTAAAGAGGAAAGGAGTATCATTAATAATTCTGGACAATGTAGTTGAAGGATGGATCATAAATATTTACATATGTAGTTTAAGGAGAGACTTTAGTTTGTGTCATTCTATCATTAGAGGGAGTAATGTAAATATTTATGATCCATCCATCCTTCAACTACATTGTCCAGAATTATTAATGATACTCTTTTCCTCTTTAACATTTCTTCACATTTAAAGATTTCCCTTGCTCCTTTAATTTTTTTCTTTCTTTTGTTTCATGAAATGATCATCCATTTATCTCTCTCTCTCTCTCTCTCTCTCTCTCCCCCCTTCTCATCTTCTTACAAGGGCCGCCCCTCACCTCCTTTCTCTTATTTTTCATTGTCATTTGCTCCCTCTCCCATCCAATCACTCTCTATTTCTTAAACATTTACCCTACCTCTTCTCACTCTCAAAACACACACATTGCTTCAGTTTCACAAATGTCTTCTAAGCCTCACCAAGCCAAGGTAACATATCATGTGGAGAAGCCTGCAAATGAAGATAGGGTTGCAAATGAAACAATGCAACACAAGAACTGCAACGTCAAAATAGCTATCTTGGATTTTGAAAATGTTAAAGAAGTTGCACGAAACAATACGCCAATCAGTGGCATTGACCATTTCTTGAAACATTATGCCACGACTGAAAACACGATGGTTGTGGAAGATTTTGACTTTAATTTAGATGAGTGGCTTAAGAAAAATAGAAATCGGGTAACTTGGAATAACGGCAAGTCTTGTACTCTTCGGTATTTCATGATCCAGATTTAAACATTAGTGTAAGTACCCCAATCTGAATTTGACCTACTTTAGAGGAATTCTTGGTACCATTTAGGGATAAACCAATGGGCCAGGACCTCACTAGGAAAAACCTGATGTTCCAGGAATAAAATGGAATTAAACTTAGAAAAATCCAGAAGCTCGCCAAGTCGAGTCGTACGGATGGTTTCGGCATATGAGGACCCTAGCCGTACGGCTATGTTGGGTACCCTCAGTCCCTATAAATTGAACCCCATGTTGATCATTTCGGGGGGGGGGGGAGAAAACATTTTGTGTGTAGAAACTCTGCCAGTTTGAGAGCAGAAATGGAGTGATACACAAATTTGAGCGAATAGAGAGGAAGATAGGCCATAACCATCATAGGTGAAGCCTCCTTCTCCCCATCTTATTCTTCATCTCAAACTCTTTTATCATTGTTCATATTATTGCCTATTCTTGTGTTATTTCTTGTTATTCTTGCAAGCCCTATCCATTCAAGCACTTTACATTTCCTTGCAACCCTTGTCCATCTCAAGGACTATATATATATATATATATATATATATATATATATATATATATATATATATATATATATTATACAAGTCTTGTCCTCTCAAGCTATATATATTATGATTATATATGTATATTGGAACCAAATCATGAGGTGATTCAAGGTTCCCTTCATGCCTAGTGTATGATTATGGGGTAACACCTAAGTATGATCATGATTTGTTAAATTTTATGTTGATTTTGTCCATGTTTGGCCATAAGAGTCATGATTGGGTGATAAAGTTTTAATCTTTATCATCCCAAACATGACCTAACCATAAAGATAGCAAATGAAAGAACATAAAGATCTAATCTTTATGTCATATTCTTGTCCCTAAAGGTTTGATCTTGTTTAATAAGTCCATTTTGATGGTAAAGTTTCAATCTTTACTCATCAAATGGTCATTTTGGCCCAAAGGGCATGTTCATCAACTTTCCTTAAAATTTCCCCAATGATTGTCTTGATCACATCCAAAACCTTTGTTTTTGATGTCTAACTAGTGATCAATGACATAGGGATGATTTAATCCATGTTTTTGTTAAAAAAAAAAAAAAAAAAAAAAAAAAACTTAAAATGATCATCCCAGTCCAGTTTCAGCAAAAACACTCTGTTCAGCAAAAACACTCTGTTTTGCCTGAAACTGGACAGTTTTCTGATAAACTGTCAAAAACCCCTGGAATGCCCTCCCTTGCCGTACGACTGTTTTGGCCAGGGAGTGCATTTTCCAGTTTCTTCCGTTTCTGACTAAATGTTTGCCAAACAACCCTTTTTTGTTAAATAATTAACCAGTTTTTGTTGGAATGTCAGTTTCTCCCATTTTTGAAATACACACACACACATGCACGTTTGTTAACTAACGCTAGGGAGACTCGGTCTTATCCGAGACGACTTGGGTGATGTAAAACTCCTCCCAAGGCGTAACCTGACCTCCGAACTAATAGAATCTCTAACCTTTCCATTTGTTGGGTTAAATAATTAACAAATGTGGCGACCCCGTTATGTTTTTTGAGAGCGAGTGATAACCGTGTTCGGGTTTCCGCACCCGTTCGCGGGGCGGGATCCTTACAGTGGCGACTCCGCTGGGGAGGAAAGTGTTTGCAAACTTCTTTTTAGAAGATTTGAGGACACTTTTGTGTGGGTCAAACTCCCGTCCCCCCGTTTTCGTTAAATTTTGTGCTTATTTTGTGTGTGCTGAGTTTCTGTTTAAATCTTCTGGAGTGGAAACTGTTCTGGAAATGAAATAAACTGGGGCTTGATGATCAGAAGTTGAAAAACTGCAAAAAATAATTGCCAGCATTCTATAGCCGTATGCCTATGTTGGGCAGGGAACAGAATGTTTCAAAATTTAACAATTTTGTGCAGGGCAGAAACATTCTGTGTCCCTTTTGCTTCTGCTTATCCAGGTTCCAAAATTACAGATTTGTTTGTGCACATTACCTTATTCTTTTAGCCAAAACTTGGTTTTTTAAAGCTTGGTTATACACAAGCCTTCTTGGACATAAAATTGGATTTTTAAGGCCTCCTTGTGCATAGCCCCTTTTTGTAAAGATTTTGGACCCCTTTTGTTGTGCACAACTTGTTTTGCAAATGGTTTTCAAAAAGATTGTCCTTCTTGTGAAGTCTTGATTCCCAAAAATTTGTTGGTTGTTCACAATTTGTTGTTTGTACAAGTTTTGGCTTTGTTTATTCATAAGATTCTTTGCTTGATTGCTTGTGTTAATAGTTTATTCATGCTTGTTCACATGTTGATTATACATTGCTCATAATGTTAAAACAAATTGAAATTTTCTATTTTGACTCAAAAAGGAACATAGAATGGCTTCACACTACGCGCACTTGACCTTCCACGTTCCAAATGCCCTTTAAACCCGGGATGGATGCCACGATGCAGCTTGATTGGTGCTCTTGTGCCCTTCAATGCGCGCACGGGTCCATTCCACCTCCCCTTTCGAGCCGAGTCAACGACACATGTCCGTGACACACAAACACCGTGACTATGGTTGGTTTTTGGTCTAGCTCATGTTACCACATCCCTAATAGATGCCCGAGATTAATTGTGGCCAAGTTAATGCCCAAGTCATGACTCCTTGTGAAAACAAGTGTGACCATGGTCAATTTGACCCGGTCTTTGACTTATGCGTTAATGTTAGATATAATTAACCTAGGTCACGTGTTATGGATAGGGTGGCACCTTCTTGTCAAGCCCTAATGAATGGTTCATACTAATCATCCTTAAGCCCATGAGCCCTCATCAAAGATGAGGTTATGCCGGAAGTCCCTTAAGTCCTTATGACGAATCTCGATCCTAACTGGGGCTTAATCATAATTGGAATGGTTCATGCATTGGGAGTCTTGCAATGCACTAGACCCTAGGTTCGTTTCTTTTGGTCGGTGGAAGCCGCTTGCCCTATAGGACCCTCGCCCGGGAAAGTCCATCCTTGGGGGTGTGCAAGGCAGGTGAAAAACGAGGGGTCTATAGGCATAGTGATGGCCTCCACTGATCCAGGATGTAGAATAGTTACGAAAAAGAAGAGAAATCTTTTCCAACCAGCTAGGAATAAATGCGTTTTAAGTAAACATGAACATAATTATTAATAATGAACCTTCATGTTGCATGAGCCTAAAACCCATTCTCCCAAACACCAACCCGAGTTGACACCCGAGTCTGAAATGAACCTCCCTCTCCTCCGCAGCTCGTAAGAAGTGGGTCAGAGTTCCGGGTCATCGCCTGATTAGTGCCGAGTCTGATAGTTCATCAACAGCTTCGCTCAGACTTCTCCGAATGGCTAGTTCGGCAGGAAGTAGTAGTGGGGGTGACAACACAGCGGATCCAAATGGTCTTAGCAGGGAAGAGCTGGTACAAGCTCTAGAGGCCGCCAGGGCCCAGGAAGAGAATGTCAGAAAACGCCATGAAGAAATGCAGAATAGGGTTATGGAAGCCATGATGCAGAGAGGAGTGGCCGTTGTGTTTGAAAATGACGGAGGTTTTGTGGAAATCACTGATGAAGGGGGAATTGAGAATGTGCAGCTCCAAGGATACAACCGGGTCTGCCCCCTCAAACTTACCTAAATGTGGAGACCTCACGCCCCACATTCCAAACCACCACTTACCAAAATGTGCCTATCACTCATGCTCTCTTTGTCCCGCCAGGCGGTTTATCCATGTACCCGCCAGGGTTCAACTTGTATGACACAATCCCAAATAGCCGAGCACCCTTGGCTCCAGCTACCATTGGCCTGCCACCTCCGGCTTTGCCAACCACCTCTCGAGAAGTGCCTTACCCACTTTACCATACAATGGCCCAAACCACTGAGGCTATCCCACCATATGTCCCAAAAGGTAACCCGGCGCCAAGGTATGTCTACACCCATTTTCCACCTCAAAATCCTCCTCCGGTGGTCCCATCCACCGCTTCACCCTTTACCACAATGCCAGTGACGAGCCAAACCATGGGATCGATCGACTCAAGCCCACATGTGGACCCCCAGATAGGATGGTTGGTAGAAAAGTTGAAACAAATGGAAGAAAGATTTGAGGAGATGAAGGAGAAGAAATCCTCCTTAGGGATCACCGACCCCAACAAGATTGTTCCTCTGCCTCAAAAGTTCAAAATGCCAGAGATAGATAAATTTGATGGGACTGCTTGCCCCAGACTCATCTCAATTCTTATACTTTAGCCATGAGAGTAAAAGGGTGTACCATGCAGCAACTGGCCAATCACTTCCAACTGTCCTTAAGAGGAAACGCCCTCAAATGGTTCTTTCACTTGAAAGATGAATCCCGAGCAACGTGGGATGTAATCATGGAAGCATTCCTCGACAAATATCAGTCAAAACTAGAATAGGAAACTAATCGGGTTGATTTTCAAAGCACCCTGCAAAAGGGAGATGAATCAATAGGAGAGTTCTACAAGAGGTGGAATTATAAACTTGGGGAGATTTCCAACCCACCCACGGAAGAGGAACAATTGGACATTTTCCAATCGTGTTTGAAACCTAAGCTGCGGGCCTTGATCAGTCATCACTTTTACCCCAACCTCCTAGCAATGGTCACTGTCGGGTCCAAATTTGAGAAGGCCCTTAATGAGCAATCCTCTACTCAGGCCAGTGGGAACTCCTACCGATATCGTCCCCCGACACCCGGTAAAGGGAAGGAAGCCATGGGAATGGTAAACAATATTGTTGGTCCCAAAAGGGCAACAAGGGTGTGAAAATCGCTAAAGGCGAGGTAAATAGCGATTTAAAATTCTTTTCAAACCCTTTTGCAATTCAATGGCAAATGCGCACAACTCTTATTTTGGCTAAGTATAGCGCGCAGCAAGAGTGTGAAATGCACAGCAGAAATTTAAAGCAGCTCTGCGCAGGGTATACTGCGCAGAGATAAAAACGCACGCGCTAAGTTTGAGGCTAAAGAGTGGTGCAAAAATGGATCTAAGGCAAATGAGCAATAACAATTACAATCAGTAAAGTGTAGCAATCTGAAAGATCAAACAAAGCAGTTCATAAAAAGTTAAGCAGGAAATATGCAGTAAATATAATGAACACGCTATTTGGAGAGGTTCGATCGATGAAAGATCTACATCCTCTACCAATATGGTTAGTCTTGGATTTCTAATGGAGATCTTATAATATGAGAGAGTATTACAAATTACAACATTTGAGCTCAATACTAACTCAAGATCTATTATCTATGAAGAACAAATCCTAGACTAAACCGGTGTATCTCAAGAAGTTAGATCAAAATGATCAAAGCTTCAAGAGGTGTGTGTGTGACATAAATTCTGGGCTCTATGAATATGAAAGATGAAGAGCACCAAGAATTCTGGTGATATAGGGCTTTGTGATATGAGCAGGAGTTTGAAGGTTTGAAGATCTTGAAGGCTGTTCTAAAGAATCTGGAAATACTGAGCAGCAGTCTTCAGATCTTCAAGGTTTCACAATGAAGCATGAAACTTGAGCTCTTGAAGCATAGTGGCCAACATGAGGGGTAGCTTGGAAATGAAGATGAGTAGGCTATTTATAGCTGAGAGCTTGAATATAGCCGTTGGAGCTCTGAGCAAGGACAATGTGCTGGCACAATATGATTGGCGCGCAGGTGTCCTTTATAGCCGTTGGGGCTCTGATCGAAGATGATGACCTGGCACAATATGATTGGTGCGCAGGTGTTTTAGAGCCGTTGGAGACTGAGCATAAAGACCAAATTCAAAAGCTTCTACTAGAAGGTTGACAGCTGTCTTCATTTGAAATAATTCGTTTGAGCTTCTCCACCAATGGTTTTGCTGAGTGTGCTTATTTTGTCGTTTGTGCACACCTCAGTACTTTGACTAAATCCAAAAAGCGTAGCTTGTCTTGTCGCTTTCCAAGCTTCTAGAATGTGAGATCAGGAGATGAGGAATTTGACCAAGGTTGTGTACGTGAACAAAGGCATGCACATTCCAGGCGCTCATGGATGTTGCGCATGGGCAGCATGTGCACCATGCTTGGTCACTAAAAGATCTCTTCAGAGTTTAGGGAATAAGACCTTGAAAACTGAGCAGGGTCAAAAGTTGCGCAAGATATCTATGCGCAGTGGCGACCTGCGCAGAGAACATCCTGCGTAGTGAAATGAATCCTGCTTAGGAAATCTTCGATACTTCAAAGCTTCAAGTCCTATAATCTAAGCCTATATTATAAAAAGGACTTGGCTAAAAATTGAAGTTAAAAAATTCTTTACATGAGGTCCTAAAGTCCATAAAAATACTCATAGGTGATGGTATCAATCAATTCTAACAAATGTAGAAGGGTTAAGTGATAAGCATACCCAACAAATATCCAAGGAGAAAATCCGAGACAAATTCCGTAAAGGGTCGGGAACTTGGAAAAGTCGCCCGTATGTTAGATTTGTGGACTTTGGGATGCCCTTGGGTAAGATGTTTGAAGGGTTAGTCAAACAAGGCCTTGCAAAGCCCCTGGTTAACTTCCAACCCAGGAACCCCGAGAGGTACCGTGACAAGAGCAAGAGGTGTGCATTCCACAGCTACCATGGGCACGATACTGATGATTGCCCTGCCGTAAAACGCATCATCCTAGATTTGATTTCCAAAGGGAAGCTCGAACACCCCCAAAGGTCGAACGTGATCAATAATCCTTTCCTCAACAACCATGGCATTATTATGATTGAATTTGGTCCAATCGACGTGAATATGATTGAGTTCGGGGAGCCGACACCGATGAACCTTTTGGAGTTCAACGTTCCGATGACTGAGATTAGGGAGGAATGGATGGAAACCCTATGGGCATGTGTACAGGAGGGAAACATGAAGTCCCCATCCGACTCCATGATTTCCAATGTGATGAGTGCGAGGATCCCCCACTAAGAGGCCAATGAGTTAATCATAATAACACTTACCGGGCATGAGCTAACATTCGAAGAGTGCATGGAAGAAATGGAAAAGTCCATTAAGAGCACGGTAGACAGCGAAACCAAGGTTCAAATGGGATTTGTCCTCCGCCCGATGATTGCTTCCATGTCATTGACGCATGTAGTTCATCTACCGGCAAAAGGACAATTAAGCGGGTGGGTCACCCTAATGGAAAAAATGAGTCCGAAATTGTGACGACCCCGGAAATCACCAATTATGAAGGGTATCTCGCCCGAATGAAAGGAGCCATTCGCTCTATGCCCCGTAAGGAGCTCCGAATTCTGTGTGAAAGTGATGATGACGAGGTATATTCAAATATGCCTCCCCATGTTCCTTCCACGAGATCGGAAGAAGAATGCTTTCCGGCCTTGGATGACTTCTTAGCCTTGCCACCATTGTCTCCACCGCCACCGCTGATTGATGGGTCTGCACTCCCAGATTACTATTGCTGCATGCTTACTTTGGAAAAGCTCTGTGAAACCGTGGGAGTTGGGAAAAGCCAAAACCACCACCCTATCTCTCTAGAAAATATTCGTGAGTCGGCATATGCCCAAAAAGGAATGGGCATGGTGAACGAGTTAAGAAAGGAAGCATGGCCATATGGTACCCAGAACCCCCCTCCACTCGAAAAGGAGGCGGAAGAGGTTAACAACCCTTCAGAAGTGAGTGTACTGACTCGATCAGGCCAAGTGCACACGGAGAACCCTAAGAAACCTCCACCACTGGAGCACCGAATGCCTCCCCCTCTTGGTAGTGAGGCAAAAACCCTAGATTCCGGAGAAGAGGATCCCGTTTTAACCCAACTCAAGAGGACACAAGCTAACATATCTTTGTGGTCCCTCCTCACTTCCTCCTACCCTCACAAGATCAAGTTGGAGGAGTGCTTGGCCCAAACTATGGTACCTACCACGGCTACCCCCAAAGAGGCCGTGCAAATGATTGGGAGTGTCCAATATGGGAATGTCATCACATTCACGGATTTAGATTTGCCAAAATTTGGGGCTAACCACAACGAGGTCCTCTACATCACAGTGCAATTGGATGAGCGCCACCTCCCTCAGGTTTTGATTGATAATGGTTCCGCCATGAATGTCCTCCCCGCTAAGATGATGGATCTACTCGGTCTTAAGACCACCGTCCTAAAGCCCTCCATGATCACCGTTAAGGCTTATGATTCCACAGCCCGCTCAGTCCTAAGAGTGGCCACCCTAAACCTTTGGTTTGGAAAACAAATGATGCCAATCGACTTCCAAGTGCTTGACATCCCCATATCCTTCACCGCCCTACTGGGGCGCCCATGGCTCCATAAAGTCAACGGGGTAGTCTCTACTCTCAACCAGTGCGTAAAGTATGTACAAGAGGGTAGTTTGACAACCATTTATGGGGACAGTGTTACTACAGAAAGAACCAACACCAATGGGATTCCCTTGCTAGAAATCAAACATGAGGAGAGCGGCATGGCTTTGACCGGCTTCACCGAGATACCATCCAAAACCCACATCTGCTGTGTAGATCTTACGCTCACCAAGGATAGGATTCCCTCTGCAATGAAAATGATGCGTTTGATGCGCTACCTCCCGGGGCTCAGTCTTGGAAGGAAACTCCAAGGGACCTACAAGATTGTTGAGATCAAGGAGCAAAAGGCGCTTCATGGCTTGGGATACAAGCCCAGCCCCGAAGACCTTAGGATGGATAAGGAAATGGCTCGGAAAAGAAGCCAAGCCAGAGCTCAAGGGATTCCGTTTAAGGCTTCCAACCTCCGCCCTTACACTTTTGATATGAGCCGCTACTTTGTGAAAAGAGGGGTCCAAATCGAGACCCTGGAGCCAAAGAAGCCGATGATGACCAATTGGGATAAGTTGCAAGAGGATCTTAAAAGATTCTGAGGGATGATGGCTAACCCCGTAAGGAGGGCATTTTTGGATAAACCCAAGATGACAGGTCCTACCAAGACCACTATCAGCCACGAATACACCTTTAAGGGAGTGCCCGAGATGGTGAAGGAATTTGAAACCTTGTCTATGGTGGAGGCTAGCCAAGAAAGGGGATCCGTTTGGGGTCAAAATGGCAAGTGCAAGTTTGAGGAGGTAATTCCTGAGTATGTCACCAAGGAAGTCATGGACGACGAATGGGATGGTGTGGTAATGCAAGAAATGTTCGGGGAGGAGTTGGTCATACCTGATCTGATTGGCCTCGAAAAGGAAATGATTGCCGTGATAGGAGATGGATTTCCTGGGACCTTTGACCCTCGCACCTTGGTAAACCCGACGGACATGCCTCTGAAGAATTGGGTAACTTTCTCTGGGCCGGTGGCGAGCAAGGAGGAAATGACCACAAAGCTTGGACTAGTTTCCCGCCCCTTAGAGTCAAACGTCATAGGGTCCAATGTAGTTGAGTCCCCTCAATCTCTTATCTTTGAATTTGAGTCTTCCTCCTCCGAGGGCCTCACGCCTGAGGATTACGAACTTGTAGCCAACGTTGTATTTCCATTTGCATTGAATGAAATGATAGACCTTTCCGAGCATCCCCTCATTGCCAACTTATTAGATGATAAGTTAACTAATAATCTAAAAACGGTTAATGATGAATCACCTAATAATGCGGACACACTAAAGGAACAAAACATTAAACAATCATCAAACTAAGATGTTGATCGATAGGAAAAACCGTGCCCAAGCTGCCGAAGAGGTTCTAACTAAGGTGAATCTGGGGACTGAAAAATGAGCCGAAAAAGACACAAGTTGGTAGCTAATTCAAAGGAGCCGAAAGATAAGCTTTGGTTGAGCTGCTTAAGGAATATGTGGACGTGTTTGCTTGGTATTATAAGGATATGACGGGGTTGGATTCTTCGATCGTTGAACACAAGATCCCCGTGGATCCCGAGGTGAAACCTGTCAAGCAAAAGCTCCGGCGAATCAAACCGGAGTGGTCTTTGCAAGTCAAAGAAGAGATCAAGAAGTTTCTCCGGGTCGGCTTCATAAGGGTGATAGAGTACCCTCGTGGCTCTCCAACATAGTAACAGTCACAAAGGCCAACGTAAAGGTTCGATGCTGTGTTGACTTTAGGGATCTCAATAAGGCGAGTCCCAAAGATGACTTCCCTCTCCCGAACATTGACATGCTTGTGGATACAACCTCTAGTTTTGAGGTCAAATCTTTTGTGGATGGTTTTGCCGGATATAACCAGATTAAGATGGCTGAGGAGGACCAGGAAAAGACTGCCTTCACCACCCCATGGGGAACCTTTTTCTACACCGTGATGCCTTTTGGATTGCGAAATGCTGGGGCTACCTACCAAAGGGACGCAACCGCACTCTTCCATGATATGATCCATAAGGAGATAGAGGTGTATGCTGATGATATGATTATGCATTCCAAGGGCACCAACGGGCAACATTTGATAGACTCGATAAAGTTCTTTGACAGGCTTAGGAAGCACTCCATGAGGCTTAATCCGGCCAAATGCACTGTCGGGGTTTCCCGTGGCAAGGTTTTGGGATACATATGGTCATTGAACGAGGCATCAAAGTCGACCCCCAAAAGGTTAAAGCAATTGTGGAAATGAAACCGCCTTACACCCAAACAGAGGTAAAGGCCTTCATGGGAAGGTTGCAATACATTAGCCACTTCATAAACCAGCTTACTCCCACATGCGAGCCCATCTTCAAATTGCTGAAGAAGAATGCCGATGTTGAATGGAATGTGGAATGCCAAAGAGCCTTTGACAAGATTAAGGCCTATCTCATCCACCCGCCAATCCTATGCCCCCCGCACAAGGACAAGCCACTCTTGCTCTACCTAACAGTGACTGATACGTTGATAAGAGTAATGTTGGCCCAAGAGAAGAAAGATTCAAAGGTAGAGAATGCCATCTACTTTGTGAGACGTAAGCTACAAGGGAGCGAGCTCAACTACTCCCCAATTGAAAAGACTTGCGCCGGATTGGTATGGGTTGTGAGAAAGTTGAAGCATTACATGCATGCCCACCCGATACAACTTATCTCCAAGATAGAACCCATTAAGTGCTTGTTGGAAAATCCATCTTTGTCCATGAGACTTGCCAAATGGTCCTTCTTCCTAGCTGAGCACGATATCAGTTATGTGTTAAGGAAGGCGGTCAATGGAAGGGTGTTAACGGAATATTTGGCGGACTTCCCTAGCAATGAGGAAAAAGAGTCCGAGCCAACATTCCCTGATGAAGGGATTTTTGCCCTCGAAGGAGAAAATAAGTGGCAATTTTTCTTCGACGGTGCTGCCAATAAAAGAAGGAATGGCATAGGATTGCTCTTGGTCGACCCAAAAGATGAGCACACCCCCATCGCCATCAAGTTGAACTTCGATGTGACCAACAATGCCGCGGAATACGAGGCATGCATGGCCGGTTTGGAAGCGGCCCTGGAAAGGAATGTGAAAAAAATTGGAAGTATACGGAGATTCGGCTTTGATCATTAACCAAGTCTCCAACAAGTGGAAAACATTGGACCCTGGTTTGCAAAAATATCATGCCTACATCGAAGAGCTCATGGCACAATTTGAAGAAGTCAGCTTCCATTACTTGCCGAGGGATCGGAACTGTTTTGCCGACGCCTTAGCTACTTTGGCCTCATTGGTAGAAATCCCTGAGGGAAAGTCGATAAAACCTTTCCGGGTTGGGAGGAAAGAAAATCTGGCATACTGTTAAGAGATTGAGGCAACCCCAGAAAAGGTGGAGTAGCCATGGTACAACCAGATTTACCGATTCCTTAAGGAAGGGGAAGCTTCCTTCATGAATAAAAAGGGAGAATATGTGGATGGCGTAAAAGCTAAAAGCATGGCGGTACTTAAACGGCTAGCATCCCATTATGTCATCTTGGGAGATATCTTGTACAAAAGGCGCCATTAGGGCCTTCTCCTTAGGTGTGTAAGCAGGAAAGAGGCGAAAGAACTCATGCAAGAAGTTCATAGCAGAGTGTGTGACCCTGTAAGGATCCCATCCTTGGGGCGAAACAAGCAAAGTTCGCACGAGGACAAAATGCCAAACACGGGAACCGGTCAAATTTAACGGAGTCGCCACATTTTGTTAATTTTAAACCCAACAAAATGACAAAGGTTTGAGTTCAAAGGTTCGGAGGTCAGGTTACAACTTGGGAGGATTTTTTACGTCCTCTCAAGTTGCCTCGGACAAAGCCGAGTCTCCCTAAGTTAGTTAAAATGTGCATATGTGTGTGTGTGTATTTAACGGAAAAATTCTGTCGTTAAAACAGAAACAGGGTATTCTGTCTGAAGCTGGACAAACTGTTTGTGATCCCAGTTTGCAAGAAATCATTTTACAAGTTTTATAACATCATTCCTATGCTAAATGATCATCACTTGGTTCCCCAAAACAAGTATTTGGGTGTGATCATGAGCAATCATAGGAGAAAATCAAGAAAGTTGATGAATGTCCCCTTTGGACCAAAGTTGGTAATTTGGTGAATAAAGATTGGAACTTTATCACCAAGATGACATCTTTATGATTTAAAACCCTTCCAAGAGTCAAAATAACACACAAAGATTGAATCTTTATGACCCAAAAGTGGGATTTTGAGGCTAAACCAAAGAGGAAAATGATGGACACTAAGGTTCCACCACCCTCATGATTATCATGGCCAAACAAGCATAACATTTACATGAATAAGGAATATAAATGACAATCAACAAGTCTATGAGTGTCTAGGTTTAGAACCTCTTCCATACAAGGTATGGAGGGCACCTTTGAACTTCTCATAGCTTGGACAAGATAGTAATGTAATAGATAGATATATAGTGCTTGATAATGGATAAGTCTTGCAAGAAACAAAAGGTGCTTGAAATGGACAAGTCTTTGCATGAATGAAGAATAAATACATGTATAACCAAGATATAAGAAAGAAAATAGGAATAAGATGAAGAGAAAGGAGGGGGGAGGTGGCTTTACCTATGATGGTTAAGTCCAATCTTCCTTTCTTCTCTCCTTTTTTGGTTTGTGATCACTCTCACTCTTACTCTGTGGTAATTCCAGCAGAGTGACCTCTCTAATGTGTCTTTCTCCCCCCTCTAAAATGATCAGCAAGGGGTTCTATTTATAGGGACTGAGGGTGCCCAAACCAGCCGTACGGCTAGGACCCTCTAGTACCCAAAGCATCCGTACGGCTCAGCTTGGCGAGCTTCTGGATTTTTCCAATTTTATACCAGAGTAGTCCTGGAATTTATAGCTTATCCTAGGGAGGTCCTGGCCTATTAGCTTATCCCTGAAATGGTGCTAAGGCTACCTCTAAGATAGGTCAGTTTCAGATTGGGGTACTTACAGAGCCCCTCAGCAACGTCGCTTCGAAGGAGCGGGGTTGTCAATAGAAATAAGTGTTGGGTTCCAAGTAACATGCGCAGCGGAATATAGCAATCAAAATTTTAAGAAACCCAAAGCCATGGATCCGTTCATATGATTAAATCAAATACAACATAATGAATAAAGGAAAAACTAACCCTTGATGACTATTAAAGTTTTTCTTTGGTCTCGGTGGAGAAAATTTGAAGCTTTATCACGGGCAAAATCACAAACTTTGTAGATGATAAAATTCACCCTCTAGCGGTGTCCACACTTCGAACGAATACCAAGAGGCTCTTTGATCTTGGTTGCTAGACCAATAATTATGAAACACACTTTCACAATTTAATAAAGAACTATATGGAATTTATTTGTGAATTATTTTGTTCCTCAATCAAGGATATCTTAGAACAAAATAAAATCTCTCTCAAACTCTTTGAGACTCACAAAAGCACTAGTAAGGATGGTCTGGCCGAATTGGGGTTTTTATACACAATTAAGACCTATTCCAAATAGGTAACTTGTGCCAAAAACCTTTTCTAATCGAATTAGGAATTATTCTGCCGCCTAGACCAAGCGCCCGCCTGGTGCATACCGAGCGCCCGCTCATTTGACCAGAAGCCCAGACCTTTTAAGAATTCATTCAAGCGCCCGCCTGGTCCAACCCAAGCGCCCGCTTGGTTGACCAGGAAGCCCAAAATTATTCTAGAAATTCCTTTGAGGTCCTTTGACCCTTAATTCCAATATAGTCCTCTTATTTAAGATTCGTTCTATTGTGTGTGACCCTCTAGGATTATACTAAGTTGGCAATGGGCTCAAACATGATCCCATAAGATATGATTAGGTTCTAGCAAACCATCATACCTACCCAAATAGTATAACTAGATACAAGTTCGCATTCCTTTAGAATATGTCATAATCCCTTTGTCCATGATGTCATTGAACACAAGTCATGGTCAAACAGTCAACTTGTCTTGTTCATTACTTTCTCGATTCCGAATATGTTGATAATTCAAATGCCATTGATCCAATCAATTCATTTGAGTCCGGCCGAACATTTCATCAACATCATTCCTTCGAGGGGCCCAAGCTTGACATATCTCCGTGGAGGGACAAATCCATTTAGCTTATTATTCTTCCCAACGGGAATCCGATTATGCCAATCATACCCTTTATAACTACCGTGTTAAGGTAGCGTTTGAATATGTCAAACACAATGTTCATCAAGTGGAAGACTATAATAACTTCATGTCTAAGGATTCAAATGACATAACTAATATGAGATATATGTACGACATAGACCATGACATAAATCTCATACAGCGGGTCATGTCCAGTACCTTGTTCCAAACAAGTACCCATAAATCTAACATGATCATCCCATGATCATTTAGCCTTTATACTAGTGCTTAACAAGTACTAGGGACGGAGATTATTATAAGTAAACATGAACAACAATAATAATCAAAACATCTTTGTATTGATATGAAATAAATGATAACAATTACAACGTTTGTTAAACGTGCCTAGGGTACCACTACCAACAATCTCCCACTTGCCCTAGGCCCAATCTCCCATATATCTAATACCCATGGACCTAACATGACCATCATATTTAGCATGTGGAAGTCCCTTTGTTAGCGGGTCCGCAACATTGTCATCAGTAGGTACTCTGCATATATTTACGTCTCCCCTATCAACGATCTCTCGAATGATATGAAAACGCCTAAGTATGTGTTTGGATTTCTGATGTGCTCTTGGTTCCTTTGCTTGAGCAATAGCACCATTATTATCGTAATAAAGGTCTATTGGATTAGCAATACTAGGAACCACTTCAAGTTCAGTTATGAACTTCTTAATCCAAACAGCTTCCTTTGCAGCATCCGATGCAGCAATATACTCAGCTTCTGTTGTAGAATCAGCGGGTGTACTTTGCTTGGAACTCTTCCAGCTTACAGCTCCACCATTTAACATAAACACAAAACCCGATTGCGATCGGCTATCATCTTTGTCGGTTTGGAAGCTTGCATCCGAGTAAGCATTTACAACCAGATCATCTTCCATTCCTCCATAGACCAAAAACGAGTCTTTAGCTCTTCTCAAGTACTTAAGAATCGCTTTTACAGCTATCCAGTGATTTTCGCCAGGGTCGGATTGGTATCTACTTGTCATGCTCAAAGCATAAGATACATCCGACCTAGTACAAATCATGGCATACATGATGGACCCAATTGCCGAAGCATATGGAACATCATTCATTTTCTCACGCTCATCGTTTGTCTTGGGACATTGAGTCTTGCTTAGAGAAACTCCATGTAACACGGGCAAGGTGCCTCTCTTAGAATTTTCATACGAAATCTTTTAATGACCTTCTCAATGTATGTACTTTGGCTTAAACCAAGTAGCCTACTTGATCTATCTCTATAGATCTTAATGCCAAGAATATATGCGGCTTCACCCATATCTTTCATTGCGAAACACTTTCCTAACCAAGTGTTCACAGACTGAAGTGTAGGAATGTCGTTTCCAATGAGTAATATGTCATCCACGTATAAAATAAGGAATAGCACTATGCTCCCACTAATCTTCTTGTATACACAAGGCTTATCCTCGTTCTTGATGAAACCAAACTCTTTGACCGATTCATCAAAACGGAGATTCCAACTCCTAGAAGCTTGCTTCAATCCATAGATGGATCTCTGCAATTTGCATACTTTAGAATCTTGTTCAAAACCTTCTGGTTATGTCATATACACATCCTCTTGGAGTTTTCCATTCAGGAAAGCGGTTTTGACGTCCATCTGCCATATTTCATAGTCATGATATGCGGCAATGGCAAGCAAAATTCTTATAGACTTGATCATTGCTACGGGTGAAAAGGTCTCATCATAGTCAATACCATGAACTTGCCTATAACCCTTCGCTACAAGCCTAGTTTTGTAAGTATACGCCTTCCCATCCATGTCAGTCTTCTTCTTGAAGACCCATTTGCATCCTATGGTTTTTACACCTTCGGGCGCATCAATCAAATTCCAAACTTGATTGTCTTGCATGGATTGCAATTCGGATTCCATGGCTCCAAGCCACTTGTCCGAATCAGGAGAAGACATCGCCTCTTGGTAGGTTGACGGTTCATCATTCTCAATGATTTCTACCTCATTACTATCCGTTACGAGAAATCCATATCTCTCGGGCTCGGATCGTATCCTACTAGATCTGCGAGTTGCTTGTGTATTTTGAACAGGTTCCACAACTCCTTGTGGTTCTTGTTCCACTATTGGTTCAATGTTATTTTCTGGGTCTCGAATTTCTTCAAGATTTATTTTACTCCCACTGATTTCTTTGGAGAGAAACCCTTTCTTTAGAAAGACACCAGTTCGGGCAACAAACACTTTGTTGTCCTCACGGTTGTAAAAGTAATATCCTCTAGTTTCCTTAGGATATCCCACGAAAATATATTTATCAGATTTGTGTGCAAGTTTGTCTGAGAGAAGTCTTTTGACAAAAGCTTCACAACCCCAAATCTTCATGAAAGATAAACAAGTTTTCTTTCCGCTCCACATCTCATATGGAGTCTTTTGAACCGATTTAGTTGGAACACGATTTAGTGTGAAAGCAGCGGTTTCTAGAGCGTAACCCCAAAAGGATATTGGAAGATCAACTTGACTCATCATTGATCGAACCATGTCTAACAAAGTCCGATTTCTCCTCTCAGACACACCATTCCATTGTGGCGTTCCGGGTAGAGTCAATTGTGAAACTATTCCACAATTCTTTAGTTGATCATCAAATTCTTGACTCAACTATTCACCACCTCGATCTGATCGAAGTGCCTTAATACTTTTGCCAAGTTGTTTTTCTACATCATTTTGAAATATTCTAAATATCTCAAATTCTTCACTTTTATGTTTCATTAGGTAAACATACCCAAATCTACTATAATCATCGGTGAAGGTTATGAAGTATTGAAATCCTCCCCTAGCATTGCTACTTAATGGTCCGCATACATCGGAATGTATCAACCCCAATAAGTCGCTTGCCCTTTCACCCAACTTGGTAAAAGGTGTCTTAGTCATTTTTCCAAGAAGACATGACTCACAAGTATCATATGACTCTATGTCACATGAACCCAAAAGTCCGTCCCCATGGAGTTTTGAGATACGCTTCTCATTAATATGACCGAGACGGCAATGCCACAGATAAGTATGATTTACATCATTAGGTTTAGATTTCTTAGTTACATGATAGACATTGTCATTATTTTTATTCTTGACATCCAAGATATAAAGGTCATTAAATGAATTAGCAATACCATAAAGCACATCATTTAAATAAATAGAAAATTTCTTATTCTCAATAAGAAACTTAAAACCTTCATTATCCAAACAAGAAATTGAAATAATATTTCTGCTTAAATCCGGAACATAATAACAATTGTTCAAAACAAGAATTAATCCGGAAGGTAAAGTGACTTCATAAGTCCCTACGGCTAATGCAGCAACTCTTGCTCCATTCCCCACGCGTAGATCTACTTCACCTTCTTTAAGCAGTCTCCTATTCTTTAGTCCCTGCACATTTAGACAAATGTGAGAACCACATCCGGTATCCAATACCCAAGAATCAGTGGTAGAAAGGAGAATATCTATCATATAGATACCTGAAGTCGACGCAGCCTTGCTGCTCTTCTTCTTCTTCTTTTGCTCTTCCAAGAAAGCCTTGCAATTACGTTTCCAATGACCAATTTATTGACAATGGAAACAAATTGCATCCTTTTGTGAATCAGGTTTTGCCTCAGAAGCCTTGGCAACCTTTGCCTTGCTTATTTTGGGTTTGACAACTTTCTTACCCTTTCCTTTGGCACTAGCCTTCTTCCCATCATGAACCAAGAGCACGGGAGAACCTTTCTCCATAATTTTCATCTCTGCAGTTTTGAGCATCCCATGCAACTCAGAGAGATTCTTATCCATTCCATGCATGTTATAATTCATCACGAACTGATTATAACTTTTAGGCAATGAATTAAGAATAAGATCCGTGGCTAGATCCAATGGGATTGGATAGCCAAGTTTCTCAAGGTGCTCTACATAACCTTTCATTTTAAGAAAGTGAGGACTCACTTGTTGCCCTTCATTCATTTTACAAGTAGTGAATGCAACAATGGTCTTGTACCTCTCTTGCCTAGCTTGCTCTTGAAACATGGTTCTCAACTCCACTCCTATCTCATAGGCTTCCAAATGTTCCAAACTTTGTTGGAGTTTTGAACACATAGCAGCAAGCATGAGACAACTTACATCTCTAGAATCATTACGATGTTTCTTGTAATTGTCCCTTTCTACCCTAGGGGCAGTAGGCGGTGGTTCAGCAGGGAGAGGCCCATCGAGAATGTACAACTTATCTTCTTGTCTAAGAACAATTCTTATGCTACGGATCCAATCCATAAAGTTAGTACCATTCTCTTCGAGCTTATCCTTCTCAAGGATCGATCGCAACGACATTGATTGAGTGTTATTAGTCATTATCTACAAATATACAAAATTTCCAAAATTTAATAAGTACCGGTTTTCATTAAAGAGATAAATAATGTATTTTTCAAACAAAATACTCCCACTAAATTATATAACCTTCATATACATCCAATGTATAATATAATTTAATTGGGCTAAGATCCAATTTTAATTTAACTTTTGAGTCCACAGAGGCGGACCGCTCAAAAAATAAATTAATTAGGTAGACGATCATGTCAATCATATCCCATATGATTCTTAGGTCCTTTTTATGATATTCTTTGAGAAATCCAATTTCCAAAGCATGTTTAATCTCATCTTTTGCCTAGGCCCAAAACTATTTTGACGCCTAATTAAGTCCAACCATTTTAAACGCATAGGAACCATTCAATTTAATGCACCTTGTGGAGGCAAGCCCACATTAAATTAATGAACCTCATCTTGCTCATATATGAATAAAATTAATGCACTTCGTGGAGGCGAACCCACATCAAGATTACCAATGTATAAACAAGTGTTTTAATCATGGCATGGCAAAGAAGGACTTAAAACTTTCTTTGAAGGTTCATCACATATAGCATATAACACATTTATGAGCACATAATATAAACATGTTACACATCAAGTTTAGCCACTAAATTAATCTCCATTAATTTAAGCATGATATTTATGTGTCATTAGTTTCTCTATAATTATGAGGATGAGACTATTTCAACTTCGGTTATTATCTCCAAATCAAGACAACAAGAAGTGCGGTCGAACTAAGCCATTAGGCAACCACAATCCCGCACTAATTCAAGAAACCAAGAAAGTAGTCCATGTGGCCGAAACTAAGCAATAGATGGTCTCGATGAACGTAGGCCAATTGCATTCACAATTCCACATGGATCTTCAATCATTGAATCAAGAACTTTGTTTCTCAATTTTAGCAATTATGAACTCTTCATAATTCTAACTTCGTTTTATCTTTGAAACTTTGATTGCGATCAATTTTGGGAAACACAATCTCGATGAACGCAGATTAGCCATCCAAAACTTGAATCAATCTAGGAATCACAAGACTAAAACAAATAGGAAAATCAAACCCCAAAATCCACACACAAACCAACTACCCAAAACCCATTCCAGATCAGCAAGTCTGGACTGGTTCTGTTACTGGTTTTGTTGAATTTATTGAAAATTCCATATTCAGATTTTAACCAAAATCAGAACAGATTCTGACGACCGAGCGCCCGCCTGGTATGGACCGAGCGCGCGCCTGTTTGGTCAGAGTGGTACAGAATTTTAAAGTTCGAAAATTTTGTCTCAAAATGATTTTTCCCCGATTATTAAAACTTTGATCTGATCAAAAATCAATAATCGAAATAATTCAGAGTCCACCATAATTTTTTTTATTGCGATTGAATCGTGCGATTAAAGTTGCAAAATAATAAACCACATAAAATCACAAAACACATAAACATCATATATTCCAATATTCATATCATGCAAGGCACATAAACAATTTATATACACATAACATGATCAAGGTATTGAAATAATCAACATGAACGGGGCTCTGATACCACTGTTGGGTTTCCAAGTAACATGCGCAGCGGAATATAGCAATCAAAATTTTAAGAAACCCAAAGCCATGGATCTGTTCATATGATTAAATCAAATACAACATAATGAATAAAGGAAAAACTAACCCTTGATGACTATCAAAGTTTTTCTTTGGTCTCGGTGGAGAAAACTTGAAGCTTTATCACGGGCAAAATCACGAACTTTGTAGATGATAAAATTCACCCTCTAGCGGTGTCCACACTTCAAACGAATATCAAGAGGCTCCTTGATCTTGGTTGCTAGACCAATAATTATGAAACACACTTTCACAATTTAATAAAGAACTATATGGAATTTATTTGTGAATTATTTTGTTCCTCAATCAAGGATATCTTAGAACAAAATAAAATCTCTCTCAAACTCTTTGAGACTCACAAAAGCACTAGTAAGGATGGTCTGGCCGAATTGGGGTTTTTATACACAATTAAGACCTATTCCAAATAGGTAACTTGTGCCAAAAACCTTTTCTAATCGAATTAGGAATTATTCTGCCGCCTAGACCAAGCGCCCGCCTGGTGCATACCGAGCGCCCGCTCATTTGACCAGAAGCCCAGACCTTTTAAAAATTCATTCAAGCGCCCGCCTGCTCTAACCCAAGCACCCGCTTGGTTGACCAGGAAGCCCAGAATTATTCCAGAAATTCCTTTGAGGTCCTTTGACCCTAAATTCCAATATAAACCTCTTATTTAAGATTCGTTCTATTGTGTGTGACCCTCTAGGATTATACTAAGTTGGCAATGGGCTCAAACATGATCCCATAAGATATGATTAGGTTCTAACAAACCGTCATACCTACCCAAATAGTATAACTAGATACAAGTTCCCATTCCTTTAGAATATGTCATAATCCCTTTGTCCATGATGTCATTGAACACAAGTCATGGTCAAATAGTCAACTTGTCTTGTTCAATACTTTCTCGATTCCGAATATGTTGATAATTCAAATGCCATTGATCCAATCAATTCATTTGAGTCCGGCCGAACATTTCATCAACATCATTCCTTCGAGGGGCCCAAGCTTGACATCTCTCCGTGGAGGGACAAATCCATTTAGCTTATTATTCTTCCCAACGGGAATCCGATTATGCCAATCATACCCTTTATAACTACCGTGTTAAGGTAGCGTTTGAATATGTCAAACACAATGTTCATCAAGTGGAAGACTATAATAACTTCATGTCTAAGGATTCAAATGACATAAGTAATATGAGATATATGTACGACATAGACCATGACATAAATCTCATACAGCGGGTCATGTCCAGTACCTTGTTCCAAACAAGTACCCATAAATCTAACATGATCATCCCATGATCATTTAGCCTTTATACTAGTGCTTAACAAGTACTAGGGACGGGGATTATTATAAGTAAACATGAACAACAATAATAATCAAAACATCTCTTTATTGATATGAAATAAATGATAACAATTACAACGTTTGTTAAATGTGCCTAGGGCACCACTACCAACAATAAGCATCCCAATCTGACGGGACGACGTCTTTAACCGATTTTGGTTGCATGGCTGGACCTAGTGGTATAGGATTCCTACGTATCCCGTTCGCGGGTCATCTAGCCTAACGTAGTTCGGGGTGAGAGATTTAAGGCTACTCAAACCTATAGACGACCGAGGAGGTCGGGTGGGGAACTCGGGCATGACACTCGTTCGGTCAGAGGAAAAGGTTCGGGCATGACACTCATTTGGTCAGAGGCAAAGGTTCGGGCGTGACACTCATTCGGTCAGAGGAAAAGGTTCGGGCGTGACACTCATTCGGTCAGAGGCAAAGGCATTTGGGCATGACACCAAGGGGTCAGAGGCTAAGGCATTTTGGCATGACACCAAGGGGTCAGAGGCTAAGGCATTTAGGCATGACACCAAGGGGTCAGAGGCGAGACATGGTTAACTTGGCTCTATGGGAGAGGGTTGACTTGCTGGGGATATGGTCAACTTGACTCTATAGGAGAGGGTTGACTTACAGATTTTTACTGGGCTTATGTCGGGGGTGACTATTCTAAGTCCGAGCTTGACCGGGGTCAACTCCATCTTCAGGGAGATTGACGGGAAAACTGGTCTTACGTCCCTCTAAGGACTGCCGGGATAAAGGCTCTGGCCTATAACGACTATTCTAAGTCTAAGCTTGACCGGGGTCAACTCTATCTTTGGGGAGATTGACGGGAAAACTGGTCTTACGTCCTTCTAAGGACTGCCGGGACAAAGGCTCTAGCCTATAACGACTATTCTAAGTCTAAGCTTGACCGGGGTCAACTCCATCTTTGGGGAGATTGACGGGAAAACTGGTCTGACGTTCCTCTAAGAACTGCCGGGACAAAGGCTCTGGCCTATAACGACTATTCTAAGTCTAAGCTTGACCGGGGTCAACTCCATCTTTGGGGAGATTGACGGGAAAACTGGTCTTACGTTCCTCTAAGAACTTCCGGGACAAAGGCTCTAGCCTATAACGACTATTCTAAGTCTAAGCTTGACCGGGGTCAACTCCATCTTTGGGGAGATTGACGGGAAAACTGGTCTTACATTCCTCTAAGAACTGCCGGGACAAAGGCTCTAGCCTATAACGACTATTCTAAGTCTAGGTTTTAATCAAAAGGGGTCACTCTGGGGACGAAGGTTTTTTAACCTAAAGGGTCACTCGGGGGACGAAGATTTGGTCAAGCCTACACTGCGGGATGGTTGACACATTTTCTTGATACAGGGAAAGAGCCTAGGGGTGACCTTCAAGACTCATTGGGGACAAAAAGGGTCCAAGACTTTGGAAAAATCATTTTGAGGGGAGATTAAAAGCATTTTGCTTGAAACATTGTCTTTGATAAATGATGCCAAATGGCCAAATTTGAAAATGCTTACTTTTGAAGGTAAATCTTTTAACGAAACATGTTTAGTCAAATTTTGGTTTTAACTTAACCGCGAGGTTTATATGCATAAAGTCCTTTTGAGCTTTGTCCATTTCTTAGGAGCAGTCGGGAGTAGAGAAACCTCTTGTTGTCGATGTCGGGGTATGTCCTCGTTCCTATTGATGGCGACGTAGCCCCAACGTCATTGAATGTGTCGGGGTAGCCCCATGTCCTTGTGGAGGTAGCCCCAATGTCGTCCTCCGACTTTTGATGTTGGCGTGGACCCGTTGTCGTCTTGCGGCTTTTGATGACGTTAGGAACCCATCCATTTTTTCATGACGCACTTTTTCTTTTGCCTAGGCCGCCCTTTCGGGTTTTCAACCTAGCGGGCATCTCTTTTGCGTCTTTTATGGCACACCCTATTTTTTGCCTAGGCCGCCCTTACGGGTTTTCAACCTAGCGGGCTACTTTTTTGGTGCCTTTCTTCTTTTTTTTTTTTCTTCATATAAGTGATCCAGCCGACTTGATAGAACGAGGACTTAATGTATCTTTTGGAGGAGACATGCAAGGGCTTTTATTTAGGCGGGAGAGAGTCCCTTTATTTTGGTGAACAATGTATTATCATGGAACGGGAGGAAGCCCTTGCTCGACAGAATACAAGTGTTTAGCTCTTTCCTAAGATGTAGAGAGAAGAAGACTTGTTGAGACATTTGAAACTTGCCCTAGTTAATATCATCAAATGATTGCTGGAATGGACCATGTTTATTATTAAGTCAAGATTATAACAAGCAATTAGCCTTAATATGTATAAATGTTGTGATCAATTAAGATTAAGATTCGATCAATGGCAAGATCAAAAGGTGTTTATGGGGAATTGGCCCAAAGAAGGTGTGTCTTGGGAAATCGGTCATTGATGGGACCGTGGGGGGAGAGGCTTGGCTACTTTGGGAAAGCCATGGTTTGACCGTTCTTTCTCATGCTGTGACCGGACCTGAAGGTTGCCTACGTTCCCCTCAGTTTGAGGAGCTCAGGTCGCCGTTGTTCGGCCATGGGCCGTCTTTTGCTGAAGTTGTTTCCTTTCTTTTGACGTTGTCTTGGAGGACGTTGTTATTCCTTTGACGTAGATCTCTTTTCTTTGTGGTGGACTTCTTTGAGGTGGACCTCTTCGGGTGGACCTTCTTTGGTGTGCGCTCCCTTTTGGATGAACGGGCTCTTTGTGATGAGCTTTCGAGGCAAACTTCCCGTTCATTTCTTTTCCTTATTTCCATTCATTCATTTCCTTTCCCTCTTTCCATTCTTTTTTATTCCTTTTTTTTTTTTTTTTTGAAGAGGGAAACATTAAACCCAACTCACTATCTCTGGCATTGACTTCTTTCTGGCACCTTAGTGGCATTAATATCCGGGAAGCCCTTTGCTTGGTTGCGCACACACACTATCACGGTTGAATCTTGGTTGTTGAGCAACAACGTCCTCGCCTTTTCATTGTCTCGGGATGCCTTTGATGCGCATCAAGGATTTGTATAGGAAAGGTGTATCGGGTTGTGTATCGGGGTAATGTATGAGGGAAGATTTGCCATTGATGGTTTCTTCATGCCAATTGATCACAACATTTATTCATATCAAGATTAATTGTTTACGTTTGGCACTTTTCATTTGTGTTAGGTCCATTCATCCTTAATGAGTCGTCATTGACTAGTATGCTTAGAAGTCAATTCGTCATTTTGGGGACGTAGCAATCAATTGATAATAACAAGCAAGGCAATTTCAAGAGTAAACATATATTGCAAATAATGTCTCAAGTCTAGAGAGAAGAGAAGGAAAATGACTCTTTTATTTAGATAACTTTGTACATACATGTCCAAGTGCGGAACTCTGTAAAAATAAAAAGACACGGTCCAGAATGGACTCCTTTTTTTTTTTCTTTCTAGAACCTACGAGGCTGGAAGACTCACATTTTTTTTTTCAAGGATGGGTTCCCATGAAGCACGATGATCCATTTTCTTCCACAGTTGTTGGAGGGGTTGTCGGCGGCATATTCCATGTCTTCCACGGGGAACTCGGGTTCCATTTCTTCGGGAAAGATGTCGCGAGGCCTCCACTTAGCTTGGCGTTGCAATTGCCGGGGTCGTCTACTCATGAGGGCGAGTTGGGAGCTTGCCTGTTGGCCAAGCCTTTTGGTGATTCCCTTTCCAAAGTGCATATCCTTCGTGTATGGCACTTGACGAGGGCACAGTCTTCCATTTGGTGTAGCCACTCTCAGGCTCCTGAAGCTCGGGCCTCTTCTTGTGGACGGTGTCCCAATTGTTTGGTCTTCCTGCTCATGTGTATGGTTGTCTCGGACGCCAATTCGGATGTGGGCTCCTTGGACGATGTTTCCGGGGGACAAAACCGCAAAGGACTTTAGCATTTTAAACCTCAAGGTGAAATTATTAACCATGATTCGAGAAGCATGCTTCATTAGTGGATTAACCTTTTAGGAAAACACGACCTTTTATTTTGAAAAAACTTGATCTCCATTTTTCTTTTTCTGAAAGACACACTTCTTGTTTTGGGTGAAAAACTCACACACACATTTTTGTAAAGTTTTTGACAAGGAAAAAATGACAATAATAATCTTATTAATGAGAACTGACAATGGACCCAAAATGGTCACCACATGGCATCAACCGGGGAATCAAGACTTTAACTAAACCTAACAGACATCTTAACCGATTTTCCCTAAAGACTTATCACACGTCCTAATAACGGACTTTTACTCTTCCTAAAAGGGGGCGATGGAAGGGGTTTTAAAGCTCATCCTCTGTTACGGCAACCACAGCACCATCAATTTCCCAAACCAGGGCGTTCAAGATTTCCTTGCGCGATTAACTTCCGGATGATGCGTTTCAGAGCGATGCAATCGTTGGTGTCGTGCCCATGGTAGTTGTGAAAGGCACACCATTCAGTTGTGTCGAGACGTCCTTTGGGGTTTGTGGGTTGGTAGTTGACAAGAGGCTTCGCAAGGCCTTGCCTAATCAATCCCTCAAATACCTTGCTTATGGGTATTCCGAAATCCTCGAACCTTACGAAATGGAGCTTGGGTTGGCGTTTGGATTTTCCTTTACCTTTGACCGAAGTGTGGTGGTGATGAGAATTACCGCTGCTTGAGACAAGGGTCTCCTCATATTCCATTTGCTTTCTCTTTCCCGATAACCCACCTGACTGAGGTGCAACATGGGGAACCTGTGGAGGCGCCGGGGCGTAGGCGTACTCATAACCTTGGTTGCCTGCAGGAATATGTCTTGGGAACATGCTGTGAGTTTGGGGTCCAAAAGGTCTCGGACTATAGAAATGATACGAGGCTCTGTGGGATCTCATCGGGAAACCTGGTGGAGGCAAGTTGGTGATGCCTGTTCGGGTATCAATGTATAATGACTGAGATCTGGTGACTTGGTTGATGGCATCAAACCGAGAGGGGATACGATCGGAAAAGTGTTGTGAGTATGATGCTCGGGGCGTAACCGGTGTGAACAGTGGTTTATGGGCCTTTTGAGTGGATTGTGTTTGGGGTTTTATAGGAAGTGTCTCATGGGAGATGTTGGATTTGGGATGAGGTAGAGTGAGGAAGATTTGAGTGAGAGGCTCGTTGTGGATGACGGCGTGTTGGGGCGAAAAGATGGAGGTCTCGGTATTTTGGTGAGATAGAGGGGCCAATCTTTGGTTACAATCCAGAGGTCGGGTAGCTTCCAACCTTTCATTGTGGTTGGTTGCTTTGGTGAAGGGCCCATCAATTTGAGACAGAGCTATAACACCTCTTTGCCTCGTTGATTCATCAGACGGAGTTTGCGTTTCCCTGTGGCTATCTGTGATGACTTCTTTCTCAGCCCCGGGGGTTTCTGAAGCTTGGAACAACTCTTCGTTCGTTGGGCCATCCGAATTATCCGCGACGTCATTTCTCAAGCTACTGTCCATTGAAGTGATCTTTCCGAGGTACCGGATCGGAGAAGTTGTAGTGACCGGGGAACTTTCTGACTCCACACGCACTAGACGGCGACATGATGCTCTCTTCCACTTCATCTGAGCTATGAGGAAGACAAAAGGTAGCTTTAGGCTTGGGTAAAAATTGGATGAACGCTTGGGTCAAAGACACACGTGTCTCTATTTGGGATATTTGACCGGGCCGAAGTTGCCTACGTTCCCCTCACCACGAGGGAGGGGGCCCAACGTGACGAGAGGCTCAGGTCACCGTAGTTCGAATGGGTTTAGAATCTTAAGAGGGAAGGACAAACACGGATGACTTCTTAACGAGAATCCATCCAAGGACTTGGCTGACTTCCTAAGGGACCATTCCTAGATTTTAACAGGGATCTTTGCGGGGACCTATGGTCTCAACGGGGATCTTAACGGGGGTCTTGAAGGATAACATGGATCCTTCCAAAGACTTAACGGTACTTGACGGAGGTCTTGGAGGATAACATGGATCCTTCCAAAGACTTAACGGGACATGACGGAGGTCTTGGAGGATAACATGGATCCTTCCAAAGTCTTAACAGGACTTAACGGCGGTCTTGAAGGATAACATGGATCCTTCCAAAGACTTAACGGGACTTAACAATGGTCTTGGAGGATAACATGGATCCTTCCAAAGACTTAACGGGACTTGACGGAGGTCTTGGAGGATAACATGGATCCTTCCAAAGACTCAACGGGACTTGACGGAGGTCTTGGAGGATAACATGGATCCTTCCAAAGACTCAACGGGACTTGACGGAGCTCTTGGAGGATAACATGGATCCTTCCAAAGACTCAACGGGACTTGACGGAGGTCTTGGAGGATAACATGGATCCTTCCAAAGACTCAACGGGACTTGATGGAGGTGACACTGGCTAGCGAAACAATGCAATGTGTAAAAGACAGGAAGCAAAAAACGGAGTAAGCTTATGCAACGTGCAATTACTTATTCATTCAACTTTACTTGAAACGCATTTTTATTCCTAAATAGTTGGAAAAGATTTCTCTTCTTTTTTGCAACTATTCTAAATCCTGGATCAGTGGAGGCCATCACTACGCCTATAGACCCCTCGTCTTTCACCTGTATTGCACACTCCCAAGGATGGACTGTCCCGGGCGAAGGTCCTATAGGGCAAGCGGCTTCCACCGATCAAAAGAAACAAACCTAGGGTCTAGTGCGTCGCAAGGTTCCCAATACGCGGGTCATCCTAATCATGGTTAAGCCCCAGTCGGGATCGAGACTTTTCTCCGAAGGCTACACCGAAGGCTGCACCGACATTCCGACATGACCTCATTTTGAATGAGGCGTCTCGATCCTTGACCATGGGCTTAAGGATGATTAAAATAACTCGTTCATTAGGGCCTAACGACACGGTGTCACCCTATCCTTAGTATATGGCCCTTGCTAATTGCGGTCGTCACTAACACACGAGTTGGAGGCTGGTTAGGCCACGCTTGCATTACATCAAGGAGTCACAACTCGGGCATTAATTTGGCCACAATTAGCTTTGAGCACGTATCAAGGATGTGGTAACGTGAACTAGACCGAAAACCAACCATAGTCACGGTATTTGTGTGTCACGGACAAGTGTGGTTGACTCGGTTCGGAAGGGAAGATGGGATGGACCCGTGCGCGCATCGAAGGGAACAAGAGCGCCCAACGAGCTGCATCGTGGCATCCACCCCGGGTTTAAAGGGTATTTGGAACGTGCACGGTCAAGTGCGCGTGGTGTGAAGTCATTCTATGCTCCTTTCTTGAGTAAAAAGAGAGATTTTCAATTCGTTTTTTGATGGCATGCGCATGGCATAAGCAAGATATGAACAAGTATGAACAAGCATGGATTGAGCAATCTATACACAACAAATCAAGGAATATAAGCAAACAAAGACCAAAACTTGTACATGTACCAAGTTGTGCACAACAAAGAATTTTGAATCAAACTTTTGCAAAAGAAATATTTTACATTGAAACCCTTTTGTACAAAGCAATTTGTGCACAACGAGAAGACTCAAGAAAAACCCTTACAAAAGGGATTATGCACGACGAGGTTTTGGAAACCGTTTTATTGACAAAAGATCATGCATAACCAAGTTTTATTGCCTTTTAAAACCAAGTTTTGGCCAAAAGAATGAAGGTAATGTGCACAAGTGAGACTGTAAATTTGGAACCTGGACAAGTAGAAGCAGAGGGGCACCCAGAATGTTGCAGCCCTGCACCAAACTGTTAATTGGCAACATTCTGGCCCCCTACCCAAAGTAGCCGTACGGCTAAAGCAAGAGGGTGAAGATTTTTCTCAGTTCCTCCAACTTCAGATCGTCAAGCCCTAGTTTATTGTATTTCCAGAACGTATGTACTCAAAACAGTTCAAACAGAAACATCAAACACACACAAATATGCAAGAAGTCAACTAACAGGAACGGGAGTTTGACCCACACAAGAATGCCCCCGAGCCTTCTAGAAAGAAGTCCGAAAGCACGCTATTCCCCAGCGGAGTCGCCACTGTAAGGATCCCGTACTCGGGGCGAAACAAGCAAGGTTCGCGCGAGGACAAAATGCCAAACACGGGAACCGGTCAAATTTAACGGAGTCGTCACATTTTGTTAATTTTAAACCCAACAAAATGACAAAGGTTTGAGTTCAAAGGTTCGGAGGTCAGGTTACAACTTGGGAGGAGTTTTTACGTCCTCTCAAGTTGCCTCGGACAAAGCCGAGTCTCCCTAAGTTAGTTAAAATGTGCATATGTGTGTGTGTGTATTTAACGAAAAAATTATGTCGTTGATTTTATTTGAGAAAACTCGGCTGAAAAGGGGGGTTGAGTGATAAGATAAAGGCCAGAGGGTAAAACAGACAATTTTGCCCTCCTACCTAAAGTAGCCGTACGGCTGGAGGAGGCAATTCTGGGGTTTTACAGTTTGCTCAAGAACAGTCCAGTTCAGAACAGAAACAGGGTATTATGTCTGAAGCTGGACAAACTATTTGTGATCCCAGTTTGCAAGAAATCATTTTACAAGTTTTATAACATCATTCCTATGCTAAATAATCATCACTTGGTTCCCCAAAACAAGTATTTGGGTGTGATCATGAGCAATCATAGGAGAAAATCAAGAAAGTTGATGAATGTCCCCTTTGGACCAAAGTTGGTTATTTGGTGAATAAAGATTGGAACTTTATCACCAAGATGACATCTTTATGATTTAAAACCCTTCCAAGAGTCAAAATAACACACAAAATTGAATCTTTATGACCCAAAAGTGGGATTTTGAGGCTAAACCAAAGAGGAAAATGATGGACACTAAGGTTCCACCACCCTCATGATTATCATGGCCAAACAAGCATAACATTTAAATGAATAAGGAATATAAATGGCAATCAACAAGTCTATGAGTGTCTAGGTTTAGAACCTCTTCCATACAAGGTATGGAGGGCACATTTGAACTTCTCATAGCTTGGACAAGATAGTAATGTAATAGATAGATATATAGTGCTTGATAATGGACAAGTCTTGCAAGAAACAAAAGGTGCTTGAAATGGACAAGTCTTTGCATGAATGAAGAATAAATACATGTATAACCAAGATATAAGAAAAAAAATAGGAATAAGATGAAGAGAAAGGAGGGGGGAGGTGGCTTTACCTATGATGGTTAAGGCCAATCTTCCTTTCTTCTCTCCTTTTTTGGTTTGTGATCACTCTCACTCTTACTCTGTGGTAATTCCAGCAGAGTGACCTCTCTAATGTGTCTTTCTCCCCCCTCTAAAATGATCAGCAAGGGGTTCTATTTATAGGGACTGAGGGTGCCCAAACCAGCCGTACGGCTAGGACCCTCTAGTACCCAAAGCATCCGTACGGCTCAGCCTGGCGAGCTTCTGGATTTTTCCAATTTTATACCAGAGTAGTCCTGGAATTTATAGCTTATCCTAGGGAGGTCCTGGCCTATTAGCTTATCCCTAAAACGGTGCTAAGGCTACCTCTAAGATAGGTCGGTTTCAGATTGGGGTACTTATAGGCCCTCATATGAATGCAAGGGCATTAACGCAAGCCATCCTACGAATGGGTTACTTTTGGATCTCAATGGAGACCTATTGCATATAATTTGTGAAGAGGTGTGATAAGTGTCAGCGGTTCTCGAATCTCAACCACCTACCACCTCACCATCTTTACTGTATGACCACGCCATGGCCCTTCTCGACATGGGGCATTGACGTCATTGGGAAAATCTCCCCGCCCGGGAGCAATGGCCACGAGTTTGTTTTGGTAGCCGTGGATTACTTCAAAAAGTGGGTAGAGGCTAAATCCTACAGGGTCCTCACTTCCAAGAAGGTTGTGGAGTTTATAAAGGAAAACATCATGTGCCGGTATGGAATCCCGAACGAGATCATCACCGACAATGGCTCGCACTTCGAAGGTGAATGTGATCGATTATTGGGAGAGTTCCCCATCACTCACCACAAATACTCCCCATATAGGCCTCAGACCAATGGTGCCGTAGAGGTCGCCAATAAAACGCTCGAAAGAATTATTAAGAAAATGGCAACACGGGGAAGAGATTGGCCCGAAAAGCTACATCTAGCATTGTGGGGCTACCGGAACTCGGTTAGAACCACCACTGGGGAAACCCCTTTTGCCTTGACATATGGAATGGAGGCCATGCTCTCGGCCGAGTTGGAGGTACCGTCATTGAGAATTTTGTTGGAAAACAAAATCCATGAGGCTGATTGGCTTCGAAGCCGGCACGATGAATTAGCCCTGTTGGACGAACATCGTCTAAAGGCAATGGAGCACATCCGCGCCTACCAAGGGAGAATGGCGCGAGCCTTTGATAAGAAGGTGAAGCCCCAAGAAATTCGGGTAGGAGATTTGGTCCTTAAGGAAAAACCCCCAGGGAAGACTAACCCTGACGGAAAATGGGAACCTGTGTGGATCGGTCCCTTTGTGGTACAAGAGATCTTCTCAGGTGGTGCAATGAGGCTTGCGGACTTGGATGGCAACCCCTTCATGCACCCGGTCAACAGTGATAAGCTCCGTCGTTACTTTGTTTTAAAAAAAAAAAAAAAAAAACTGTAGGTGCCAAAAGAATATGCCCACCTAGATTGAAAACCCGTTTGGGCGGTCTAGAGAAAAAACAGGGCCGCATCCAAAATTTGTCAAAAGAGAACTACGATGACCTGAGCCCCTTAGCCTCATTTGTAAAAGGGGAACGTAGGCAGCCAATTATTGGTCCGGTCTAAAAATGAATAAAAATCAAATTTGGTTTTGAACAAAATTCCATGTGAATGCAAATTGGCTTCATAAGTAACCATTTTCATTACAGTTAAAACACTTCTTTGATGAGTTCAAGCACGGTCTACTCTCGACCCAACTAACATGCTTAAGACATAACTAAGAAACCTAAAATGAACTAATGCGTCTGCAATGGCAATGGGTGGATACATGGAAATGTAGGACTATCACTGTTCCCCGTCCCTCCATTTCTTCTTCTGACTTCTTCGAGTCTTCTTTTTCTTCACATCAAAGATGTCAATCTCCCCCTTTCCATGATCGGGTACCGTCCCAACATCCTCGACCAGCCCGGTCGCCCTTAAAGCCGCAGTGACGGCAGCCCGAGCCCGAAGATCTTCCATTCATGCCCCTACCCTAGGCATCGCATCCATCCTCCTATCAGCCAAGACTCGATAGTCCTTAACGATGTCTCCAGTGATGTTATGGCCACTCGCCATAGCCTCGGTCTCTCTCAAAACCCTGCTAGGGTCGTGAGTCTCACCAATGATAGCCTCACGCCTCTCCTCAATGAGCTTCTGAGTCTGTCCCATAATCTGTTCATACCAGTCCAAGTAGACCGTGGTCAGAACCGTGCTGGCTGCACGCCCAAGAAGTACCTGAGTTGGAAAGGAGGAACAAGTCCACAATCGGGACAGGAGTGAAATAGTGGAGGAGTCCCATATGGATAAGGGCGGAAGCCTCAAGTGCTCCGGGTTAACACCAGACCACTCCAATATTAGAGTCTGCAATAATCCAAACTGACGACGGACCAAAGAAGGGATGTAGTAGGATGATCCCAAGAGTCCCGGCACCCGAACAAAAGGGGAATTATCCTGATGCTCCCGCACCGAACTGATACGCCAATGTGGGACTGACCAACGGATCTCGGCAGCCGTGAGACGAGCCATATAAGCCTCCCAATCAATCTGAATGAAATCCAAGAGAATGCCTCTCAAAGGATAAGACCACAGTCTGTGAGAGATAGGAGCCTCGGGAATAGCCATCAACTTCTCCCTCAACCACAAAGTGAGTAAGGCATGGCTACCGCTGCGCATGAATTCGTCTCCCAAAGCCAAGCGATCCATGCCATGAAGGTTTTCGCCCAAGACCAAGGGGACAATATCTTTCCCCGCACGGCACTCCTCAAGGATACTCAGTAAAACCCTATGACAAGTGCCCTTGGAGCCAACCATGTAGAAAAAGGCAAGAATGCACAAACCAAAGGCATTCCAAGAAGCCTCATCCGTGCGATCCATGAACTTCTCGGGGTGATCCGAAATATCAATAAAAGTGTGATTAAGGACCATGCATTGGGCCTATTCCAAAGGAATGTCGAGAAGAGAGACCAACCTTTCGACACACATGATATCATCAACCGAGGGGAAAGCAATGACCTCCATGTCTACGCCACCCAACAAATCCTTGAAATCCTCATAGGTTGGAGTGATTTCATTGTAGGAGAAGCAATATACGTGTCTGCTAACATCCCAAAAGGACGCAACAACTCTTAATAGCTCGAGATCCGGGATGAACACCTTGAGAGACCAAAGGGATTGGAGGCCGAATTTGGATTGAAAAGCTCCCTTGTGATTTCTCATACAGTACCGCATCCAAAGCCTAAGGTTGCCCTCAAAGCATTCTTGATGAATTTTGGACAATTTTGGTGGTTTTTCCATGAGAAAAGGCTCCATGGAAGAGAAAGCTTTCGAAATGAAGATGATGAACTGATTGATAAACTTCAGACTAAGGCATTTAAGAAGATGATCAGGCCTGGAACAAAATTGAATGAAAAAGGAGTGTTCCCTCCCCTAGCCATACGGCTACTTTATCCCTGCCAGAATTAATGATTTCTTGATGAGAGTTAGCTTTGTGGTCCTACCCATTCAAAGCCCCTTCCCAACCAATGTTATAAATATCTCCGAAAAAACGCCCCTTTGGGCTCATGCAACTTGAATAGAACCTAGAAAGAATAGGTTCCCAATGAAAATTAAAATCGGGCAGTCCCCAGATGAACGTAAGACCAGCTATATGAAATTAACCCGGCCGTGATTCGTAAGTCCAGGTTAAGATTTGAAGAATTGCCCTTTGGTCGTCTGGCGTGACGTAAGACCATTAGGTTTTGTTAGAATTCCCCTTCGGCAGCCCTTGGTAGGACGTAAGACCAATATAGCCATGATTAGGTTAAGAAAACCTTTGCCCCCGAGTGTGGCCAGGTTAGAGAAAGCCTATCAGTGTTATGGCAGCCCTTGGTAAGGCGTAAGACCAGTATAGCCGTGATTAGGTTAAGAAAACCTTTACCCCCGAGTGTGGCCAGGTTAGAGAAAACCTATCATGGCAGCCCTTGGTAGGGCGTAAGACCAGTATAGCCATGATTAGGTTAAGAAAACATTTGCCCCCGAGTGTGGCCAGGTTAGAGAAAACCTATCATTGTGTTGGCAGCCCTTGGTAAGGCGTAAGACCAGTATAGCCGTGATTAGGTTAAGAAAACCTTTACCCCCGAGTGTGTCCAGGTTAGAGGAAACCTATCATTGTGATGGCAGCCCTTGGTAGGGCGTAAGACCAGTATAGCCATGATTAGGTTAAGAAAACCTTTACCTCCGAGTGTGGCCAGGTTAGAGAAAACCTATCATTGTGATGGTAGCCCTTGGTAGGGCGTAAGACCAGTATAGCCGTGATTAGGTTAAGAAAACCTTTGCCCCCGAGTGTGGCCAGGTTAGAGAAAACCTATCAGTGTGATGGCAGCCCTTAGTAAGGCGTAAGACCAGTATAGCCGTGATTAGGTTAAGAAAACCTTTACCCCCGAGTGTGGCCAGGTTAGAGAAAACCTATCATGGCAGCCCTTGGTAGGGCGTAAGACCAGTATAGCCGTGATTAGGTTAAGAAAACCTTTGCCCCCGAGTGTGGCCAGGTTATAGAAAACCTATCATGGCAGCCCTTGGTAGGGCGTAAGACCATATAATCAACCCTCCCTTATGAGCCAAGTTGACCATTCCCGGTCGTCATTCATAAGACCGAGCATTTAGTCAACCCTCCATTATGAGCCAAGTTGACCATTCCCGGCCGTCATTCGTAAGACCGACCATATAGTCAACCCTCCGTTATAAGCCAAGTTGACCATTCCCGGCCGTCATTCGTAAGTCCGACCATATAGTCAACCCTCCGTTATGAGCCAAGTTGACCATTCCCGGCCGACAATCGTAAGACCGTCCATATAGTCAACCCTCCGTTATGAGCCAAGTTGACCATTCCCGGCCGTCATTCGTAAGACCGACCATTTAGTCAAACCTCCGTTATGAGCCAAGTTGACCATTCCCGGCCGTCATTCGTAAGACCGACCATATAGTCAACCCTCCGTTATGAGCCAAGTTGACCATTCCCGGCCGTTATTCGTAAGACTGACCATTTAGTCAACCCTCCGTAATGAGCCAAGTTGACCATTCCCAGCCGTCATTCGTAAGACTGACCACTTAGTCAACCCTTCGCCATGAAACAAGTTGACCATGTCCCGGCAGTCCTTCGCCGGTGTAAGACAAGTTACCCTCGAGTCGACCCTCTCCCAATAGAGCCTAGTCGACCGAACCCAGCCTCTGAGCCATGCCCATTACTTGGAGCCTCTGAGCCATGCCCATTCCTTGAATCGACCCTCTCCGGTAGAGCCAAGTCGATCAAGTCCGGCCTTTGAGCCATGCCTATTTATGGAAGGATGAATGAATATCCACCCAAGGCCCATAGGTTTGAGTAGCCTTAAAATCTCTCACCCGAACTACGTTAGCCTTGATTCCCTCGAATAGGGATACGTAGGAATCCTATACCTCTAGGTCCAACCATAGGACAAATCGGCCGAGCCGTCCTCCCAACAGAATGGGATGCTTATTTTGTCAACAACCCCGCCTTCTTCAAAAGCGACGTTGCTGAGGGGCTCTGTAAGTACCCCGATCTGAATTTGACCCTACTTTAGAGGAATCCTTTTTACCATTTAGGGATAAACCAATGGGCTAGGACCTCACTAGGAAAAACCTGATGTTCCAGGACTAAACTGGAATTAAACTTAGAAAAATCCAGAAGCTCGCTAAGTCGAGTCGTACGGCTATGTTGGGTACCCTCGGTCCCTATAAATTGAACCCCATGCTGATCATTTCAGGGGGGAGGAAAACGTTTTGTGTGTAGAAACTCTGCCAGTTTGAGAGCAGAAATGGAGTGATACACAAATTTGAGTGAAAAGAGAGGAAGATAGGTCATAACCATCATAGGTGAAGCCTCCTTCTCCCCATCTTCTTCTTCATCTCAAACTCTTTCATCATTGTTCATATTATTGCCTATTCTTGTGTTATTTCTTGTTATTCTTGCAAGCCTTATCCATTCAAGCACTTTACATTTCCTTGCAAGCCTTGTCCATCTCAAGCACTATATATATATATATATATATATATATATATATATATATATATATATATATATATATATATATATATATATATATATATATATTATACAAGTCTTGTCCTCTCAAGCAATATATATTAGGGGAAATAGCACATTAGTGCCCCGAAGTTCCACACGAATTGCAATGTAAGTCCCAACGTACCATTTGTTGCAATTTAGTTCATCATGTTACCGATTTGTGGCAAAGTGAGGCATTTTTGGATGACCGTTGAATAAATCGAAATGAAGGTGACAAAATGGGTGAAAAACTTAACGGGTTTCTTTGAAAATTGCATTTCCTACCCCTTCAATTTATTTATTTTATATTTATCACCATTTCGTTAATAATATCATCTATTATGGACTATCAAGTATTACCAGTTATAAAGTTGAGCTTCCTTTTTTTTTATTTTTTTAATTAAATGTTGAATTCATAATGAGAACTTTTTCTTTAAAAAAAAAAATGAGAGAGAGAGAGAACAATTGCTAAAATAAAGAGAGAAATTTTAACAATAATGTGCAAAATTATCCAAATCCTCACTTAACACACGACTACACGAACCCTTCCTAATTCCTCTCGCACAATCACTCATGCCTCACCTTCCACTGCCGACTCCCTGCCATCCTACGCCGCCCCTATTGTCGGTCACCCTCGCCCCCGCTTATTTTTTCTTCTCCGGCAACAACCTACAAAATATAATCTCTCTGCCTTGGCCGAGAAATCGAACCCCCCAGTCGAGTTTTACCATCTCTGCTGTCCGTCGAAGTTGCCGGAGATGACAATTCATCACTGTCAGTGCCATAAAGTATAGCTACAATCTGGGTGATTGTAAATCTGGGTATACATTGTAGATCTGGAAATCTTGGTAATTTCGAAATAAATCTGTGAAAAATTAGAATTCGAAATTGTTGAATAATATGCTTATGAATGAGTGTTATTTGGGGGATTTTGTGGTAGAGTAAATTTCTTTTGATTAAGAAATTGTTCGATTGATTTTTGATGTTATGGATTGTGAGTATGATAACTTAACTTTTAGTTTGGTGCAGTTGTGGGTTAATGGTGGTGGTGTGATGATGAGAATGGTGGTGACAGTGGTGATGATTATGGACATGGCGGCGGTAGAGGTGGGTGGTGGTTCGAGATTATTCTTGTTTCTTCCTAATGAGTTTGATTTGAGATTAAAGATGGAAGGAAATTAAACATATTGACCCCTAATTTTTATACAATTAATATGTGAATTATAGAAGGTTATTGCATATGAAAACAAGTTTGACGAAAAGAAAAATTGTAACTTTGTATTTGACTAAATGGTTGTAATAGAGAAATTATTGAATTTCAAGGGTGGTAAATGCGCTTTTTAAATAATCATGTTAAGTTTTCCGTTTATCTCGTTACATCCGTTCAATTTATTTAACGTTCATCCAAAAATGACTAACTTTGCCACTAAATGACAACATGATGAACTAAATTGCAACAAATGGTACGTTGGGACTTACATTGCAATTCGTGTGAAACTTCGAGGCAGTAATGTGCTATTTGCCCTATATATTATGATTATATATGTATATTGGAACCAAATCATGAGGTGATTCAAAGTTCCCTTCATGCCTAGTGTATGATTATGGGGTAAGACCTAAGGATGATCATGATTTGTTAAATTTTATGTTGATTTTGTCCATGTTTGGCCATGAGAGTCATGATTGGGTGATAAAGTTTCAATCTTTATCATCCCAAACATGACCTAGCCATAAAGATAGCAAATGAAAGAACATAAAGATCCAATCTTTGTGTCATATTCTTGTCCCTAAAGGTTTGATCTTGTTTAATAAGTCCATTTTGATGGTAAAGTTTCAATCTTTACTCATCAAATGGTCATTTTAGCCTAAAGGGTATGTTCATCAACTTTCCTTAAAATTTCCCCGATGATTGTCTTGATCACATCCAAAACCTTTGTTTTTGATGTCTAACTAGTGATCAATGACATAGGGATGATTTAATCCATGTTTTTGTTAAAAAAAAAAAAAAAAAAAACTTAAAATGATCATCCCAGTTCAGTTTCTGCAAAAACACTCAGTTTTGCCTGAAACTGGATAGTTTTCTGATAAACTGTCAAAAACCCCTAGAATGCCCTCCCTAGTCGTACGGCTGTTTTGGCCAGGGAGTGCATTTTCTAGTTTCTTCCCTTTCTGACTAAAATGTTTGTCAAACAACCCTTTTCTGTTAAATAATTAACCAGTTTTTGTTGGAATGTCAGTTTCTCCCATTTTTGAAATACACACACACACACACATGCACGTTTGTTAACTAACGCTAGGGAGACTCGGTCTTATCCAAGGAGACTTGGGTGACGTAAAACTCTTCCCAAGGCGTAACCTGACCTCTGAACTAATAGAATCTCTAACATTTCCATTTGTTAGGTTAAATAATTAACAAATGTGGCGACTCCGTTATGTTTTTTGAGAGCGAGTGATAACTGTGTTCGGTTTTCCGCACCCGTTCGCGGGGCGGGATCCTTACAATTAGACCAAAAAGTATTTCAAAATCGTAGTCTGATGAAGAACCTTTAATAACTGATGCAGATGCCCTATAAGTTGCTCTAACTCTAGCAAGGAAGCCATCACTAGATTATCAACTATAAATCCAGAAACCTATTTATCTAACTCCTTACCATGCTTTACTGAATCCAGCATAGAAAGAATGCCTCGGCCATATAGCACCGTGTCAATAATTCATATGATGGAGTATATCATGTTGAGATATGGCCGAGATATGGTCAAGATATTCCCATATCTCACCATTATTTGTGTTGTTATTTTGAGTTATCTTTTCCTTTCTCAAATATTGTAAATAAGGTAGGAGATAATGTTTAGCATATTTGTAGAGATTTTGGTAGGATTCTACTTGTTCATCAAAGATTGTATATTTGTGTATCACGGCAGTACAAAGGCAAGAGAGAAAATAAGATATTCTTCCTCCATGAACTTCTCTTCTTCTTATGATTTCTAACTTGGCATCAGAGCCTTCAAGATTCGACCAAGCCTATGGCTGACAATGATCAATTTTGTCTACGAATGACAACCAAAAATCGATTCTCACCACTATCCCAACTTAATGGTGAGAATCGTAAAGAGTGGGCGAAGCCTTGCTTCATCAATAACAGAATTGATAACCAGAGAAGGCTGCAGACAGCAACTTCTGCAGAAAGACACTTGAAGAACGGCAAGAACGATGCTTGCCTACCACTTGCACGGACACTTATGAGTCCAGTTGTGTGTACAACTGGTTCAGGGGGGACACGAAGGAGAGACTTGGAGGCCAAATCACAAATAAGTTTTATGCATCAAGTTCACGAGTTATGCATCGAGTGCACGAGTCAGCAGATGCATGTAAATGAAGGAGGAACTGCAGGAATGACGGATGAAGATCGAGCTTGTATGATGGGCTTCACACTTGAACAATGGCGGCTTGTTAAGCAGTATGTGAGGTCAGTTACGTGGTCAGACAAATGATGCACCTTGGATCATAGATTCTGGAGCCAACAAACACGTGACAGGAAATTTTTCTTTACTGAAAAACGTTCGTGCAGTCAAGACACAACGTTCAGGGTTGCCTAATGACAATCATATTGTGATTACGAAGGAAGGAGATGTCAACATTGGGATGGGGTTAACTTTAACAAATGTGTTTTATGCTCCGACATTCAATTGCAATCTATTATATGTTTCTCAATTACTTCGTGACTCAAATATTTTAGTGCATTTTTTTGATAAATTGTGTGTATTTCAGGACCGAGTCACGAAGATGGTGATTGGCGAGGGTGAACTAAATGATGGGGTTTACTACTTGAGAAACATAAGAAAAGTCTGCAACATCAAGGAGCATGGGAGTTATCAGTTGTGGCACCAACGACTTGGACACCCGTCAAGCAATGTGGTTAGTATGCTTAGTATGCTGCCTTTTGTTAGACAGAGTAGTATAAATAAGGATGGGTGTGGGATTTGCTATCAAGTTAAACATAGTAGAGATAAATTCTTGTCAAGTAAGAATAACTCTGTTGAAATTTTTGATTTTATTCATTGAGATATTTGGGGAGATTATCGAAAACTTGCTTTATGTGGAGATGTTTATTTTTTAACTATTGTGGATGACCGTTCTCGTGCTGTGTGGGTTTATTTGGTCAATTTTAAAAGTGATGTATCACAAATTTTGAAAGATTTTCTTTCCATGGTGGAATGGCAATTTAATAAACGTGTGAAGAAAATTTGGAGTGACAATGGGACGGAATTTACTTGCTTGGAAAAATACTTTCGTGAAAATGGCATTGAATATCACACTACTTGTGTTCGTACGTCCCAACAAAATGGAAGGGTTGAAACAAAGCATCGACATATTTTAAAGGGTTAATTGCAATTTGGTTACCTAAGTTTGTCGTCAAGTTTCAATTAGTTACCCGGTTTGTGTTTCGGTCAATTTTGTTATCGAATTTGTCTTTTTGTTACAATTGAGTGTAAAATTGGTTAGTTCGTCAAAAACTTAACGTAAATGGATGAAAAATGTAACAAAGTTCTTTCAAAATTGCAATGATCAACCCTAAAGTTTAAATTATTCCATTACACCCCTAAATTCCTTTGACCAGTCAAATCCAGTCAAATAAAAGTCCTAATTAAATACCCAAAATACCCCCACCCTAATCAAAACCCTCCCCTCTCCTCTCTCCCCTCACGCTCGAACCAGATATCTCACACACACACTCTCTCTCTCTCTCTAAAAACCGACTCACCCACCCACGCTCTCCGACGCCGGCGCCGATGCCTTCATCTTCAATGGCGAACATCACCTCTCTCTCCCTCTTTCTCCATCTCTGATGGATTTTCCCTCTCGTCTCCTAAAACATCACCTAGAGAGAAAGGCGATTTTTGGGAGATTTTCGCCAGATTTTTTTCCGACGGACTTATCTCCCGCTCCGGTGAGGAAGAAAACATTGGACTTTCTGTTCATGTGCCTAACCAATTGACTGCACCAGTGGCCACACAACAGCCTGCTCATGTGGAAGATAGTGGTGAGAATAGTGAGGTTGTTTGTGCAGACGAAGTCATTACTGTAATTGAACCAGTGGTTTCACACCGGATGGATCAGATGATAGACAGAAATGAGAATGGTGTGAATGCCCTTGTGTCTGACCAGTTGCCTGAACAAGTTCCTGAACAAGTGCTTGCAGATGTTAATCAGCCTGTAGAAATTGAAAATCTGGGTCGAGGATAGCGTGCTAGGGTGCCTTCTACCAAATATTCATCATCAGACTATGTGTTAGATGCTAAAGTAAGCCCTTCGTCATGTTCATTCTCCCAACACAAATCTTCAGGGGGGGTGTTGAGATATGGCCGAGATATGGTCAAGATATTCCCATATCTCGCCATTATTTGTGTCGTTATTTTGACTTATCTTTTCCTTTCTCAAATATTGTAAATAAGGTAGGAGATAATGTTTAGCATATTTGTAGAGATTTGGGTAGGATTCTCCTCGTTCATCAAGGATTGTGTTAGGATTCATTGTTAGTACACCCACTTAATTTGATTGATCCATGCCACGTGTCTTTTTATGGACTTTAGGACCGCTTGTAATGAAGTTTTACTTCAATTTTTAGATAAGTCCATTTCTAGATTTTTGTTTGTCTAGGCTGAGTATGGTTCGATTTTGTCCCTAGCGGTTTAGTATCTCAAGCCGTTATTTTTGAACCGCCAGCATGGAGCCTTAAGCCCTTCATCAAACCACAGTCTGTGGCTTTGATGAAACCGCTCTTCAAGTTCACTCATGGAACCGCTCCTATGCTTGGTGAAACCGCAGAGCAGTTATTGAAGAATTAAAGAGATGTCATTTATTCCTTAGAAAAACATTCCCTTTTCAACCGTAAAGGAATGTTGTATGTCATATCAAAATAACTCTAAGTTAACTTGGAGTTACTGCAAGGAATGTCGGTTTGTCTAAACAATTTGAATTGTTTACCGTTAGTTCTTTCTGCAACAAAGGACAAATGTCAGGTAGTGGTGCTACAACTAACTAGGACTACAAGACAAAACCAAGGACGAAAATGACAGCTCAACCAATGGGATTTCGATAGCATTGTACCCTTCAGATTTAATTCAAATCTTTGTCCAACGGTCACAAGGGTGCTCTGCCTATAAATAGCCCTCATTCTCATCAATGAAGGCTGCTGAGCTTCAAGAGAAAATTCCCAAGTATTCAAGTTTGCTTCGAAGATTGAAACCCAGATATTCAAACCTTCAAACCATCTCCTTAGCAAACCCAGATTCTTTATCAAAGCTTCAAGCCTTTAAACCATTCATATTCAGCCGTTGCACAGAAAGCTTTCATTTGCTCAACCATCATTTAGATACTTAGAGCATTTGATTCCTTTCCACACACACACCCGATTTATATGATCCTATAGATTATATACTTCGAAAACACCGGTTATTGTTTTCATAGCTTAGGTTAGACTTATTTGTTTAGAGTTTAGATTTATCTTGTAAAACCTCCTCTGAATTAATACAAGCCTCGTAGCTATTAGAAAATCCTAGACTAACCATCTAGGTAGAGGACGTAGTTCATTTAATAACGAACCTCTCCAAATTGTGTGTTTGATCTTTATTTCCTGTCTTGTTATTTACTTTTCTGTTTGTGGTCTTAACTTGAATCCATATACGAAATGACTTGAAAAGTGAATTGTGTTTTTCCTTTGATCTTCAAGTTTAACTACTCAGTTGCATCATAGTGTTTTCAACCCGAGTCAAACCGCCCAACTCTTTAACTATCAGTTTTGGCCAAACCACAAAACTCCGATGTGCATTTTATCTGTTCGGTTTAAGTGCTTTAAACCGCATTTGACCAAACTGATAAGTACTCGGTTGATTTTAAGGGTATTTTCGAAAAAGTTTTGGACCACTATTCACCCCCCCCCTCTAGCGGTTCTATACCCTTGTTGCCATCTGGGACCAACAGATTGTATTGTGTATATATTTGTGTATCACGGCATTACAAAGGCAAGAGAGAAAATAAGATATTCTTCCTCCATGAACTTCTCTTCTTCTTATGATTTCTAACTTATCACTTATATTGGAACTGAGTTTGATTCATGTCTTTACACATTTCTTCGTTACATAACTTCATCATCCCAAAATATCCACCTAAATTATCACTTATATTGGAACTGAGTTTGATTCATGTCTCTACACATTTCTTCGTTACATAACTTCATTTTCCCAAAATATCCACCTAAATTTAACACTAATAAACATTTAAAATGAAACACATTTCTGCTGAAAAAGACTGACAAAGCATGTCTTGAAGCTGGATCCAGTCCAATACTGAGCTCTATACACAGTGTAGCAAAATTTTCATGATAGTAATCCTCCTAACAGTTACAAATATATCAATTTATACATATATATACATAAAGCAGCAGAGAGGCGTAGGCATACCTCATGATCCCAAATCATGTGATCTGAAACGCTTAAGTAATACTCTTCAGAGATTTTACAACCGCATCAAGCAACAAAGTTTAAAAGTTAGATTAACTTCAAGATTTTGCTTCTTGAAACCAACAAACTAAATCCAAGCGCACACTTCATCTGCTATAACTATTTTGCTAACATTTAGGGGGATAAATATGATGATTTTTATAAGTTTGGGTTTAATAAATTTCTAATATTCCTAATCATACAATGTGATACATTTTAGTTTGTATGGCGCTGCATATGGGAATGCAAATGAGTTCTACAAAGGATATGACTGAAGACATCCAAGTAAAGAAAACATATAAAAAATATTACTTTAAGTGAACTACACTCGTAGCCCTCGAGTTAACTGATCAATGAATCATCCTTGATAGAACTATAGAATAAAAGAGAACAATGCATAAATGGCCTAATCCAGTTTCTATCAAAAGTAAACAGTATGAACTACAACATAACAAAAACAAAAATACACAAAATTCTAATATAAAGAACCCTTGGACATCTTAGCTTGATATAAAGAAAGTGGAGGGGCATGATGGCTCAGTAACTTGAATAACACCTTCAAGCATTTGAATAACCTTTCTCTTTGTTGGTCTCATAAATGGATATTCGTGTATGCACCAAATACGAATCTTCACAAAAAAATTTAAGCTCTCGTCTCTCATTAATGCCTCCAAAACATTATCAACAAACTCATTCAATTTCCCTTGCTGAAAACAATCCCAGACCAATCAGTCAAAATTGTTTTATCTTCATCTCCACCAGTTTCCAAGTACTCCATACTTCTTCTGCATGAAATAAATTCAAGAAGCACCACTCCAAAGCTATACACATCTACCTTTATGGTGATCGGGGTGTTCCTAAACCATTCGGGTGCAACATACCCTTTTTGTTCCTCGAATTGCAATTATTGTTTGACTCTGATTGATCCTTAAAAGCTTGGACAATCCAAAATGTTCTACTCGATTAGTGTTATGAACTTCGAGTATCAAAATTTGGATGGTCCAAGGTTTTAAGGATCGATCAGAATAGAACTAATACTGCAATCCGATGAACAAAAGGGTATGTTGCACCGGAATTTTTCAGAAACACCCAGTCACTGTAAAGGTGGATGTGTATAGGTTTGGAGTACTGCTTCTTGAAATCATTTCGTGCAGAAGAAGCGTGGAGGACTTGGAGATTGGTGGTGACCAAGCGAAAGCAATTTTGACAAATTGGGTTTGGGATTGCTTTGAGCGAGGGAAACTGAAAGAGTTTGATGATAATGATTTTGCGGCGTTGAGTGAGAGAAGGAAACTTGAAATGCATGTGAAGATTGGTATTTGGTGTATACAAGAAGACCCGTACATGAGACCAACCATGAGAAAGGTTGCTCAAATGCTTGTAGGTACTATTCATGTTACTAAGCCCCCATGTCCCTCTCCTTTCTCTATTTAAGGCTAAGATGTCTTCGCGAAGCAGTTCTACTGCATGTGCCCAGTTTTAGCCGTTAACAGAAAAGTTATTTGTATTTGACTTTGTTCTATTTTCTTTTTTTATGTGTTCTAATTCACGTGCTTTGCTTATGATGGCTACTTTACTGGGCTAGCAATGTATGCATTTTTTTCATTTTTTTATTTTATACTTTAGGTCGGTGAGTAAGAGGATTTTCGCAGTATATTTTAACTTCTATGTACCACCAAACAAATTAAAATGCACGACATGTTTACTTTATCAAACCTATATCACAAGACGTAAACCTAAAAGGGGTCCTTATGCGCATAAGTCATAAACTATCAAGTTCAAAACCATCACATCTTGTTCCTCCAGTCTCCCAAATCCCCCTTGTGTCAGTTTTATTTTTATGTTTTCATTGCATAAACCTAACAGTTGCATTAGAGATGGCATTGGTCAGGCAGAGGGATTGGAGAAGGATACACGTGTCCTTCTGAGAATTATCGTACGGCAAGAATGCCGGTGAAGCAAAAAATGGCAGATAAAATACAATGTGAATATAACGGTCAAACAGAAAACAGGAGTGGACAAATGGATGATGTGATAATTAAAGTATGGGCATTCTAGTCACCAATAAGCACAACGGCTATATGTATCATAAAGGAAAAGTACAACGACGTGCTATCACTGACAGCCAAATGTCAAAAAGAGAAATAAATAAAGAGATATTTAAAAAGAAACAAACACAGATTAAACAATACTCCCTCCGTCCCATAATAATGTGCCCAAATTTGGATGTGTTGGGAATTAAGTAAGGAATAGTAATGGGTAGTTATTGTGAGTAAAAAAAGTGAGGTAGGAGACAAAGAGATGGGTAGGGAAGAGTAGTCGATAGTTGTTGCGAGTATGACAAGTGGGTCCCATAGAGTAAAGAAATATATATATATATATATATATATATATATAATTTCCATTTTAGGAAAATGTAACTTATCAATGGGACACCCAAAAGGGAAGTTTGTGCACATTGTTATGGGACGGAGGGAGTAAGGTAGAAATATTGAGAAAAGCTTGCAGAGAATAAACAGAGAATTTGACAGACTGCTCACCTTATTACAGAAGCTTGATCATGAAAAATAGATCTCTTCTGCAGAAGTCAGAACTTGGTAATCAAAGTACTCAATTCATGAAAACATATGCAGTCATCACATACAAAATCCAAGTATAAGCTTTTTTCGAAAGCTAGTTGATGGAAAGAAATATGCAGAAAGTAAAAAAGATAACAACTACCACTCTGAGGTTCGGAGAAACAGAAGCAAACTCTCAAGTGCAGACCAGCATCAATTATGATACCAAAAGTCATATGATTAGAAAGTGATCTGATTTCCACAATCTAAACCTCAAGGGACATTGAGGAAGAGCTGTGGTTTGCTGGTAGCTCCTGACCCCTTTGCCACCAAAAGTTGCATTCCTTGCAAAGTACACAATGGTTTTGTCAGGTCCTTTTTCATATCATATGGAAATAACAAAGAGATCACTGCCCTGGATTATTGGAAGTCAAATGCAATATTTCCGGACCGGAAATACCATGAGGTGACAGAGCTGGAAGGAATGAACCCACAGCTACTGTGTCATTATTTTGTGCCAAAAGCTGAAATAGGAAGGAACTATACATAATGAAGATGCCATGAACAAAATAAGAAACAAAAACATAAGTTTGAGTTTTATTGCCATTAATTTAGCATATGCACCAAATCCCGTTTTAGATCCAGGGGGGAAAGTGGATAATTTAAACAATGGGTACCAAATCGTGACAAATTTCGCGTGGGTGCAAAGTGGGATTTTGTGTACGCTTTATGGGGGGGGGGGGGAGAGGGGGGTTAACGTATTTTGGCCTAACAAAGATACAAGTGATCACTTATTGAAGTTGAAAGCCACAAGAAGTGATCTTAACTAATTGACGGTGCACCCCCTCGTCACAAAATCCGATCGGACAAACCAAATTCTTATGATGCGTCTGAGCAATCGCATTAACTTCAGTTCTGGATTCCTTTTCACCATCTTTAACCACTCTAACAAACTACTTTGCTGTAATAACATCTTTGGAAGTTGGCTGCATCACTGCCTTAAACTGTACCAAAATCACCCTTTCCCAGTTTTTCCTGGAACCCATTTGTAACTTCTGCTAACCCATTCTATATAAAACAGCTCAAACAGCCAAATAAGTTTCTACATTACTATTTGCTATGTTGAATCTGATTCGTCAAATGTACCTACGAGAATGAATGAAAATTCAGTAACTCTAGCAAGTCTTCCAAACACTTATGATCCAACATCTAGTGATAGCTTAAGGTTTCAGAGTCAGACTCTACTACACCCTCCGTTACTAAATAAATGTCCAAATTTCAATGGTATAATAATAATAATAATAATAATAATAATAATAATAATAATAATAATACTAATACTAATAATAATCATAATCATAATCATAATAATCATAATAATCATAATCATAATAATCATAATAATAATAATAATAATAATAATAATAATAATAATAATAATAATAATAATCATAATAATAATAATAATAATAGTAATAATAATAATAGTAATAATAATAAGGGACAGTTTTTTATAAGAAACACATTCATTTTGGGATAAAAAAATCTTGAAATTGGACATTCATTTAGGGGCGGAGGGAGGGAGTAACATATGTTGAAAGCAATTCTGAGGCAAGACACAATTTGATTTTGTAAGCTTAATATCATTAACTTGAGCTGTTAATCATTTCAAATCCAAGCAAAGCAACATAAAATTTTCAATAAAAATAACTGAATAAAACTTTAAATGGGTAGTTACTAATCAATAAGAATCTATGCCGGTAGATGATGATGGATCATGACTAAACACAATAGTGATACAAAAGATTTTGAATAAATAGAACAAGTTTCAATCCGACGGGAACCGAAATTAAATGAAATCAACTAAACAATCCAACCAGACAGAACTAGGGCAAATAGCAGTAGATAATTGGTTAATCTCAATCAAATAGAACAAGTTTCAATCCGACTGGAACCGAAATTAAATGAAATCAAAACCCTTGTATGGATTCATTTCAATTCGGATGCTGATTGAATTGGGAACAGTATAAAGTATTAAGCATAAATGTGAAAGAGCAAATGCAGGCGAGGGAAACGGAGAAAAATAGAAGAGATCGCAAACTTACCATGGAATTGGGGAGGGCAAATGGCACATTAGTGCACTTAAGTTTCACTAGAGTTGCAATGTGGCGTCCAACGTGCTTAACCGCTATAGTCAGAACCACCACCATCTTCCCTATCTCCGGCTGCCATCACCACTACACGCCACCCCTGCCATGCTTCCACCACCACCATTAACAAATTCGAAAACTCATTTGAGAGATTAAACTCAGATCTAGTTCTTCAAATTCAAACAATAAATAACAAAATCAAACAAAAATTCAAACAATAAAATCAGTAATTTCTCCCGAAATAAATAAAAAATGAATCTGCAATTCTCCAATCTGGGTTGAATTCTAGTCTACTCAAAACTTTTGTTGAAAGCATTTTAAAGCAGGTTGATTTTGAAAACAAATGAATAGTACATTTTTACATATTTGTTTCAAGCTCTTTTATACATGATATTTTTCTGTTTTTTATTAGTATTTTTTTAAGGTTTAATATATTTCTTAAAATAAAATTTATTATGTTAAGTAATAATAAGCTTTTAACATTGGATATTATTCTACTTTATATTTTGGATGTAAGAAATAAATTTATTATTTTATTACTCTTTTATTATTTTATTCTGTAAATATAATTAATAAAATGGTAACAATGATAACGTTTTAAATTTTAGGGGTGGATAATGTAATATTCTACAAAGGTCATTAGATTTCCCTTTAAATTTGTTAACTTTCATCCAATTTCGTTAGCATTCATCCAGTTTCGTTAGCATCCATCCAGTTTTAAGTTTTATTGCCACAGAATGTAAACATTATGAGTTAAATTGCCAAAAATGAAACGTTAGAAGTCACATTGCAACTCTGAGGAAACTTAAGTACACCAATGTGCCATTTGCCCGGGATAACGATCTCTTTTTTTTTTTTTTTTTTTTAAGCAAACAACACAAACTTTCGTTAAGTAATTTCAATAAGATGACACTCCACAACATTCGGAGGCTCGTCCCAAAAATGAGGATTTTGATCAATACGTTCAATCATAAAAAATCTATCCGCATTCATGAGAAAGTCAAACTCTTCTAGAATTAAAATCTCAACCTTGAATCAAATCCCCGTTGAACACTCTTACTAACAATGACCGGAGATCTACAAATGCTTTTCCAAGCATACCTTGGAGACGGCCTAATAGTGGCCTTCAAAAAATTCTCGCACGCATAATATTTGGCGTTGAAGACACGACAAAGTAAAGCGTTTGGGTCGACAATAAATGTCCAACCAAGCATCTAAAGCATTGCTATCAAGAGAAATCCGAACATCAGATAAAGGCTCTCAACACGATGGAAAAAAGTCAAAGACTCCCGACAAAGGAAAGAATACAAAGGCTCCCAACGAAGGGGAGAAGACAAAGGCTCCCAACAAAGGGGAGAATACATGTTACATTACAAATAAATCAATTTGATTGCATGAGAAAATTGACGGAGGGAGGAGCGCTTGCTATGGCTACTTCGACCACCACCATCTATCTTCGTCAAATCCATAATCCATAAATATTTTTAATAATCACTTTATACTTGTAAATTTAAATATTTGAAAAGTAGATTAAAACGCATATGAATTTTTAAAACTAAATTGTTTAAAGATTAGAAATTTTAAAAATGTCTATTAACATGAAATTTGAACATTCATATAAAGACGCAGAGAAAAATTTATTTTTTAAAACGGGTCATAATTATGATATAGTGGTAATTTTTTATATTAAAATTATGTCAAAATGATAAAGTTTATTTTTAATTGGTAACAATGTTGCCAAAATCAAAAAAAAAAAAAAAAAAAAAAAAAAAAAAAAAAAAAAAAAACGCGTTTCTTTTTTAACAATTGAAAAAACAGGTCGTCGGGACACGGCGACACCCAACACAGTAGGATGACCAAACCGGAACATGACCGTGACCGCCGAACCGGCCCGGCACCGTAACCGGTTTAACTGGAACCGCCACGACCGTAACTGTTGTAACCGTAAATGAGAAGGGCCAGTTAAGGTTCAAGGCTCCAAAAACCGCCGAAACCGGATGGACCAAACCGTAACTAGAACCATTAGAAAACCGTCAGAAAAACCATCAAAATCGTAAGATTTCTAACAGTTTTGTCACAATTTGCCGTTACTAACAGAAAGTTAACCAAAAAAAAGTCGTTTTGACTGCATTTCATCAATTTTATAATTTTTTTTTTTTTCAAAAAAAAAAAAACAAAATCGGTAATAAATAATTTAAAAACATTTTCTCCTATGCAAAAAAAAAAAAAAAAAAAAAAAAAACACCAAAACTGTGAACTGTGGGAACCGTGAATGGAACACGAGCCGATTAAGGTTCAAGGATTCCGCGAATCGGAACCGTGATTGGCCGACCCTACAACACAGCCCTACAACACAGCCCGCCACCATCTTCATCAACAGTTTCGTATTCACAACCCTAGTTCATTGCAAGCTGAATAGCGAGGGAGAATGAGAAATCATGGGGACGAGAGAAAAGGATAGAGATCTAGAACAATTGATACCACTGTGAGGATTAGGAATCAAAACTGATTTAAGTGGAGGAGATCACTCCAAATCGTCGTCTCCTTCCGCTACTCCACCGGCAGAGACGTATTTATTAGAATTGGTAAAAGGAAGAATCAAATTGTATTGATGATATAGCCTAGTATTTATACAAGAAATTAACCTAACTTGGTAGGCAAGTAATACCAAGTATCCTACACAATTAGGAAAAGGAAAAAGTAATTAACTATGACTAAATATCTAGACTATTAATAATAATATCACAAAGAATCTTTATCTTTATCACGCTCCCTCAAGATGGACGGGCGGTTAGACAGTCCAATCTTGACAATTAACTCCAGAAATCTTGGCTTAGGCAAGGCTTTGGTAAGGGCATCTGCTAATTGGTCCTTCCCCGAAATATGAGAAACTCGCAAGTTTTTATTTTGAACTTGTTCACGAACAAAATGATAGTCAAGTCCAAGATGCTTCATTTTGGAATGAAACACTGGATTGGCCGCCACATATGTTGCACCCATATTGTCACAATAAATGGTAGGTGTGGAATTGACCGAAATATGTAGTTCTCCCAATAAATTTTGTGCCACAAAACCTCTGCAGTTGTAGCAGCAACTGCACGATATTCGGCTTCAGTGGACGAACGTGCCAATGTTTTCTGTTTGCGAGAGCTCCATGAAAGCGGATTACGGCCAAGATAAACAATGTAGCCAGTAGTGGAAATATAATCATCCTTATCTCCCGCCCAGTCAGCATCCGTAAATGCATGTAGTGTAAGAGGAGAGTCACGACGAATAAGAAGTCCATGAGAGCTGGTGCCAACCAAATAATGCAAGACACGTTTTTGTCGGGCAATGCATAAACTGAGACAACCGGTTGATGGTAAAGGAGAGATCACACCGTGTTAGAGAAAGATACTGAAGTGTCCCCAGTATGGCATGGTATTCAGACTGGTTTGTGATCGGAGAGCCTCCATTAAGTGTGAGTGGCGGGTGCGGGATCATAGGAGTAGGCACAGGGCGAGCGTCAAGCATGTTGGTTCGAGTGAGAAGATCTTGAACATACTTATGTTGGCTGAGAAACAGACCGTTGGCATGGGGAATAACCTCAACACCAAGAAAATAAGATAAAGCTCCAAGATCCTTGAGGGAAAACCGAGAGGAAAGTTGAGATATAAACCTGTCGACCACATCAGAAACTGAACTAGTAATGATTATATCATCAACATATACCAAGACATATAGTAAATGAGTAGGAGCTCGAAGAATAAAAAGAGAAGTATCAGAGACACTAGTAGAAAACCCAAGTGTCATGAGATATGTTTTGAGTTCAGTATACCAGGCCCATGGTGCTGGTTTGAGACCGTAAATTGCCTGACGGAGTTTACACACATGGGTTGGTTGAGTTGTACTGACAAAACCAAGTGGTTGGACCATAAAGACATCCTCATGTAGGGTGCCTTGCAAGAAGGCATTGTTGATATCAACTTGCCGTAGGGACCAACCATTAACTGTTGCAAGAGACAGAATAGTACGAATAGTAGCGGGCTTCACAACGGGACTGAATGTTTCAGAGTAGTCGATCCCAGGACGTTGATGAAAAACCTTTCCAACCAAGCGAGCCTTATGACGATCAATAGACCCATTGGAGTGATATTTGGTGCGAAATATCCATTTGCATCCGATTAAATTGTGATCTGGAGAAGCCGGAACAAGATCCCAGGTGTTGTTTCGGATGAGTGCCTCATATTCAAATTGCATGGCTTCACACCATTGGGGAAGTTTGAGGGCTTGAGACACTGTGGTTGGTTCGGGTGTAACAGGTGAGAGGGTGGCCTGAAGGTTCAATTTTTGAATGGGTTTGATGATGTTGTTCTGAAGACGAGTTTTGGGACCAGGGTTAACAGGTTGGGGAGGGATTGATGGGGGCAGCTGAGGGTTTGTAGTGGGCAGAGGACTGGAAGGGAGGGGCCCGGGCAGGTTTGTAGTTGTGTCCGGTCGGGGAGAAGGGGAGGATCCGGGTGGGTTAACAAGAGGTCGGGCCTGATCATGGGCAACAGGTTATTGGGCAGTAGACGTGGAGGATTTTGGTGGTGAGGGGGAAACAAGAGTTTGAATACGAAGTGTACACTATGGGTCGGCTGTGGGTGGGACGGTGGCATTGGGAGCAGTAGATGCAAACGGGAATTCAGTCTCCACAAACTTCACATGGCGAGAAACAAATATTTTGGAGGATTTTGGTTCAAGACAGTAGTAGGCACTCTGAGTTGGGGAGTAGCTGAGAAAGACACATGGAGATGACCGAGGATCAAGTTTGTGGCTTGTATAGGGGCGAAGCCATGGGTAGCATAAACACTCAAAGCTTCAAAGTTTGGAATAATTGGGTTGTTGGCATGCGATTAATAAGATATGAGGCAGTGACAAAGGCTAGGGTCCAGTATTTGGTCGGCATATGAGCATGGGAAAGGAGGGACAAGACAGTTTCAACAATATGATGATGACGGCATTCAGAGTACCCATTATATTCAGGAGTATGGGGTGGAGAGGTGAGATGATTGATGCCATGAGAGATAAGAGTGGGACGAAGACCAATGTATTCACCACCATTATCACTGAAAATAGTAAGAATGGGGCGTTTAAAAAATTTCTCAACAAGGGTTTTAAAATTGGTGAAAACAGAGACGGCTTCATTCTTGTGTTTCAAGGGATAGAGCCAAATGTATTTTGAGTAGTGGTCAACAAAGATAATATAATATTTAAAACCATCAAAGGAATGTAATGGGGATGTCCAAACATCACTGTACAAGACATCAAGAGGACCAGAAGAAGTAATACTATTATTATAAAAAGGGAGTTTATGGCTGTTATTACAATTACAAGAATTTCAATAAAAGGTAGAACAACGAGGAATATTTAACTGGAAAGTATTACTAATGTGACTTAAAATACTAGATGAAAGATGCCCTAATATATGATGCCAGGTAGCAGTGTTGGAGACAAACACAGAGTTAACCACTGGAGGAGAGACTCGAACAGCTGAGAGGGAGGGAAGCCATTCATAGACACCGGATCTAGATTTGCCGTGAAGAAGAATGAGCCTAGTGCGGCAGTCCTTCACAAAGAAAGAATCAGATGAGAAGACAAGAGAGACATGATTATCCTGGCAAAATTTAAAAACATATATTATATTACGAGACACAGTAGGAACATGTAAGACATTATGAAGACGGAAGCTATGAGTAGAGGTAGAGAGAGAGAGGTGGAACCAATATTTGAGATGGGAAGCCCCGAACCGTCACCTATGAGAAGTTCCTCCGTGCCATCATATGGAGAGTGGAGAGCCAAATTATTGAGGTCATGGGTGACATGGTCAGTGGCACCACTGTCAAAAAGCCAATTGGGAGGAGGATTGTGAGAGGTCGAGGCTGTGTAGGCTCTCGGATTTGAGGGATTGGGAGGTCTTGGGGGCGGCCGAGGGGCAGTAGAGGATGGGTTGGTGTTGGAGTAGGTTAGTGTGGGAAAGTTGACATGAGGATAGAGTTGGCGGAAGCTAGGGCATTGGTTGAGAAAGTGGCCAAAGGTCTTACACCATTGGCATCGACCTTTATATTTAATTGGTGTGGTGTTGGAGGCGGTTGGGCTAGGGTTGTTGGTGGGGCTGGGGTTGGCCGAGTAGGTTGTTGTGGTGGGTTTATGGTTTCGGTTAGTTTGAGGTTTATTTGCATAGTGAACCGATGATGGGAAGGTGGCTGGAGTTGGTTTAGATTTGTGTTTAAGGGTGAGTTCACGGTTGAGAAGTTTTTCATGTAGCTCATCAGAGGAAATTGGGTTTTCTCTACTTTGAACTGCTTGGACAACACTGTCAAAATCAGGATCATTGAGTTGTTCAAGGATGCGGTCAACCACGTCTTCAGGATCAAGGGAGCGGCCGAGGGAAGTATGTTGATCTGCACTGGATTTTATTTCTTGCATGTAGTCGGTGATGGTTTTGGAGCCCTTAGAGATATTTCGAAGGCGATCCTTGATCTGTTTAAGATGACCACGGGTGGGGTTTGCATAGGTTTTTCAAAGAGTTTGCCAAATCTCTTGACTTGTTTTACATTGGGAAATTAATGTGACAAGGGAGGGTGAGAGAGTACCGGCCAGGGTAACCTAGGAGAAGTTTGTTTTGACGGAACCAAGTTGTGTATGCAGGGTTGTCAACCACAGTAGTGATTTGTGGAACGGGGTTGTCGGATGTTTGAGTGGGTTTTTTGGTTTCGGCTCTGACAGTGATTGTGCGTGGTGGGGCTGTGAGAGATCCATCTAGGTAAGAAAAAAGTGCATATCCAAGTAGCGTGGCTTCGATCTGGATTTTCCATGGAATATAATTCGTGGTTGTGAGTTGAAGAATGTGGGTGAGGTTGACAATAACAAGGGGTTTTTCCGGTTCTGCTGGGTTGGGGAGATTATGGTCTCCGGCGGCAGCCATGAGAAGGGTAGTTTAGGTGGCGACGGGAAAAATATTGGTGGCAGTGGTAGGTTAAAAATTTTGTTTTTGATTTTCGGATCTAGCTCTGGTTACCATATTAGAATTGGTAAAAGGAAGAATCAAATTGTATTGATGATATAGCCTAGTATTTATACAAGAAAGTAACCTAACTTGGTAGGCAAGTAATACCAAGTATCGTACACAATTAGGAAAAGGAAACAGTAATTAACTATGAATAAATATCTAGACTATTAAAAATAATATCACCAAGAATCTTTATCTTTATTAGTATTCACCTAATTTAATCCATTTTATTTGTTGATATGCTTATGTTTATGCCTTCCTGTTAAACTAAAAAAGTGCCAGGAAGATTTGAAATTGCGGCATGGAGTGTACTAGTGGAGTATGTGTTTGGGTAAAAAGTCCTGTTTTTATAGGGTTTAAAATTTAGGTTTACATATTAAACAGTTACCAAGGGGGTAAACTCAAATTCAAAATATTCATTTCAAGTTGTTCAAAAATGAAGATATACTCATTCTCATTTCCCCTTTTAACAATTTAATATGTAAATGTTTTGCCTTCATCTACTTTAATTCATTTCATACTCACAACTTGAAAATGAAGATAACCAAATCATTTAAGCTTGGGAAAAATCGTAATCCTCCCCCCTTCTGATGGCCAAGGTAAGGCCATTTTTATTCTTTTAGGTATCATTATCCTTTGCATAGATTATGAAGTTTGCAATCTAAAAAACGAACATTCAATAACATTTTCTTCTCTTTCTACTCCCTCCGACCCAAAATGGTCTTCACGTTTGACTTTTCAATTTTATTAAGGATATGAAAACTTGTTTCACTAGCCATGTTTTGTTTACACACTTTTAAGCCTAAATTGTACAAACGTGAAGAACTTTTTGGGACAATGAGAAATGGAAAATGTGAAGATCATTTTGGGACGGAGGGAGCATATTGAAAAGTAAATAAAAAAATCCCTATGAAAAGTAACAGCAGATGTATCTTAATGAATCAAACATAATAGGTAAATTATGAATAACTATTTTATATGAGTAATGAAAGTACCTGTTCCTTAATATACACTTAAACAGGTAAATTATTAGTGCACAAGAGGTCGACTGTCTTGACAGAGTAGGTCGACTGTCTTGACAGAGTAGGTCGACTGTCTTGAGGTGCAGTGTGTGTATGTAAAGTTATGCAGCGGAATAAAAGTAAAATAAATAGAAGAATTTAATGAGTAAATAATATGTGATAAGTGTGTGAATAAGTGTGAGAAAAAGAGACACAAACACAACGATATAACGTGGTTCAGACCTTAGCAACTCTCCTACATCCACGCCTCACTGTCCTCAACAGTGAAGAAGCAATCCACTATAATACTTCGTCAAGAAATTACAATAAATAGCAAGAAATTTCCCTCAGAATTTTCCAACCTAATTAGCCTCACTAATTAAGCTTTGTACTTGTTGCAAAGTACAGAAAAAAGAAAAAGAAAAGGTTTCACAAATGTGAAGGTTTGGTGATCTCTAAAATGGATCTTATGTAGCTATATGAGATCTAAGTTTTCTTATCTAAATTAGCACAGATTTATAAATATCAAGAGTGCTTTGACAATTTGGATTTGCTTAGAAGCTTTTGACAAATTGTATAATGGCTAAGACAGTGTATTGAAAAGAGGTATTGTCTTCAGTAGCGTAGAGGTCCTTTTATAGGTCTTCATATTATATCCGTTTGAGTTCCAACGGCCTTCAACATCTTGGAAATATATATGTCAGTCATTAAAGTTTGTGAACAGTGTTTTTGACTTTGACTATTTGTGTCAGTTTGACTGGGAAGAGTTGAACAGATTGGGTAAGGTCTGCTATCTTGAAGGTCTGCTATCTCGATATGTTTATGAAGATAGCAGACCAAGACCCATGCAGGTTTTGATGATTTCCAGTTTGCTTCTTTGTTCCTTCATGGAGTGTTCTTAATTTATTTGTCAAAACAATTAGTTAAGAACTAGGGTTCTAACAATTTCCCCCTTTTTGGGAAATAATTAAGAGATAGAGCAAAATCTGTAAGAGAAATCAATCTGTATTGAAACAAAACACAATTAGATCACAAAGAGATGTAAAGGTTAAGCTTACATCCCTAAAAAAAAAACATAAAAATCTGTTCAAGAATAATAAAGCAAGTATTGAGATAAAAGGACTAAGTGAAAAAGAGCTTCAATACTGTCATCACTTTGGTACTCTGGTTCAGGTTGTGCTTCTCCAAGATCTACTGCAGTTAGATGTCTTTCTCTTTCAAGATTCAGTAGATGGAGTTGCTTTTTGTTGAACCTGATGTAGTACAGCTTGTTGTTCCAAGTGAGGCTCATTCTTTCATCATACTGAATGCCATGGTTAATCAGTTGGCTCTTCTTTAGCAGAGGCTCCTTCTTTCCCAGTTTTCTTGAAACTGAAGGGGCAGGACCAAGTAGGAGTTGTCTTGTTTTAGCTTGAGCTCTTGATGGTTGTTGATCTTGGGTAAAGCTTTCTTGAGCCTGAGTGAACTCTCTGAAATTTCTTGGATGGGTTGATGCCTCAGTCTGGTCAACTGTCTTGCCAGCAACTGTTTCTTGAACTAGCTTGGTCAAGTCAAGTCTGAGTCCCTTCATTTGAGCTCTCACATAGTTCCCAACTGCATTGATGTCTTCATGTGTAGCAGCAGGAAATATGGATGGATATGCAAGCACAACTGGATCAGGTATGAGAGGGCAAGAGTATTGATGAAAAGGATCTTGAAGAGATGGTTCATTTGGGAAGATAGAAGGGCTGGGAAGGATTCCTCCAAATAATCTTTTGAGTGCATAGAAACCAAACATCTTTTCACAGACCAGTTTTTAGTATATTACTTTGATGAGGTTAATGCATTTGGTCAGAACCACCCCAGAGTGCATATGCAGGCCTTCATTGAGCTTGGGAGATAACCATTGGGAGAAAAACTTTTCCCATTGAGCCATTTTACCTCCATTCAGGCTTGAGGGGACAAGAGGAGTCTCATGGATGTAGAATTGGTTCATGGCTAGTCTGAAGGTCTTCCACTCATTGTGCACAAAAAATATTTTTCCAGCAAGCTCTCTAGCAGTCATTTTCAGCTGGGCTTTTGAGAAGGTCCAGTACTGACTGGAGATAGCTGAGCTCAGGATTTCTTGGGGAAACTCAAGATGGTCAAAGGGAAGACCAAGAGGAAGAATGGATGTGATAGAAAGATCCACTGGATGAGAAATGAACCAAGGAGGGGGTACATAGTAAAGGTGAAGCAGGTTGGTTGAGAAGAAGGGGTCTGTTGAGAAATTGTAAGGCCCAGGAGTGATGATTTCAAAAGAAGAGTTGGAATGAATGTGGGGGTCATCAATTCTAGAAGAAGGAGTGAAGGAGGAAGATTGACCAGTAGGGGGGGTTTTGTCTAGCCCAAGTTTTCTCCAGGTGACCTCAAAACCAAACTTTTCTTCTAGTTCATGAAATTTGGAAATCTTTTCCATATCAGATAAGGCAGAGTAGGCTTCTTTGTCAAAAGGATTGTCTTCAACAAGAATGGATTTTCCCTTTCCAGATGACATAGGTAGGGAGGAAGAGGGATGAATAGGTCTCTCAATGGTTAATTGGGTTGAAGGAATTGATTTTGGGGCACTGGGAAGAGATTGGGCAAGGTCAACTGTCATGGCTACAGTTCAACCCAGGTCAACTGTCTGTTCCTGAGCATCTTCAAGATTATCATTCCCCCTTTCTTTTTCAACTGAAGGCACATTACTATCAAGAATTTTATTCCCCCTATCTGTTTCAACAGATACATCCTCAAATTGTGATAACAGACCAGGAGTGGGCATGAATGAGGAAGAAAGAGGATCTGAAGATATAAGAGAGTGAGGAGGAAGTGAGGAAGCCTTTTTGGTTTGAGATTGAGTGAGGGTTTTAAGGGCTTCTGCAGCTTCTTGAGCTAATGAACTTAAGGTTTCAGTAGATGAGCTATGAGGTGCAGGGTCAAAGTCAAAGGGTTCAGGGGGAGAGATAGAGGGAGAAAGAGGTGGTGATTCTTCTTCAGGGATAATCAACTTTCTTCTCTTGCTAAGGGGTCTGACTGAGACTAGGGGAACCTCATCTAGTTTAATGGGCTCATTTTCTTTTTGAAGTCTCTTGTATTTTCTGGTGGGTTGGGGTTTGGATTTTTCTGGAATTGGAGTTTTTTTAGGTTTGGCTTTTGTTCTTTTGTAAACAAGAGAAATTTTTGGTGAAAGAGAAGGGGTTTGAGTGGTGCTGGGACCAGGAGAAGAAGGTGGAGGTACTTCAATAAGCAAGGGTGGAATGATTTTGGCTAGAGGTTCATGCACAGTAGGGTCATCATCCAGGTCCACTATCTTGGGTCCTTTTTCTTTCCTACCATTTCCCTTAAGGTTATGAACCATTTCAGCTAGGGTCTCTCTTTCAATATCACTACCAGAGATTGATGAGGTATGGGTAGGTGAATTTTCATCATGAGGGTCAGGATTAGGCTGATTTTCAGTGGGTTCTTGTGCCCTACCCTTTCCTTTATATGAGAAGGTATGAATGCTAAACACCTTATATTTGTGATGGACTGCTTGCCTATCATAAGGGGCTGGTACTCTAACTCTCATTGTTCTCCCAATATGAAGCAGAATCCCACTCATGGGTAGGTGAATTTTCATCTTGAGGGTCAGTATTAGGCTGATTTTCAGTGGGTTCTTGTGCCCTACCCTTTCCTTTGTATGAGAAGGTATGAATGCTAAACACCGTATATTTGTGATGGACTGCTTGCCTATCATAAGGGGCTGGTACTCTAACTCTCATTGTTCTCCCAATATGAAGCAGAATCCCACTCATGAATCTGTATAGACCGGGATTTGTAGAGGATTTGGATTTGATTTTGAGGGGATGATGGCCATACCTAAGTCTAAAGTTGGATAATAACACAAAACTCCAATTTGTGGTTTGAACTATATGTAACAGACACAACAATTGCTTCCCCTCATTGGGGCTCATAACATGGTGAGAAGAGGTCTTTCCACACAAACCTTTCAAAACTACATCAGTTAGAGTGGAGAATTTGGTTATAGACAGGTTTGGTACTTTGGTATGCAGGCCATCCTTCTATTGTAGCAGTTTAAGAGGAGTAATTGATGTTGGAATCCCAAATGTTTGTGATCATGTTAGGTTCATTTACAGTGCCATAAGTAGCAGCAACATCACTAGGGGATATGGTGTAGGAGGTACCTTGGAGAGTGAACTGAATGTTGTATTGCTGTGTCCAAACTCCATTGTCGTAGATGTGGGAGCAGAGCATCGGAAGAATTGGATGCTTGGCTTCCATGAATGTCTTTAGCTTTGCATTAGAGAGGATTTCTCCAATCCATCCACCAGCTGGATTAATGTAAAACGACTTTTTGATGCGATAACCATGCGCGGATGATGAATTCATTTTTCTAGGGTTTGAGAGAAAGAAACAGAGGATATAACGATCACTTTTGTTTGAATGAGGAAGAAGGGTTTTATAAGAGAGATTGGTTTATATAAAACGGTGGCTATTAAAAGGTTGGGGGACAACAGTAGAAAGATGAAAGGACATGCCCTTTAAAGAAAATTAAAAGGTGATGTGGACAAGCAGGTGACTCATCAACATTGTAACTGTTGAAACAGTAACTATCTTCTTTTTATGTTTACACAGAGGACATAGCGTAAACGAAGCAAACATTCTTTATTCCCTCAATAAATATTGACATGGTTAAGTCCAATATTCATCTATTAATCCATTGTATTCAGTCAGCTTGATTTAATTAGCATATCAAATCAACCTTACTGGAATACATCTTTTGAGGTCTACTGTCATCATTGTATCTACAATATTCATTCTCGAGGAGAATTAAATGATGTGAAATCTTTCTATATAAGAAGCATTGTTGGTGAATTATACATCACAACACCAAATATTCTGATATATAGAGAGTTCATAGTAAGATAATAGACCTTCTTCCTTCAAATTTTCTCAGCAAAGAATGGGTAGACTAACAAATATTTTTAGCCCAAGCAAGATGTCTGATCTTGTGAAGAAGTTAAAATTTAAGGAGAAGGAGGAGGAGAAAGTGGATAACAAGTTTTTAAGAGAATATAGGGAATATCAAGCACAAGAAGCCTTGATAAATGAGCAGGAGGTAGACCAAGTGCTTTCAAATGATCCAATGAAGAAGGTGGAATTGATGGAAAGGTCTATCAAGAAGGAGATGTGGCTCCATGCTAGGGAAGAGTTTATTAAGGAGGAAAGAAAGAAACTGAAGAAAGGGGAGGAGGTAGAGAGAAGGTGTGACATTGGCAAAGGTAAGGCCAAAATGTCATAGATTGAAGAAGATAAAGGACCTAATAGGTCTTTGCTTGATCTTTTGCAGGAGGAAAGAAAGGTTGATTTAGTGATAGGCAAGAAAGGAGAGAAGGGGGAAGGACAAGGGGACAATTATGATGGAAGTTCTTATACCAAGACCAGCTCATTTTCCCTTTTATCAAGCAAGTATTTTGCTTGCTGTAGTCCACTCAGATCTGGGAATAAGGAGGAGGGAAGCTTTAGATCAAATGAGGCATATGTGTTTAGTGAGAGTCATAATTCCTCTGGTACTTTCAGCTTCTTATCACCTTTAGATAGTTTTCCTAAGCCACAGGAAGTAAGGAATTGGTGGCCTAAATCTGTATGGCCTTCATCAAATCAGTCTGTCAAAGGAGTTGAGTCCTGGAGATGGGATAGTAGGCTCATGTTAGAGAGGTCTGATGAGTCTGGTTATCCATTTATTGGGATATCTCATGAAGAGGTGAAGGAGGAGGTAGAGACATCAGCAGAGTGCTCTTTTGTTGTAGGAAAATGGAAGTCAGAGGAGTAGTTTCTGAGAAATGAAGATAGTTGACCTAGTGGAGAGGTCAGCTGTCTTTGGTAGAGATAGAGCAGATGACACATTTTTGGCTCCTTTTGGTTTATAGGAGTAGGGAATCCCTTTATGGAACCTTTTTGTTGTATTTTACTCCTTTTGTATTTGTACTCCACTATATTTTAATGCTATTTCCCTTTTATTTGCTTGGCATGTTCAGCATTCCCATATTTGCTCTTAAGTAGCTGAATCTTTGTTCATCAAGTGCCTTTGTGAGAATATCAGCTACTTGATTTTCAGTGCACACATTAGAAAGACATATATCACCCTTTTCCACATGATCTCTTATGAAATGGTGTCTAACCTCAATGTGCTTTGTTTTAGAATGCTGAACTGGATTCTCGGTCATTGCTATAGCACTTGTATTGTCACAAAAAATAGGAATATGATCTTGAAAAATTCCAAAGTCTTTGAGTTGATTTCTGAGATAAAGGACTTGTGAACAACATAGTCCAGTAGCAACATATTCTGCTTCTGCAGTTGATGTAGCAACTGATGTTTGTTTTTTGCTGCACCAACTTACAATTCTTGAGCCAAGAAATTGACAACTACCACTGGTGGATTTCTTATCCAAGTTGCATGCAGAATAGTCTGAGTCAGTATATCCAATAAGAGATAAAGGAGATTCCTTAGGATACCAAATTCCAAAATCAGGGGTCCCTTTAAGGTATCTTAAAATCCTTTTAACTGCAGCTAGATGTGATTCCTTAGGATCTGCTTGAAATCTTGCACATAAGCAAACACTGAACATAATGTCAGGTCTTGAAGCAGTGACATAGAGAAGAGATCCAATGAAGCTTCTATACAATGTTTGATTCACACATTGACCTTCAGGATCTGCATGTAATTTTGCAGTTGTTGATAGAGGAGTTTTGGCTGTAGAGACATTTTTCATATCAAATTTCTTCAGCATATCTCTAGTGTATTTCCCTTGATTTATAAAAATTCCATTGGGAAATTGCTTGACTTGAAGACCTAAAAAGAAGGTGAGCTCTCCTATCATGCTCATTTCAAATTTTTCTTGCATAATTGATCCAAATTCCTTGCATAGATCATCATTAGTTGAACCAAATATAATATCATCCACATAAATTTGAATGAGTAAAATATCTTGGTTGGTCTTTTTGATGAACAGGGTTTTATCAATCTGCCCTTTTGAAAAACCTTTTTCAAGTAGAAAATTGGATAAGGTCTCATACCAAGCTCTAGGGGCTTGTTTGAGTCCATACAAAGCTTTATCCAGTTTGTAGACATGATCCGGGAATTTTGAGGATTCAAATCTAGGAGGTTGTGCCACAAACACTTTTTCATGAAGAACCCCATTCAGAAATGCACTTTTAACATCCATTTGATATAAAGTCATATTCTTGGATGAAGAGTAGGCAAGAATCAACCTAATTGCTTCTAGTCTAGCAACTTGAGCATAGGTTTCATCATAGTCAATACCTTCTTCTTGTCTATAGCCTTGAGCTACCAATCTTGCTTTGTTTCTGATGACTGTACCATCTTCATTCATCTTGTTTCTGAACACCCATCTAGTCTCAATAATAGTTTGATTTTTAGTTTTAGGAACAAGTTTCCAAACTTTGTTTCTTTCAAACTGTTCAAGCTCTTCCTCCATTGCTTCTATCCAATCTGCATCAAGCAGTGCTTCATTGATCTTCTTTGGCTCAATTTGAGATATGAAGGCACTGTACAAGGCTTCATCTTTAAAGTTTGACCTTGTTTGAACTCCACTGGCTATGTCACCAATTACTAATGACTCAGGGTGATTATTTTTGAAGTTTCTAGAAATAGGGAGATCAATGTATATTTTGGAAATAGGAATTGATCTAGGAATGTTGGGAACAGATGGTTCTTGAGTAGATGTGCTAGGCTCACAGTTTATCCCAGTCATGTTAGTTGAGATAGGACAAGTATCAATAGCAGGTCTATTATCATTGGTAGGTCTACTATCATTAGTAGGACAACTATCAGGAATGAGAACAGGGTTATTGAGAGCAGTTCCATCTTTAGCAACTGGTGGTAAAGGTTGGTTGTCATTGATTTTTGAGATTGTTGAAGGGAGGAGAAGGTTCAGGGGATATTTTGGGTAGATTGTAAAGAAGATAGTCGAGTTGGTCATTTTTAGAATTTTGGGAGAAAATGGGTGAAGGTTCAGGCAAGGAATCAACATTTCCAAGAGCTTCATAAAACTCATTAATCTTCATATCCCAGGCACTGGGAGATTCATCAAAATCCACATGAATGGATTTTTCAACAACCATTCTTCTTCTATTATACACTCTGTATGCTTTGCTGGTAGCAGAGTAGCCAAGGAATATCCCTTCAACACTTTTGGACTCAAATTTGTCCAAATTATTCTTCCCATTATTGTGAATGTAACATTTACTTCCAAAAGCATGAAAGTAAGAGATAGTTGGAGTTCTTTCATTCCACAATTCATAGGGAGTCTTCAGGTGGAATTTATTTATCAAAGTCTTGTTCTGAATATAGACTGCAGTTGTAACAGCTTCTCCCCAAAAATATTTAGGGAGGTTATTTTCAGATAACATGGTCCTTGCAGCTTCACATATAGTTTTGTTCTTTCTTTCAGCTACTCCATTTTGTTGAGGAGTTCTAGGGGCTGAAAAGTTGTTACTAATTCCTTGCTGATTGCAAAAATCTTCAATTCCAGTATTCTCAAATTCAGTACCATGATCTGACCTTATTCTGACCACTTTGATGCTTTTTAGATTTTGCACTTGGTTTATCAATTTGACAAGATGACCAAGAGTTTCTGATTTGGATTCTAAGAGAATGATCCAAGAGAATCTTGTAAAGTCATCAACTATTACTAGAGAATATCTTTTTCCTCCAAGACTTCTAGTTCTGATTGGTCCAAATAAATCCATATGAATGAGTTTAAGAGGCCTTTTTGTATCCAATCTATGCTTTTGAGATTTAGGTGGGCTAATCTTTTATGCCAGAGCCATGCCAAATCAGACTGATTATAAGATAGTAGACACATGGCATTAGAAGATTTAGTTACTTCAAGAGATATGCAGTACACATTTCCTTTTCTGAGGCCAGTTAGAATGATTTCATCATTGGAATTCTTTACTTGACACAGGTTATGGGAACACACAACATGAAATCCTTTATCACAGATCTGACTGATGCTAATCAAGTTGTGTTTGAGACTTTCCACATAAGAGACATTTGATAAGATAATGCTTTTTGTGATCAAATCTCCATGTCCTTTAACTCTGGCTTGAGAGTTGTCTCCAAACACAACATTTGGACCATCTTTTGGAATGAAGTTCTGCAGCCAATGTTTGTTGAAGGTCATGTGCCTACTACATCCACTGTATAGGTCACAGATTCCCTTATTAAAGTCCTACAAAATAATTAAATAAAAATAAACATGGTCCCCTTTGAATGATGGGTCCAGGAGGTTAGACAGCCTTAGGGACCCAAACTTTTATAATTTTCTTAGGAGGGCTGTTGTTTTTGGGACAAAGAATTTTTGGTTGAATGAGTTTAGGTATGATAGGATTTGGTACATATAGGGTGTCATTTTGAATTGTTGATGATGGTAGTTATGATGAGGGTAAGGATTATATGATTTGGGTGAGGTGTAGGTTTTAGGGGTCCTTGAAGAGCTATAGTTTTGACCTTTTCTTCCTCTGTTTCTGTTTTGGTAGGTATTCTGTCTTCTTGGACATCCTTGATAGGTCTGCTGTCTTCTGGATTGTCCTTGATAGGTCTGCTGTCTATAGTTGTATTGACCAGTTTGATTGTTCTTCCAAGTCTGAAATTGCTTTTTGGGGCAAGGAACATCATTTTTGTTGTTGGAATTGGTCATTTGAATATTACTACTGGAAGCTTGATCATGATAGCTGACCTCTTTCATTTTTCCTTTAGCCTCGTACACATCCTGTTTTGTTTGGACAGGATAGATGGGTTTTCTTATTGTTTTGTCTCCCATTTTGACCAGTAACATTTTTTCAAATTTCCTTTCCCCTTCTGGTAGCTTGTATTCAATCAAGGTTGGATTATTTGCACCTAGTCTAGTTTTGTCAAAGGGATGCCTTTGAGAGTAGATGAAATGAGACATAGCTGAACTTGACTTATTCCAAGTTTCAATTTTTGTTTTAATTGCTTGGTTTTCTTCATTCAGTATCTCTATTCTAAGGTTGAGCTCCTTTAGTTGACTGCTGATATGGAGGTGATTATTTCTGGCATTGAATACATCAGCATGAAGGTCTACTATCTCATCATCTTGCTGTTTATTCTGGTTTTGGAGGGTGAGGTTTTGGGTTTCAAGAAGGGTATTTTTGTTTTTGAGACTTTCTAGGTCCTTAGAAAATTGCAAATTTTCAGTTATTAAGACCCTAAGGCTTGATTCTCTTTCTTTCTCTGAATAAATAAAGTGCAAGCTAAATTTTTAAGACATTCAAGGTCAAGAGAATTAAAATCACTTACCTCTCTCAGTTCTTCTGCAGCTGCAAGGGCTTCAAGTTCTTCTTCACTTTCTGAGTCACCTCCTTCATTTTCCATTAGACATATTATGGCATCCATGTCATTATCTGAGTCTGAGGAGTCACTTTCATCATCACTGAATTTTGACAGGCCTGCTATCATGACCTGTTCCTTCTTTTCACCTAGCTTGGCTTTGGCACAGTTGAAGCAATTGCATCGAGAACTGTGTATAATGTCTTTGGAATATGATAACTTCTTCTGGGTTGAAGAATTTCTTGATTTCCTTGGTTCAGGGCACTCTTGAGAATAGTGACCTAATTTTTCACAGTTATAGCAAGTGACATCCTTCTTCTCAGTTTGGACTTGGTTAGAAGTGGATGCTGTGTTTCTTTTATCAAACATCCTTTTCTGGTGTCTCATAGCATTTTTAACAGCTATGGTAATCAGGCTAGGAATGTCTTCTTGTGTCAAGTGTTTGACTTCAAGTTTTTGAGACAGGTTGACTTTCGGAATGGCATTACAGATTAGGGAGTCAATGTCCTGTTGTGAGTAAGCTTTAGGAGCTTCTTGTGCAGCAAGGAACATGGTGTGAGCATTGGCTAAGGATGAAGCAATGGTGGGTAGTTTTAGAGCTCCTTCAAGTTCATATGGTTCCAATTTACCAAAGTATTGTTCAACAGTCATGGTTGGCCATTCAATACCTTCTCTTATAGGTAAGGCTACTTTTTCATATTCTTGGGGAAGGCTAGAAAATATTTTTAGACATAGGTCTTGTTGATCCAGTTTCTTGCCATGATCTGACACTAGTCTAAGTAGATCTTCAAATCTGTCTTTAGCAGCACTCACTCTTTCACCGGCAGCAAACTTGAAGTTATCAAGTTGCCTAAGTAGGTTATATAGGTTTTGTGCTCTTACACTTGTGTGCTTAGTGAACTTGGTTTTGATTAAGTCCCAGGCTTCTTTAGCAGTTTCAACTTTCCAAATTTCTTGGGCCAAAGAGTCATTAACATTTTTTTGTAAAATGTTTTTAACTTTTTGATTAGCTGTTACCAAGTGTTTTTCAGTTTCAGTCCATAGGTCTGGTGTCTTGTATTTGTCCTCTCCTCCATTTGTGTCAGGTTGAGTTGGAATTTTGACTTCTTCATGAAGCATAAACAAGTTCCAAACACTGTTTGAATCAAGGTAAGTTTTGATCTTAGAGGAGAATATTTCAAATGATCCACAGTCATCAACATGTGGAATGTCTTTCTCATTATTTCTTCTTGGTTGAGGCATGATGTTGGTGCTTCTGGATCATTCACAAGATGTTAAGCTTGAAGACACTTAAGTCTTTTAGAAACCAGCTCTGGTGCCAATTGAAAGTACATGTTCCTTAATATACACTTAAACATGTAAATTATTAGTGCACAAGAGGTCGACTGTCTTGACAGAGTAGGTCGACTGTCTTGAGGTGCAGTGTGTGTATGTAGAGTTATGCAGCGGAATAAAAGTAAAATAAATAGAAGAATTTAATGAGTAAATAATATGTGATAAGTGTGTGAATAAGTGTGAGAAAAGGAGACACAAACACAACGATATAACGTGGTTCAGAGCTTAGCAACGCTCCTACATCCACGCCTCGCCTCACTGTCCTCAACAGTGAAGAAGCAATTCACTATAATACTTCGTCAAGAAATTACAATAAATTGCAAGAAAATTCCCTCAGGATTTTCCAACCTAATTAGCCTCACTAATTAAGCTTTGTACTTATTGCAAAGTACAGAAAAAATAAAAAGAAAAGGTTTCACAAATGTGAAGGTTTGGTGATCTCTAAAATGGCTCTTATGTAGCTATGTGAGATCTAAGTTTTCTTTTCTAAATTAGCACAGATTTATAAATATCAAGAGTGCTTTGACAATTTGGATTTGCTTAGAAGCTTTTGACAAATTGTATAATGGCTAAGACAGTGTATTGAAAAGAGGTATTGTCTTCAGTAGCATAGAGATCCTTTTATAGGTCTTCATATTATATCCGTTTGAGTTCCAACGGCCTTCAACATCTTGGAAATATATATGTCAGTCATTAAAGTTTGTGAACAGTGTTTTTGACTTTGACTATTTGTGTCAGTTTGACTGGGAAGAGTTGAACAGATTGGGTAAGGTCTGCTATCTTGAAGGTCGGCTATCTCGATATGTTTATGAAGATAGCAGACCAAGACCCATGCAGGTTTTGATCATTTCCAGTTTTGTATGAGTGTCTTGATGATTTCCAGTTTGCTTCTTTGTTCCTTCATGGAGTGTTCTTAATTTATTTGTCAAAACACTTAGTTAAGAACTAGGGTTCTAACAAGTAACAATGTATTAAATAATTAGATCTGTAAAGAGCTTACCAGATTGAGTGCTTTGTTTGTTTCGAACTTGAAGCTTTCCAGACGTCTAGGATGACTTCCAGAATATTAACGTATGTCATGAAATACAAATTAGATTGAAGAGAAGGAGATGGTTTGTATAATTTTTTATGTGCAGCTAAAGGTTTGGTGTTGTAAAGAGAGTAATCGTAAGAGTAGTTGAAATTGGGCTTTAATTCTGTTTTGAGACAAAATAACTGTCTTTTTTTTATTTGCACAAGAAATGTAATAATTATCATGATTAGTGACAAAAGTTCCAACTTTACCCCTATTAAGTATGCAACTTTCTTACATTAATGTCTCACACTAAGATAATTAATAAAAAAGAACAAGTTTCAATGCAAGGATAAAAGAGACATTTAGCTCAAAAGTGACAATTATTTTGGACCAAAATTTTGGTCCAAAAGTGAGTTATTTTAGACCGGAGGGAGTATTGCTTATGGTTCTGGTAGGTAAACATATGTTAATGCCATTTATTTCTGGGCAGTGTAATGGTTGGGTGGTTAGGTGATAATTTATTGAGATCTTTAAACTCTATCGGTTAGGGTTGTACAAGTGCATGAAATATACATAGGTTCCCTGTCCTTTTTTTTTTTTTTTTTTAAGAGAGAACGAAATACAGATTGGATAACAATTGCCTTTCACAATTTCCAAATATACATCCGAATTTTGACAAACATCTAGAGTTTCATGAATCATTGGATGTATTATCTATATTTTCTCCATGTATTAATTGTTAGACTTATCCCTTAAATATTTTGATAAATCCTATGCTTTGAGGGATGTTCAAAGTTAAGTATAAATACCCTACAAATTGTATTGTAAGGGGGAGTGGAATTTGAGTTTATAAAATAATATAAGAATGTGCTTTGTGCCATCTTTTCTTGTTCTTTATCTATTCGGTGGATTTCGTTTAGTGGTGATGGATAAAAATCCACTGTAATAAAATACCTTGCAAGTGTACAAGTACCGAAGTAGCAATGTACCAATGTAAGGGTCGAACCACAGATACTCGTGGATAAACAAGTTGCTTTAATTAATGTAAAAGTAACAAAAGGGGTTTTTGATTTGATTTTATTAAACTACTTTAACTACTAAGCAAGGAAAAATAAACTAAAGATTTAAGATCACAAAGCACACAAAGATTGAATTCAAGATAACGAAGATTCACAGATTGGGGTTCACAACTATCTTCACTCTATGCTATTTTTTATAAAAAAGATTACCAAACTTCTTCAAGAAATCGATCACTTAGATAAGAGTTGGGACGGTCTGGTCACCGGATTGCAACCTTATTATTATCTTTATGTGATAAATTCTGCTAGGTCAACAACACACACAAATAATTTATTAAGTTCTTAAGAACAATTGATTTTAGATCCTTTTGATTACCGCTAGGTCCTCAATTAAATCTATTCAATGAAATCTAGGTCAATGTAAAAACTATCCCCGCTAGTGCAACAATTAAAACCCTAATGATTTAAAGATCAACAATATCTATCTATAAAGTTGAAATCTTTAAACGAATTAAAACAATTCCAATGAACAAGAACAAGATTAATATTAATTAAGTACGATTTAGCATAGAGATTTGATAGTGCTACTCCCAATCCATGAACAAAAAGATTAGCTACTCATCGACATAGCAAAAATCACAAGAATATAATTAAAAACCATAAACCTGGATAAACGCTTGATGATGAAATAAAACTCCAAATCTTGCTTACAATCTTCAATACTAAGAAAACCAAAAAGAAAGCATAAGATAACTATTCTGAAAACCTAATCTATTTAATACATGAGAGAGGAGTCCAAAATAAGGAAGGAAATATCAAAATAATTGAAAATAATTGTTTCCCAAAATTCCTGGCGGCTAGGCTAGCGGGCACTCGCATAAGACCAAGCGGGCGCTCTTGTTGACAGTGCGTTTAGCCGTCTGGTGAGATTAATTCAAGCGGGTGCCTGGTTCAAGGCAGGCGGGCGCTTGGTGCCTGTTTCTGATTTTCTCTTTTTCTTCCTTTCTTGACTTTGACTGTCGTTGACTTTGACTTTGGCTGACCTTTGACCTTTGACCACTGGCAATGATGGTCTTCAACACTCTAAACATCTAGGACTTTACAATAAACAAAATAACACTAAAAAGTGTCTTAAAACATATAAAATACCAACAAAGTTCCTCAAACAAATAAAAACCAAAATTACATCAAACTATTCTAGATTACATCAAAAAGTCAATAAAAATACTCTGAAAATGTAGAGATAATACATGATAAAACCGATTCATCAAATTCCCCCCACGCTTAGACCATTACTCGTCCTAGAGTAATATTCCTAACCCCACATCTAAGCGCCGGTCTAATAAGCATAGCATGGAGGAAAATGATACTTATCTTCTCTACATCTCCCATCAACCAAGTCAAGAACAGGATAAAAAAAATCACTCGGAGTGTAAGGAACTCCGCTCCTTATAACTCCCAAAACAAAAACATAACAATGGCCCTAATTGATATCACACCAATAATGAGAAAATATACACATATCCAACTAGGGCCCACACATCAAAGCTAGGGGGAACTAAAACGGCCTATGTTTCCCCCACACTTATCGTTTACTACGTTCTCCCTAAAAAAAAAAGAAATCAAAGTTAAGGGAATTCCTTAACAATGATTTACCTCATAAGTAGCTCCAACACTCCTTATTACTCCAAAAAGAAATATGAGGATTTTCTATCCTATCTCCTCTAATCCAAACCTCCTACGTCAAAATAAAATCCTACCCAACACTCCAAACCTCCCTTATGTCTCCTACGCCATGGAATTTGTTCTCTTCCTCTCCTTTTGCCTAGGCGCCCATTCGGGTTTTCACCTAGCCTCTCTTTTCTTTTCTATTTTTTATTTTTATTTAAAAACTAACAAAACTATACAACAGGTGATAGAATCAATCAACCAACAGGTAACCTACCCCCAAACTGAAATGAGCATTGCCCCCAATGCTCACACATATAAAGTGCACAAAATATAAGGATAGGGATACCTCAAACCGATCACTGCGGAGGCGGAAAAATGTGATCCCAAGGACCTGGCATACCCGAACTTGAACTCGACCCCTGGTCCGGTCCTCTAGAGAACTAGTCCCAAGTGGCCCCAGCCCATGCATCGCTAGGTGGTGGTGGTGATGGAGGTGTATACTGCGATGGAGGGGGGGATAAACCATCGGAGGAAACTGGTCTTCGGGAAAATGATGCGCCATCATCCGACGCCTATAATACTGTTCCTCCTGCACATTGGCGTAAAATTCCTCCTCCAGTCTGCTCAGCCACTCATCATTATCATCCTCTCGGCACTGCCGCTAGCATTTGCTGCTGCTGATATTCCTGCAGCCTCTCATCCACCCCATAGATTTGCCCAGACACATAATACTGCATCTCTCTCTGAGTCATCGGTGGGTCCTCATCCATATCCATCTGAACTGGGGCTGGGCCCCGTCCTCATCCTCCTGCTACTCTACTCTCAATAGTAGCTTTTATCGCAGTGGTACCTAGAGATAAAATTTTGGGGAATCCTGCCATAGGCACCCCCGCCCTCTCTGCCATATTAGTGATCATGATAGGGTACAGATAATTTTTGTTCTCCAGGTTCTGGGCCCGATCCCCCATCTCACTGTGCATTATGCCTCCTATGTTCACAGGCATCCTCCTGATCATGGCATAAAGCAAAGGGGCCCTATACCAGTGGACCTCTTGATAATGAGAGGTAAGCATGATCCTCTCACATATAAATCGATACAGCGCCCGCAGCTCCAATCACAGCTCCCTAATGTGAAAAAGGTACCCATATCTGATAGTACCCCTATCAATATACACACCAAACTCTGCCAAAAACAGAGCTATAGACTCATCTAATCTCTCATGCAACTCTCTCTTCAACCTCCAGTAATCACAATCATCTACCCCACATCATTTGACAACCCATAAAAAGTATTTATGGCCGCAGCGGACGCATCAACATTGAATCCCCTCACCCATACGTTGGTGGCCTCAGTCGCCGAATGAAAATTCGCGTAGAATTCCCTTACCAACAATGGTTAACCCATCCGGGACGGTTTGGCCAATAATTTTTTCAATTTGTAAAAAGCAATCACTTCATCCAGCCCACAATATTTTAGGTCAAATCCTATCTCTACAGTCACCCCGTTATGTTCCTTATTTTCAAAATAGTCCTGTGATGCTCGAGAAACAAACCGGTCATTATCAAAATCTAGATTTACTTGGGGGGGGGGGCGAACACGACGACCCTTTCCTTTTGGAAGCATTATCACATCACAATTAACCCACTCAAAGCTCTACAAAAAGCTGAAAATTTCTTACCGGAGGGTCGCCGGAAAAACTTGCCGGAGTGTCGCCGGAATCTTCGCCGGAGTTGGGGAAGATGATAGCACCGGTACGCTCTTGACTCCACAAACACTTTACCCTTCTGTAGCACCTTCAAATTCCACCCCGAACACCTTCAAATCAACCTGTTTCTCTTCCTTCAAAGTTGAACAAAAACTTGAAATTTTCGGATTAAATGGGTGAATTGGCTTGAAATCTTGGTAATGGGTGTGTAAAGAGTGATATTTGGATCGAAATTGGTGGTTTAGGTGGTGGATTTGTAGTGAGAGAGAGATGGGTGTGATGGAGTTTTTAGAGAGAGGAAGAAGTTGGGGAAGATGTGGGAATAATTAGGTTTAAGTTTCCCAAAAAACTCTTTGACCATGCCTTGGACTGACCAACCGGCACACCGAGCGGGCGCTTTTTTTTTTTTTTAGCTCCAGTTGGATTGAATCTCTGCACATCATCACAAGCGTAATATCCTTTATAAAAATTAAAATGACTCAATAAAATGAAAATCTTTTGGAGGGTGACACTATTTACACTCCCCTAAAAACCCACAAACTCGGAGACATCCATAAAGGATGACACGAACAACTTTTTTTTTTTTTTTTTTTATGAATACCACCACCGCCAAACCAAAAGTGTGCTATGTCCTCATGGCAGTAAAGAAACAACACATTCTTAATTAAAAAATGATGATAAACTGAAAGGGAAAAACAGGAAGCCATAAATGACATACCTAGTTGGGTTGCCTCCCAACAAGCGCCTTTGTTTAACGTCGTTAGCCTGACGGTGGCCCCATTATTATTTGGGATGATGATTAGCCACCTTGACTCTGGCTTTTGCTTTTCTGCCTTTGGCCCACCTTAACTGTTCTTTTCCATTAATGCCCACAATGGCCCACACATTAAATCCCTTTTTAATTAATTCGGGGAAAACCCACGGGATCTTTGAGGCTCCCTTGTGCCTTTTCTTTTTCACTTTTGGGCTCATTTCCTTCTTGCTAGTACCTGTAAAACACGAAGAAGCACGAGTGGTACAAGATTTAATATGAGGCACCGACTTCAAATTGAAGTGGACTAGGGGGTGAAATGGACCATCACTAGAATGGTGTTCGTCTGGCTTATGGGATATGGACATGGCATGAACGTCCGCATTATCCCTAATTTTCTCACCGCCATTCAACACACTCTCCAATTTCCCACTATCACTCTTATGCCCTACGTGATCATGTACGCACTCACTTACCTCAGCCATAAAATTACATGAGTCCTCATCAGTCAAAGAATGTTTCATAATGTCATGCACAGGGATATCTAAATGTTCATTAGCCATACACATTGACAATGTCCCATTTCCCACATTAATTATGGTGTTGGTGGTCGCCATGAATGGTCGCCCAAGTAATATTGGAGATTCACGGTGATTGCCAACATTATTAACAGTTTCAAGGACAATAAAATCAACAGGGACAATCAACTTGCCTACTTGAACTAAAACATCCTCCACAATACCCAACGGTCGTCTAATGGAACGATCAGCGAGGTGAAGGGTCATTGTAGTGGGTTTTAGCTCAGGCAAGCCTTACTCAAGATATATGTGAAATAGTAATAAATTGATGCTAGCACCAACATCTAACATCGCCTTCAACTCGGTAGAATCCCCCAAAGTAATGGAAATTGTGAAACTTCCGGGGTCCTTTTGTTTAGGTGGGAGGCCTTATCGGACCACAGCACTAGCACTCTCTCCCATGATCAATTTCTCCTCTTTCCCATACTTAGGTTTCCTGGAGTTAATTTCTTTGAAAAACTTGGCATAAGCCGGGATATTTTTTATCACATTCAATAATGGGAGATTAATATTAACTTTTGAAAACACATCATATAACTCCGACATTTGTTTATTCAACTTGTGCCTCATAAAACTTCCAGGAAACGGCATAGGAGGTACATATGGCTTGGGAGTGGGAGACTCAGTATTAGAAGATTTTCCCAATCCATTTGTACCTTTATCAACAACCTTACTTTCAAGAATCTCGACAGCAGGAGGAGACATGGAAATAGGAAGTACCTCATTATTTACCTGATTTACATTATGTAGGACAGTAATGGCCATGGCTTACTGCGCTTGACTTGGAAAAGTTCCTGGCTTATGTGCTTGTTGGCCTTCAGCAAGTTGACCAATTTGGGTCTCCAACTTTTTGTTGACAGCTTCCTGCTGCTTCATCATCATCCTCATTTGCTGTTGCTCTTGCATCATTGACCTCATCATATCCTCCAAAGATTGCTTGGGTTGCTATTCTAGATTCCTTTGTTGGGGAGGAGGATAGAGTGATTTTTGTTGAAACTGATTCCCTTGGTTATCCCTCCACGAAAAATTCGGGTGATTTCTCCAATCTGGATTATAAGTGTTAGAATACATACCACCTTGATTCTGTTGTGGGGGATAACCTTGTATTGCATTAACCTATTCAGAATCACCCTGCGCAACACTTGGGCAAACATTAGTAGCATGAGTGTTAGATCCACAATTACCACAGAAATCAGATACCACATTAGCACTTGATGAAGCCATATTAATGTTAAATTTAGCCAAATTTTGGTTCATCAAGGCTACCTGTCTAGCAAACTCATCTACCCCACTTAACTCATGCACTCCCCTAGGTTTCCCTCTAGAGCATTTTTCTTGAGAATTAGCTCCTAACATCTCAAATAAATCTTGAGTTTCAGCAGCAGTTTTGGCTCCTAAAAAGCCACCTGCTGCATTGTCAACCATAGCTTGGTCAACTGCACCCAACCCACCATAAAATGTTTGATGTAAAAGGGCCTCAGGAAAAGCATCATGGGGACACTGCACTTGTAACATTTTAAATCTATCTCACGCCTCATGAAATGGCTCACCTTGGTCTTGAGTAAATCCTATAATTTTTTGTCTAAAGGTGGCCAAAGTGGCATGTGGGAAAATTTCTTAAGAAAAATATCATGCAACCCATCCCATGTAGTAATACTCCTAGCAGGAAGTAATAGTAGCCAAGTTTTGGGTGCCCCTTGAAGAGCAAAAGGGAAGTATTTAAGCCTTAATTATTCGTCAGTCACCCCATCCTTAACTGGGAATCCTGACACAATCATCATATACTCTCTCAAAAAGTTCAAAGAATCCTCACCGGGAAGACCCTGGAACTTAGGCAGTTGACTAAAATAATGGCCCTTTGCCTCATAGGTTTTAGTTGCATCAGTCAAGACAATGCAGGACACAGATATGTCGACCTTAGGCCTAGCATACTCTTTCATTAAAGGATTATCCATCACTACTTCACTTTCTTCTCCCTCGGTGGAAGAAGTTTCCAATTCACTTAAAACTACCTCTATCTCGGTGACAAAAGTCTCAGATTCAGACTCACTAATAGAGGGAATGCCCCTATCAAGTCTGTCAATATTATCGTTCAAAGGGACCAACTCGGGATCCAATGAACATCTACCAAACATACACAGATTAAATGAACTTGTAGATCACAACAAGTCCCCGGCAACGGCGCCAAAAACTTGGTGGATAAAAATCCACTGTAATAAAATACCTTGCAAGTGTACAAGTACCAAAGTAGCAATGTACCAATGTAAGGGTCGAACCACAGAGACTCGTGGCTACACAAGTTGATTTAATTAATGTAAAAGTAACAAAATGGGTTTTTGATTTGATTTTATTAAACTACTTTAACTACAAAGCAAGGAAAAATAAACTAAAGATTTAAGATCGCAAAGCACACAAATATTGAATTCAAGATAACGAAGATTCACAGATTGGGGTTTACAACTATCTTCACTCTATGCTATTTTTAATAAAAAGATTACCAAACTTGTTCAAGAAATCGTTCACTTAGATAAGAGTTGGGACGGTCTGGTCACCAGATTGCAACCCTATTATTATCTTTATGTGATGAATTCCACTAGGTCAACAACACATATAAATAATTTATTAAGTTCTTAAGAACAATTGATTTTAGATCCTTTTGATTGCGGCTAGGTCCTCAATTAAATCTATTCAATGAAATCTAGGTCAATGTAAAAACTATCTCCGCTAGTGCAACAATTAAAACCCTAATGATTTAAAGATCAACAATATCTATCTATAAAGTTGAAATCTTTAAACGAATTAAAACAATTCCAATGAACAAGAACAAGATTAATATTAATTAAGTACGATTTAGCATAGAGATTTGATAGTGCTACTCCCAATCCATGAACAAAAAGATTAGCTACTCATCGACATAGAAAAAATCACAAGAATATAATTAAAAACCGTAAACCTGGATAAACGCTTGATGATGAAATAAAACTCCAAATCTTGCTTAAAATCTTCAATACTAAGAAAAGCTAAAAGAATTCATAAGATAACTGTTCTGAAAACCTAATATATTTAATACATGAGAAAGGAGTCCAAAATAACGAAGGAAATATCAAAATAATCGAAAATAATTGTTTCCCGAAATTCCTAGCGGCTAGGCAAGCGGGCGCTCGCATAAGACCAAGCGGGCTCTCTTGTTGACAGTGCATTTGGCCGTCTGGTGAGATTAATTCAAGCGGGCGCCTGGCGCTTGGTGCATGTTTCTGATTTTCTCCTTTTCTTCCTTTCTTGACTTTGGCTGTCGTTGACTTTGACTTTGGCTGACCTTTGACCACTGGCAACGATGGTCTTCAACACTCTAAACATCTAGGACTTTACAATAAACAAAATAACACTAAAAAGTGTCTTAAATCATATAAATACCAACAAAGTTCCTCAAACAAATAAAGACCAAAATTACATCAAACTATTCTAGATTACATCAAAAAGTCAATAAAAATACTCTGAAAATGTAGAGATAATACATGATAAAACCGATCCATCAAGTGGTGAACAAACACAACCCTGTATCTCTTTGGTAGATTCCTTAGAGTGGTGAGTTGTTTATGCCCTGTATCTTCAAGGTGGATTCCTTGAAGTGGTGAGCATATATATATCCTTGCTCTCTCTTTTCTTTAATTTTTCTTTCCGCTACGTTTGCTCCGTATCAAGTGGTATCTAGAGCCCAGTTATAAACAACCTTCTTAGCATTGTTTAGTCCGTGGGTATTTTTGTCTCAGTTTAAAAATCATTTTATCCGATTCTTCTTCTTCATCTCTTATTTTCTTAAAAAAAAAAAAATCAATTCGTCATGGACATTTCTTGGCCTTTTACTAGTACCATCACTCAAGAACAATTTCTTGATTGGTCCCTACCTCCAAATTTTGATGAATATCCTCAAGATCAAAAAGAATTTTCTTTCCAAGAATTCCAATATTGTTCCCCTCCATGTTTTGACAAATGTGTGGGTTATTGTCAAATTTTTTGATCTATTTCATGTTCCTTGCCTTCGAAAATTTTAAATGTTTTTCGTAAAATTTCATTAAATCGAGCAACAGATACTGTTGGGTATGCTTATCACTTAACCCTCCTACTTATGTTAGAATTAATTTATACCATCACCTGTGTTTATTTTAAGGACTTTAGGACCCTATGTAAGAAGTTTTGTAGCTTCAATTTTTAGCTAAGTCCTCTTTATAGACTAGGCTTAGTATCTAGGGCGGAAGCTATAATTTCATGGTAAACATAGCAAAGGCAAAGCATGGTGCGCACACCTTCCATGCGCAGCGCATCCCTTCATGCGCAGCGCATCACCTTCTGCGCACTCCATGCGCATGAATCTCATGCACACTCAGACTTGCCTTAATTCTCACTTTCTGACCTTACCTTATGAAGCTTGGAAAGCGTCATAACAAGCTACGCTTTTGAATGAGCCAAAATTGTTGATGTGGACAAACGACAAAACAAGAACACTCAGCACACACGAAGATGGAGATGCTCCCCTTGTTTGAAATTCAAATCTGAAGACAGCTGTCACTCTTGAAGATTTTTGAGAGCTGTCAACTTGATGTCTCCAACGGCTATAAAGGACAGCTGCGCGCCAATCACAAAGCGACAGCACATAGTCCTTGCTCTGCTCCCTAACGGCTAGTTTTTGGGGCTCAGCTATAAATAGCATGCTCATCCCCTTTTTCCAAGCTGCTGGTGTGTTGCTTGAGAATTACTTAAGATTTGCTTTCTAAGAGAAACTTTGAAGATTTGAAGATTGCCTACAAGATTTTCAGATTTCTAAGATCAACCTTCATACCTTCATACTTCACCAAGCCCAGATCCTATAAAGCCTTTGTAACACCAGAATCTTGTGCTCTCCATCTCATAGATTCAAAGAGCCCAGATTTCTGATACACACACACACACCTCTTGAAGTTTCGATCTCATCGATCTTACTTCTAGAGATACCGTGTGCAAGGAAAATAAGAAATATGAAGTACAAAAGAAACAAGAAGAGTTGCAAATGATGGCAAAGCCAGAAACATTCTCCTAAGCACTCTAAGCATGGCTATGAAACAACAAGTCATGCATTATGCTACCGCCAATGAGCTATGGGATGCTATTGAAGAACATATAGAAGGAGACACCGTGTGCAAGGAAAATAAGAAATATGAAGTACAAAAGAGATTCAACAATTTCTCTCAACTCCCCGGTGAAACCTTAAGACAAACTTATGAACGCTTTTGTGAAATTATAAATCTATGTATTTCACTTGGCATGAAGTTTTCGAACAAAGATTTAAATGTCAATTTTCTTCAAGCTTTTGGATCAAGATACCTACATAAATCTAGCGCCCTAGAAGACGCTGGAACTTTGGATGTGTGGACACTTAGAAATCTTTACGCAAATCTCAATGTCTATGAACTCAAGCTTCAGCGTATAAGTGAAACTGAAGGAAAATCCAAGTCCATTGCAATGGTGGCGCAAAGAGAAGAAGCACCTGCGCAAGCTCAAGTTCAAATTGAGAAAAGCCCAGATCCCAAAATTTCTACTTCTGAGCTATTGGACATGGATGATGAAGACTTCGCTTTATTTGTGAAGAAATTTCAAAAGTTCAGAAAATTCTCAAGACCCAGATCAAACAACAAATTTCAAGGATCGACTAGCAGAGCTCCTCCAAAGTTCACGAGGAGTAGTGATTCTAAAAGAAAAGAATATCTTGTATGTTTTAATTGCAGGAAACCAGGACACTTTGCTTCAAGCTGCCCAATTCCAAAATTTGAATATATGCAGAAGAAGAGCAGCCATACTCCCAAGTTCACTCCCAAATTCACTCGTCACAAGGGAATGGTTGCTGAAGAAGAATCACCAGCAAATGAGCAGAACACTTGGATCGAAACAGACTCAGATGAGAGCGATGAAGATTCTGATGATGGACTCGTTTGTTTGATGGCAAATGATGATGAAGTTGATACTTATGATTCTGATGATGACTACTCCAAAGATGTTCCTGATATGAATGCCTTGAATAAACCTATTAAGAAATCTGCAGGTTTTTAAGAAGAGAAAAGGAAGAAAGGACAAACCATCAGCGAGCTAGTTGAACAAGGATTTCTCACTCCGGCTCAAAGCGATGGTGGATTGTTATTTTCACGATGTGATCTAAGTGCAAGGAACAAGTTGAGAAAATGAGCTTACATCAGACCTCAAGTTGAACCAACTGCTCCAATCTCCAAAATCAATGATGATGAAGTGATTGCTGAACAAGAAAAATTGTTCAAAAAGGCTGAAAAGGTAATCACTAGATTTGATAGTATGAAGGAAGCTCTAGCACTATCATGTGATAAAATTTCCCAGCTTAAGACCGAGAAATCTCTACTTAAATCTGAACTCACCCTCCTTAAGGAGAAGATAAAGAGCATGACTCCTCTTACTGTTAAAAACACTTTTCTAACGGAACAGAACTCACTTCTTAAAGTTCAAAACGATGAATTGGTTGCTCAAATTACTGATCTTAAAAAGATTACAAATGAGTGGTCCAATTCTCGTGTCACTATGGAGAATATATTTGAGTCCCAAAAAGTCAGTGGTGATAAAAGTGGCTTGGGATTCTCATCAACTAGTAACTTTAAATGTGATGTATGTGCTGAAAGAGATAGTGAATTTACAAACCAGCAAACTTTTAAAATTCCCAAGGAAAAACATTCTAATTCAATGGGTAAAGGACAGGAAAAAGTCAAGAGACAAACATTCCATTATGTCTACCCAACGAAGCAATTTGGGAAAGATATAGCTACAGATGAATCATCCTCTAGCAAAATCCCTCTTGAAACCAAGAGCGCTCCTTCTACAAGTGATCATTATGCGCCTAGGAGCCATGCGCCTCACCGCCATGCGCATCCTAGCCCTATGCACACTCCTAGAAAAAGCGCTCCAAAATTTCAAAAGAAAGATTTTGTTAAGGCCGGCTCATCTGACCCAAAGAAGAATGCTATCCCTAAGAAAAGTAAAGAGTTTGTGAAAACTCATGTGATTGGTGGCTTTCAACATTGTTCCATTTGTGATTGCTTTGGACATAAGGCTGTGGAATTCCTTTTGCGATTCACTCCCAATGCCAAAGGACGTAAAAATCCTAAGGTCAAGCAAGAGTGGGTTGTCAAAAGTTGCTAACTCTCGGACCCAAAAGGAATAAAGGGGACCAGTTCTTAAATGTTTATATTTCAGGCTCCTTGCTTTATGGCTGGATCTTCAAAAGCTAAAACGTATGAATGGATTCTCGATAGTAGATGTTCAAGACACATGACTGGAGATGAATCCTTACTTGAAGATGTTCATGAAGAAAGAGGTCCCTCAGTTACATTTGGTGATAATAACAAAGGTCAAGTTGTAGCATATGGAAAGCTCAAGAAAGACAAAGTGTGCATTGAAAGAGTCTCTCTCGTCGAAGGACTCAAGCACAACTTATTATCCATATCTCAATTCTGCGACAAAGGATTAGAATGCCACTTCTCTTCAACACAATGTCTTATCAAGAATGGCAAAACTGGAGCTATCTTACTCACGGGTTATCGTAAGACAAATATTTACATTATTGATTTCCATAGTATGAACTCTAGTACTAATCTTTGTTTTGTAGCTAAAAGTGTAAGCGAGAACAGTTGGCTATGGCACAAGCGCATGAGTCACTTGAACTTCAAATGTCTATCAAAACTCAGCAGGGAAAATCTTCTCAAAGGACTCCCCAAAGTTGCTGATCATCATGACAACAAATGCGCAGCTTGTCAACTAGGCAAACAATCAAAGCAGTCTTTCTCCAGCAAGACAAATCCCTCAACTTCAAAATGTTTGCAACTGCTGCACATTGATCTATTTGGACCAATTACCAGTACAAGCGTCAAAAGAAATAAGTATACTTTAGTTGTGGTGGACGATTTCTCAAGATATACATGGGTGGAAATGATGATCTCAAAAGATAATTGTTATGACATTCTCACCACTCTATTCAGACTGCTCCAAACCCAAAAAGAAGATGACATCATTAGTGTTCGATCTGACAATGGAACAGAATTCAAAAACAACGGTGTTGCTCGATATTGCAACGATCATGGGATAGATCACAACTTCTCAACCACTGGAGTTCCACAAAAAAATGGTGTAGTGGAAAGAAAGAATAGGACGTTGATTGAAGCAGGAAAGACGATGATAGCCGAAGCGAAGTTGCCTAAGTACTTTTGGGAAGAAGCTATCAACACTGCATGTTTTACTCAAAATCGCTCCCTCATCAACAAACGTCACAACAAGACTCCATATGAACTATGGCGTGGAAGAACTCCCAACATTGCTTTCTTCAAAATCTTTGGTTGCAAATGTTATATCCTCTACAACGGAAACGAACATAGAGGTAAATTCGACGCCAAAGCCGACGAAGGTATTTTTGTTGGGTATGCTAAACAGTCTAAAGCTTTTCGTGTTTTCAATAGATTTATATTAGTGATAGTTGAATCTGTACATGTTACTTTTGATGAACATTCTCTCCTTGAGCCACATTTGGCTCCAAATGTTTCTGATGATTCTGTTGAGTCCATTGAGACAGGTGCACACATACCAGCTGCGCATACACAAGACCAGAATGTATCAACACAAGGAAATCCATCTACATCAGTTGCGCAAAGCATTATCAATAGCGCACCAAGTAGAGCTTCAGCTGCACCTAACCATGCGCCTAGAGATTCTTCCAATGCGCATCAGTCTACTGCTGCATCTGGTGTTAATCCCACTTTCAATTCTGAACCAGTTCTTCCTCCAAATTTTGATGATTTTAATACTGGTGAAGATGTGCCAATTGAAGACCTTCAAATTACTACAACTCAACCTAACTTACCTCCTGAAGTTCGTGAAGTTAGAGATCACCTAATCACTAACATCATTGGTGATCTTCATGATGGGGTTCGTACAAGGAGAGCTACAAACTTTGATGCTTACACTGCATTTATCTCTCAAATTGAACCAAAGAAGGCTGATGAAGCGCTCCAAGATCCTAATTGGGTTGTTGCTATGCAAGAAGAACTCAATCAATTTGAACGATGTAAGGTTTGGACTCTTGTTCCAAGACCAAATGATCAAGGAGTGATTGGTACGAAATGGGTGTTTAGAAACAAGATGGATGAGAATGGAACCATCACGAGAAACAAAGTAAGATTGGTTGCACAAGGCTATAGGCAAGAAGAAGGAATTGATTACGATGAAACATTCGCGCCCGTAGCAAAACTTGAAGCTATCAGATTATTTCTAGCTTACACCGCTCACAAGGACTTTAAGTTATATCAAATGGATGTGAAGAGTGCATTTCTGAATGGTGAACTCCAAGAACAAGTCTACGTTGCTCAACCACCTGGGTTTGAAGATTCACAATTTCCAAATCATGTCTACAAACTCCAGAAAGCTTTGTATGGACTCAAGCAAGCACCAAGAGCATGGTATGATACACTATCCAAGTTTCTCATCGAAAAAGGCTTCACTCGCAGTAAAATCGATACCACTCTTTTCATTACCAAACATAATGGTCATAAATTACTTGTTCAAATTTATGTTGATGATATTATATTTGGTTCTACTAATGAATTGTTGTGCAAGCGCTTAGAGAAACTAATGAAGAGCAAGTTTGAAATGAGCATGATGGGAGAACTCACATTCTTCCTCGGGCTTCAAATCAAGCAAATGAGTGGGGTATATTCATCAATCAAGCCAAATATACAAAGGACTTAATCAAGAAATTTGGACTTGAGAACGCCAAAGCATACGATACTCCAATGGCTACCGGCAACAAACTTGACAAAGACTTAAAAGGTAAAAAGGTTGATCAAACACTTTATCGAGGAATGATTGGCTCACTCCTTTATCTTACTGCTAGTAGGCCTGATATTATATTTAGTGTTTGTGTCTGCGCACGTTATCAGTCTGACCCTAGAGAAGCGCACTTAATTGCTGTGAAACGTATAATACGATATCTCTCTGGCACTGTTAACCTTGGACTTTGGTACACCAAAGATTCGAACTTTAAACTTGTAGGTTATTCAGATGCGGACTACACAGCATGCACAATTGACAGGAAAAGCACGAGCGGCACTTGTCATTTCCTTGGATATCGACTTGTGTCTTGGGCCAGTAAAAAGCAAGCTGCAGTTTCTATCTCTACAACTGAAGCAGAATATATCGCTGCTGGAAGCTGTTGCTGTCAAATTCTGTGGATGAAGCAGCAATTAGTGGACTATGACATCAAAGAAAAAAATTGTCCCATTTATTGCGACAACACTTCAACAATTGTTGTTTCTGAAAATCCTGTCATGCATTCGAAGACCAAACACATCGACATTAAATATCACTTCCTCAAAGACCACGTGGAAAAAGGGAATATACATCTAGAACACGTGGGAACCGATTATCAAATCGCCGACATTCTTACAAAAGCACTTGATGCTAAGAGGTTCATCTTTTTGAGAGGTGAAATGGGTATGCTTGAACTTAGCTAAATTTTGTCAATATGATCTGTCAATACTAATGATTTTATTTGTGATAAAATTTTAAGTTAGATATATATCATGCGCCTGCGCACAAGAAGCGCCCTTAGCTATGCGCATAAGGTAAATCAGTTGTTTCTTTATAGAAACTCTGCGCAATACATTGCTGCGCATAACTATCATGCGCATGACCTGTAGACCTAAGGTAAGTTCTCTTTTCAATAGTTTCACTTAGGTCCTTGACTTCCTGAGTTAGCATAATTCGCAAGGATACTTGTGTAATTATTATTTTCCCTCGTCATTATTTTTGAATTTTTTTGGGGAAATTACCTTTCTGCCCTCTGCGCACGTCCCACCTCATTTAATGCAAAGGCATTGAGTGACGCACATTTAATGCTCGTTGTGTGCTGATTATGACGAAATAGGAGAAGATTCTTTTTGACCTTAAATGACTGACACACGCGCGCGGCTAGGCTTTTTCACGCGCGTTCCTCATTGGTACACGTCATTCACGCATGCGCCTCACCTGCGCGTGCGCCTCACTCACCTGACTTTCACCAACTTGTTGTCAGCGCGCCGTGACGTCATCATCCCTTTTTGATGACTATAAACCTCCTCCGCCGTCTCTCTCTCCTCACTTCTCCTCTGCTCACTTCCCTCAACCGCCTTTCTTCTTTCTCAAATTCTGACTTCTCCCTCTCTTTGCACTCATCAATCTCACTCTACTTTTTTGAAAAATCTTCCTTATATATCATGGCTCCAAAGAAATCATCTACTACATCTTCCAAGAAGCAAGAGGATCCACAAATGGTAAGGATTTCAAACTCAAACTTTCTATTTTCCGCCATTGAAGGTCGAAGGTCTGAGATTTTCCCCTTTCTGATTTCTCTATGATTCGTTGCTCGTTTTTCAAATTATTTGTTTCTACGTGTTCGATTTACTCTTAGCTTTTCATTTATGTAATTTTTTTTACGATCAATGATCATTTGATGTGTTTTCTGTGGAAATTTCGAATATTTTGTCTATTTGAATTCTCTTCGTTCTTTTTCAGATCTTGGTTGTTTGTTTATGTTATTGTTGTTATGGTTTACTTGTTTGTGTGTGATTTTTCATTTCGAACATTTTGATGTACTTTTTATGCATTTTGGAGCACTTTGACATTTTTATGTTCTTCGTGTTCTTCGTGTATTCAATACATGTTCTTCGTGTTCTTGATGAATAGTCATATGACAAGCCTTGATATGATTCTTGATTGTGTTTCTGCTTTTCGCGCCAATTTTAGGCGTTTGGTTTAAATTATGTGTTTTGAACATTTTTACCCTTTACATATCTTTTTCTAAGTATGGAGTCTAGTTCATGCGCTGCGCATATTGCTCATGCGCATGCGCTTCTCTCCATGCGCATGTCCAGACCTAATTCTCCACCTTTGTTTTGCGCAGAATCTCAATTACTTTATTCCTGGATGGGAACTTGATGTGGAAGACCTAAAACTGGATGCGCTAGGACGCTATATGGTTGAAATCATGGACAAATTTGGGATTTTGCCTCTCTTCTCTAGAGGCCAGGACTTTATTCTTCCATCTTACATCGATGAGTTCTTCAGCAATGCAGAAGAAATTGAACGAATGTACAACGACATCTCAGTCCCTTGTCTCAAAAGTTCTATCCGCGGAGTTTCTATAACTATCAACTACGCGCATATCAGACAGACGATGGGTTTACCAGCGTGCAATAAGAAGAAGATACCTCAGGATGTGCAGGACAGTGTTGCGCAGAAGCTTATAAGGATTCCTACTCTGGTTGGTCAGTACAACAACCATGATAGGAAAGATTTTGGGGAATTGATGTTCCACCTCTGCACTCTCATTGGTGACACTATCAACTGCAAAAATGGTAACAAGTCAACATTCATCAGCAAGCAATGGATGTGCTGCGCTGCCATTTACAAAAAGAAGAGGTTAAGCTGGTATGAAATTATCTTTGATGAATTAGTGCGTTGGGTGCGCGTCTACAAAAAGAAGGCAGCTGATCCAAAGAAACCAGCCAAGTACAAAACGCATTGCAGAATTCTAACTGCAATCTTCATGCGATTCCCATCAGTGTGCAAACTGGTGGAAGAGGACCCCTCTCTCAAAGTTGATGTGACTTCCACGCACACGTATTCAGGCGTATTTCTTCAGAATTTCTGCCGTGAAGTAAACAACTTTGATTACTGCATGTACTGGGCTGCTGACCCCATTAAAGTGTTTGACGATATTCATCCTGAAAATCAAGGATCGCCTCCTATATCTAGTGGTGAGATTTATGAGGCATCTTCAACTGAATCTGATTCTGAAAACGAATCCTTCTTTGAGCCGGTCCCAAGCAAAGTAGGAGACAAAGAAAAGGGCAAGGGTATTGCTGCTAATGCGCCTCTACGCAAGAAAAAGAAGGCCAGCAAATCTACAGCTGCCCCAGGTATTAAAATCAAAGAGCCTACTGCGCAAACTCCGAAGCGCAAGGCTACTGCAGACCCTGAGCCTCCTAAGAAAGCCAAGAAGGCCAAGGCTCCTTCGCCTGAAGAAAAAGGAAAAGCTAAGGCTGCTGCGCCTGTTGAGAAGAAAGACAAGAAGAAAAAGGCAAAGGAATCAAGAACACTACTGGATGAGTCTGATAAAGACATCCAAGTAGAAGATGATGCTCCTGCGCCACCTCCTCCTGCGCCTAAGTCAAAACGAGCCTCTACTCCTCCTCCTGCGCCTCAAGAAGAAGATGAATTTGAAGGTGCTTTCAATGATCCTCTTATCAGCCCTTCCAAATCTACTGGAACTTCCAAGGCTGCTCAATCTCAGGGGGAGAAGCAAAAGGAGACTGCAAAGCCCATGCGCAATACTACTTCTAGTGAGGATGAAGTCCCACTATCTGCAAAGAAGTCTACTCCCAAGCGCCGGGTTAAGAAGGTTGCCACCAAGAAGAGCGCCTCAAAGCGAACCATGGAAGCCTTATCTGATGTTGATTCAGATCCTTCAAGACATTCTCCTCGGCGCACTGAAAAGTCTGCGCGTGATATAGCAAGGGAAGCAAGACTTGCTGCAGTTGCGCAAAGAAATACTACGCAGCAAGCCCCTCCAGTCTTCATTGATGGTGAAGGCTTTTCTCATGATGCGCCTGATCCTACTGTTTATAAGGATGCGCCTATAGTTAAAGATGGTGAAGACTCAAGCTCAGAAGATTATGAGGTCTATCGTTCTCCTATCCATGCGCATCACTCTCCAGTTCATGCGCAAGAGACTCCTGCTGCTGCTGTCACTCCTGTGCAACCTACTGGAGCTTCACAGACTTCTCCAATTATTCCTGTTGTAACTCCAGCAACTGCTCCCTCAGATCCCTTAAGTTCAACAACTGACATGCGTCAAATCTTGGCCATGCTCCAGACTATCCAGGCTAATCAATTTGCTGCGCAAACCCAGCACTTTCAGGTGGTCACTGCGCAAACCAAGATTCAAGAGCAACTGGATGCACAGTCTACAAGGCTCGATGCGCAAGCCAGTTTCCTTCAGGCTATTGATTGTGCCATTAAGGGGGAGAGTTCTGCAACAAAGGCAACCAGTTCTGAAACTATGCCTCCTCCCTCAGGTTCTGCTGCTACGCATGCATCTGGTTCTGGTACTGCGCCCTCTCAAGATTTTTATCTACTGCGCTAAGATATCCAGCATAACTTCGACATAATCTCTTCTGCACTCACTAAGATCCCCTTTGTGCATGGGTTGAATGAAGGTTTGTTTTCCTTAGCCAAAACCATCACAGAAATCATTCAGATTAAGTCTGCCAAAGTCATAAAGTCTATTGACAATTTTGCGCCTACTGCCTCCAGCTCCTCCTCCATTGATGCGCTCAAATCTCATATGACAGACTGCTTAGTTCAGTTCAGTGACACTTTCAATGGAAGAATGAGCTAGGCTATGCTAGATATACAAGCCAGTCAGAATATGGTTCAGGTAGAGCTAACCAAGACTTTGGTTGAAGCGCAGAAAGAAATTCAGGACTCCATAGCTGCGTCCCTTCAATCGTTTGGAAATCAGATGGGGGCGTTTGAAAATTGCTTTAACAGGATTTCTGAAGACATCCAAAGAGATAATGCGCTGATGCGTGATGGTATGAAGACTCATGTGAATCTAGTGGTGGAATACAACGCCAAGTTTTAGCAACTGAAGATTGAGTTGATGAACAAGTTTACCAGCTTGCAGAATGAGATGCGCGAAGCACTGCAGCGAATTCATATAGACTAGACTTTGTAATCTTTTCGTTTTGCTGCGCAATTGTAAGTTTTTGATGCGCAAGGTCTTTTTCTTTTGATTTTTCTTCCATTGTAAAACTTGTACCCTGTAACTCTTACCTTTCAAGTTTTAATGAGAAGAATGCATCATTGCACTTTCACAAAACCTTGTTTAATTCAAACTTTTCGTTTGTGGAATATTGTATATCTTATAAACTTCATGCGCATATCCTTAACAGATCATATTTCATTGCATGATGTTTAAACATTCAGTTTAAACGCATACTAAACTTAAACTCATATTATTTGTATGCTCTGAATGATATTTTCTGTCTTTCCTATATTGTAAGTTAATTTCTTTTGGATAGACTAAAAATCTATAGCATTGGCTAGTGTGTACATTGACTTGAGACATGATTTACCATTTTTTATTCTTATGGACATGTTATTATCAAGTACAATGAATTGCCTTTGTTATAGTAGGTAATGGCATCAATCATTTAGGGGGAGATTGTTGGGTATGCTTATCACTTAACCCTCCTACTTAAGTTAGAATTAATTGATACCATCACCTGTGTTTATTTTAAGGACTTTAGGACCATATGTAAGAAGTTTTGTAGCTTCAATTTTTAGCAAGTCCTCTTTATAGACTAGGCTTAGTATCTAGGGCTGAAGCTATAATTTCATGGTAAACAGAGCAAAGGAAAAGCATGGTGCGCACACCTTCCATGCGCAGCGCATCCCTTCATGCGCAGCGTATCACCTTCTGCGCACTCAGACTTGCCTTAATTCTCACTTTCTGACATTACCTTATGAAGCTTGGAAAGCGTCATAACAAGCTACGCTTTTAAATGAGCCAAAATTGCTGATGTGGACAAACGACAAAACAAGAACACTCAGCACACACGAAGATAGAGACGCTCCCCTTGTTTGAAATTCAAATCTGAAGACAGCTGTCACTCTTGAAGATTTTTTAGAGCTGTCAACTTGATGTCTCCAATGGCTATAAAGGACAGCTGCGCGCCAATCACAAAGCGACAGCACATAGTCCTTGCTCTGCTCCCCAACGGCTAGTTTTTGGGGCTCAACTATAAATAGCATGCTCATCCCTTTTTTCCAAGCTGCTGGTGTGTTGCTTTTGCTTAAGATTTGCTTTCTAAGAGAAACTTTGAAGATTTGAAGATTGCCTACAAGATTTCCAGATTTCTAAGATCAACCTTCATACCTTCATACTTCACCAAGCCTAGATCCTATAAAGCCTTTGTAACACCAGAATCTTGTTCTCTCCATCTCATAGATTCAAAGAGCCTAGATTTCTGATACACACACACACCTCATGAAGTTTTGATCTCATCGATCTTACTTCTAGAGATACACCGGTTATTGTCTAGGATTTTGTTCTTTCATAGATTATAGATCTTTGAGTTAGTTTTGTTCTACCTCGCTGTAACTTGTAAACTCTCTCATATAATAAGATCTCCATTAGAAATCCAAGACTAACCATCTTGGTAGAGGACGTAGATCTTTTCCCGATCGAACCTCTCCAAATAGCTTGCCTATTGTTTGTGCTTTTCATTCTACATTTAAGCTTTACTCATATATTTTTTTGTTTGATCTTTGTAGATTGTCTTGCATCGTTCGAAGTGTGTTTGTGAGCTTTTTGCCTTAGTTCCATCTTGCGCCTATCTTTAAGCTAAAACTTAGTGCGTGCTTATTTACACTTCTGCGCATACTCCCTGTGCATAAGTGATTGCTTTAAGACTTCCGATGTGCATTTCACACTCTTGATGCACGCTATACTTAGCCAAATTAAGAGTCATGTGCATACGCCATTGCGTTGCAAAAGGGTTTGAAAAGAATTTTAAAAACGCTATTCACCCACCCCCCCTCTAGCATTTTTCATACCCTTGTTGCCCTTCTGGGACCAACAGATACTTTTGAAAATATTAAACTTGATTGCTTCTACCAAGATCCTTTTGATCTAGATTATTCAACCATTTCCGTTTCTTGGTTCATCAACAAGTTAATTATTGATCATTTTCTCACAACTTGTTGGAGTGAATGGATGGGTATGGTCACAAAGGTGATAAAATTTAAAGTTCACCGAGTATACAAAAAGAGAATTCAAGATCTATCATTCCAAATGCTTGAAAGATATTCTACAGATTCTAGAGAGGCGTTGGCTAAAATTCGAGGATGAATTTTCTTTCAAGTGGGGGAGTATGACGCGGGAACCAAATGGTTGGTATTTGACAGCCTCGATAAAGTCAATCCACTTCTACATAATGTATCTTCCAGTTCGTTCATCCAAAAATTACAATAAATATATCATCGGAAATCTCTAGGAGTCTAGATTCGAACGCACTTTTCAGATCAGCATTTGGAGTTTCCTAGAGAAAGTTATGACAGTTTCCTATGCCACGTCCACCTCTTCCTCTCCTTGTTGCCATTGGGGAATGGAATAAAAGCCTAGAGCGTAACCCAAGCTCTGGATACCAAATGATGAAGAAGCACGACTTGAAGATGACGGTCCAAAATATGATAGTGATGGCGAACATGAGCGAGAAGAACTCGAGCCCGAAGAAGGAGAGAGCTTAGTGATTCAAAGAGTTCTTGCAGCTCCTCCTAGGTAAGAAGATAACCAAAGTTGGCTTAGGCACAACATTTTCCGGACAAGATGCAAGTCACATGGAAAGGTGTGTTCTCTAGGTATTGATGGGGCAGCTTTGAGAACTTTGTTTCTCAAGAAATGGTGGACAAGCTGAAGCTCGCAACAATACCACATCCTAGTCCATATTTCGTTTCATGGATCAAGAAGGATAATGAGGTAAAAATTAATAAAAAGTGTCTTGTTTCATTTTCAATGGGAAAAACTTATCATGATGAAGTTTGGTGTGATGTAGCTCCCATAGATATAGGCCACATTTTGTTGGGTCGACCGTGGCAATTTGATAGAAATGTCATCCATGATGGTAGAAAGAATACATATTCTTTTGTGGTGGGGAAAACTGACATTGTTCTTTTGCCCTCAAAAGATGTTAAAAGTATCAAATCGTCCGCAAAGGATGAAAATGCATTGCTTACTTTGCCGCAGCTTGAGAAGGAAGCGAGACAAGGAGGTGTGCTTTATGTTTTGGTGGATAAAGAAGCAGGACATCTGGTGGAAATACCAAGAGCTGTCAGCCCACTTTTAGAAGAATTCAAGGATATTACTCCCAATGAACTACCACATGGCCTTCCACCTCTTCGAGAAATTCAACACCAAATTGATTTAGTACCTGGAGATGTCCTTCCCAACAAATCTCACTATCGCGTGAGTCCAGCAGAACATGAAGAGCTTAGTCGTCAGGTGGTGGACCTATTAAATAAGGGCCATATCAAGGAGAGTCTAAGTCCATGTGCTGTACCGGCCTTGTTAACGCCGAAGAGCGATGGTTCTTTGCGAATGTGCATGGATAGTCGGGCACTAAACCATATAACCATCAAATATAGATTTCCTATACCCAAAATTGACGATATGTTTGACATGCTGGCTGGTGCACAAGTGTTCTCCAAGATTGATCTTCGGAGCGGATACCATCAAATAAGAATCAGACCGGGAGATGAATGGAAAACGGCATTCAAAACAAGAGAAGGATTGTATGAATGGCTTGTAATGCCCTTTGGCTTATCTAATGCTCCAAGCACATTTATGCGGGTAATGAACCAAGCTCTTCATCCTTTCATCGGTAACGTTGTCGTAGTTTATTTTGATGATATTCTTGTATATAGCAAGAATTCATCGGATCATCTTGACCACTTGAGGGATGTTTTACTAACTTTGAGAAGAGAGAAGCTTTATATAAACCTCAAGAAGTGCTCTTTCTTAACAAATCGACTAGTTTTTCTTGGCTTTGTTCTAACTCCGTCAGGTATCATGGTGGATGAAGATAAGATAAAGGCTGTTCAAGAATGGCCCACTCCTAAGAATTTTCATGAGATGCGAAGTTTCCATGGGTTGGCTTCATTTTATCGCCGATTCATTAGAAACTTTAGCTCGATTGCAGCACCGTTAACTAATTGTTTGAAGAAAGGAGAGTTTATTTGGAGTTCAGAGGCAGAATCAAGTTTCAAAAATATTAAGGAGCGACTATCCAGTGCACCTGTTCTTGCGCTCCCAGATTTTGAAAAGGTCTTTGAAGTGGACTGTGATGCATCTCATTTGGGCATCGGGGGAGTGCTCAGTCAAGAAGGGTGATGCATCTCATTTGGGCATCGGGGGAGTGCTCAGTCAAGAAGGGCATGCAATTGCTTTCTTTAGTGAAAAGTTGAATGAAACAAGGAAAAGGTATTGGGTAGTCGACAATTCCTTCATCTTCTGGGTAAGTTGGGCGTTCGTGAACTACACGCTCCAGTATTTGTGTTGTTATTTTGAGTTATATTTTCCTTTCTCAAATATTGTAAATAAGGTATGAGATAATGTTTAGCATATTTGTAGAGATTTGGGTAGGATTCTCCTTGTTCATCAAGGATTGTATTGTGTATATATTTGTGTATCACGGCATTACATAGGCAAGAGAGAAAATAAGATATTCTTCCTCCATGAACTTCTCTTATGATTTGTAACTTATCACTTATATTGGAACTGAGTTTGATTCATGTCTCTACACATTTCTTCGTTACATAACTTCATCTTCCCAAAATATCCACCTAAATTAAATACTAATAAACATTTAAAATGAAACACATTTCTGCTGAAAAAGACTGACAAAGCATATCTTGAAGCTGGATCCAGTCCAGTACTGAGCTCTACAGTGTAGCAAAATTTTCAGGATAGTAATCCTCCTAACAGTTACAAATGTATCAATATATGTAAATATCAATATATACATATATATATATATACATAAAGCAGCAGAGAAGCGTAGGCATACCTCACGATCCCAAATCATGTGATCTGAAACGCTAAAGTAATACTCTTTAGAGATTCTACAACCGCATCAAGCAACAGAGTGTAAAAGTTAGATTAACTTCAAGATTGTGCTTCTTGAAACCAACAAACTAAATCCAAGCGCACACTTCATCTGGTATAACTATTTTGCTAACCTTTAGGGGGATAAATATGATGATTTGTATAAGTTTGGGTTTAATAAATTTCTAATATTCCTAATCATACAATGTGATACATTTTAGTTTGTATGGTGGTGTATATGGGAATGCAAATGATTTCTACAAAGGATACGACTAAAGACATCCAAGTAAAGAAAACATATCAAAAATAGTACTTTAAGTGAACTGCACTTGTAGCCCTAGAGTTAACTGATCAATGAACCATCCTTGATAGAACTATAGAATAAAAGAGAACAATGCACAAATGGCCTAATCCAGTTTCTATCTGAAGTAAACAGTATGAACTACAACATAACAAAAACAAAAATACATGAAATTCTAATATAAAGAACCCTTGGCTATTAGGTTGGGACATCTTAGCTTGATATAAAGAAAGGGGAGGGGCATGGTGGCTCAGTAACTTGAATAACACCTTCAAGCATTTGAATAACCTTTCTCATTGTTTGTCTCATAAATGGATCTTCGTGTATGCACCAAATACGAATCTTCAAAAAAAATCAAGCTCTCGTCTCTCATTAATGCCTCCAAAACATTATCAACAAACTCATTCAATTTCCCTTGCTGAAAACAATCCCAGACCAATCAGTCAAAATTGTTTTATATTCATCTCCACCAGTTTCCAAGTACTCCACACTTCTTCTGCACGAAATAAATTCAAGAAGCACCACTCCAAAGCTATACACATCCACCTTTATGGTGATCGGGGTGTTCCTAAACCATTCGGGTGCAACATACCCTTTTTGTTCCTCGAATTGGAATTATTGTTTGACTCTGATTGATCCTTAAAAGCTTGGACAATCCAAAATGTTCTACTCGATGAGTGTTATGAACTTCGAGTATCAAACTTTGGATGGTCCAAGGTTTTAAGGATCGATCAAAATACAACTAATACTGCAATCCGATGAATAAAAGGGCATGTTGCACCGGAATTGTTCAGAAACACCCCATCACTGTAAAGGTGGATGTGTATAGCTTTGGAGTACTGCTTCTTGAAATCATTTCGTGCAGAAGAAGCGTGGAGGACTTGGAGATTGGTGGTGATCAAGCGAAAGCAATTTTGACAAATTGGGTTTGGGATTGCTTTGAGCGAGGGAAACTGAATGAGTTTGATGATAATGATTTTGCGGCATTGAGTGAGAGAAGGATACTTGAAATGCATGTGAAGATTGGTATTTGGTGCATACAAGAAGACCCATACATGAGACCAACCATGAGAAAGGTTGCTCAAATGCTTGTAGGTACTATTCATGTTACTAAGCCCCATGTCCCTCCCCTTTCTCTATTTCAGGCTAAGATGTCTTCGCGAAGCAGTTCTACTGCATGTGCCCAGTTTTAGCCGTTAACAGAAAAGTTATTTGTATTTGACTTTGTTCTGTTTTCTTTTTTTATTTGTTCTAATTCATGTACTCTGCTTATGATGGCTACTTTATTGGGCTAGCAATGTATGCATTTTTTTTCATTTTTTTATTTTATACTTTAGGTCAATGAGTAAGAGGATTTTCGCAGTATATTTTACCTTCTATGTACCACCAAACAAATTAAAATGCACGACATGTTTACTTTATCAAACCTATATCACAAGACGTAAACCAAAAAGGGGTCCTTATGCGCATAAGTCATAAACTATCAAGTTCAAAACCATCACATCTTGTTCCTCCAGTCTCCCAAATCCCCCTTGTGTCAGTTTTATTTTTATGTTTTCATTGCATAAACCTAACAGTTGCATTAGAGATGGCATGGCACACGCAGAGGGATTGGAGAAGGATACACGTGTCCTTCTGAGAATTATCGTACGGAAAGAATGCCGGTGAAGCAAAAAATGGCAGATAAAATACAATGTGAATATAACGGTCAAACTGAAAACAGGAGTGGACAAATGGATGATGTGATAATTAAAGTATAGGCATTCTAGTCACCAATAAGCACAACGGCTATATGTATCATAAAGGAAAAGTACAACGACGTGACTGACAGCCAAATGTCAAAGAGAGAAATAAATAAAGAGATATTTAAAAAGAAACAAACACAGATTAAACAATACTCCCTCTGTCCCGTAATAATGTGCCCAAATTTGGATGTGTTGGGAATTAAGTAAGGAATAGTAATGGGTAGTTATTGTGACTAAAAAAAGTGAGGTGGGAGACAAAGAGATGGGTAGGGAAGAGTAGTCGATAGTTGTTGCGAGTATGACAAGTGGGTCCCATAGAGTAAAGATATATATATATATATATATATATATATATATAATTTCCATTTTAGGAAAATGTAACTTATCAATGGGACACCCAAAAGGGAAGTTTGTGCACATTGTTATGGGACGGAGGGAGTAAGGTAGAAATATTGAGAAAAGCTTGCAGAGAATAAACAGAGAATTTGACAGACTGCTCACCTTATTACAGAAGCTTGATCATGAAAAATAGATCTCTTCTGCAGAAGTCAGAACTTGGTAATCAAAGTACTCAATTCATGAAAACATATGCAGTCATCACATACAAAATCCAAGTATAAGCTTTTTTCGAAAACTAGTTGATGGAAAGAAATATGCAGAAAGTAAAAAAGATAACAACTACCACTCTGAGGTTCGGAGAAACAGAAGCAAACTCTCAAGTGCAGACCAGCATCAATTATGATACCAAAAGTCATATGATTAGAAAGTGATCTGATTTCCACAATCTAAACCTCAAGGGACATTGAGGAAGAGCTGTGGTTGTAGCTCCTGACCCCTTTGCCACCAAAAGTTGCATTCCTTGCAAAGTACACAATGGTTTTGTCAGGTCCTTTTTCATATCATATGGAAATAACAAAGAGATCACTGCCCTGGATTATTGGAAGTCAAATGCAATATTTCCGGACCGGAAATACCATGAGGTGACAGAGCTGGAAGGAATGAACCCACAGCTACTGTGTCATTATTTTGTGCCAAAAGCTGAAATAGGAAGGAACTATACATAATGAAGATGCCATGAACAAAATAAGAAACAAAAACATAAGTTTGAGTTTTATTGCCATTAATTTAGCATATGCACCAAATCCCGTTTTAGATCCAGGGGGGAAAGTGGATAATTTAAACAATGGGTACCAAATCGTGACAAATTTCGCGTGGGTGCAAAGTGGGATTTTGTGTACGCTTTGTGGGGGGGGGGGAGAGGGGGGTTAACGTATTTTGGCCTAACAAAGATACAAGTGATCACTTATTGAAGTTGAAAGCCACAAGAAGTGATCTTAACTAATTGACGGTGCACCCCCTCGTCACAAAATCCGATCGGACAAACCAAATTCTTATGATGCGTCTGAGCAATCGCATTAACTTCAGTTCTGGATTCCTTTTCACCATCTTTAACCACTCTAACAAACTACTTTGCTGTAATCACATCTTTGGAAGTTGGCTGCATCACTGCCTTAAACTGTACCAAAATCACCCTTTCCCAGTTTTTCCTGGAACCCATTTGTAACTTCTGCTAACCCATTCTATGTAAAACAGCTCAAACAGCCAAATAAGTTTCTACATTACTATTTGCTATGTTGAATCTGATTCGTCAAATGTACCTACGAGAATGAATGAAAATTCAGTAACTCTAGCAAGTCTTCCAAACACTTATGATCCAACATCTAGTGATAGCTTAAGGTTTCAGAGTCAGACTCTACTACACCCTCCGTTACTAAATAAATGTCCAAATTTCAATGGTATAATAATAATAATAATAATAATAATAATAATAATAATAATAATAATAATAATAATAATAATAATAATAATAATAATAATAATAATAATAATAATAATAATAATAATAATAATAATAATAATAATCATAATAATAATAATAATAGTAATCATAATCATAATCATAATAATAATAATAATAGTAATCATAATAAAATCTCAACCTTGAATCAAATCCCCGTTGAACGCTCTTACTAACAATGACCGGAGATCTACAAATGCTTTTCCAAGCATACCTTGGAGACGGCCTAATAGTGGCCTTCAAAAAATTCTCGCACGCATAATATTTGGCGTTGAAGACACGACAAAGTAAAGCATTTGGGTCGACAATAAATGTCCAACCAAGCATCTAAAGCATTGCTATCAAGAGAAATCCGAACATCAGATAAAGGCTCTCAACACGATGGAAAAAAGTCAAAGACTCCCGACAAAGGAAAGAATACAAAGGCTCCCAACGAAGGGGAGAAGACAAAGGCTCCCAACGAAGGGGAGAATACATGTTACATAACAAATAAATCAATTTGATTGCATGAGAAAATTGACGGAGGGAGGAGCGCTTGCTATGGCTACTTCGACCACCACCATCTATCTTCGTCAAATCCATAATCCTCAATTCTGATTCTTCAAAATTAGAAATTCCTAAAAAGTAATTAAAAGTAGTGGTCGAAACCCGACGAGGGAGTGCCGGATTTTACGCCGGATTTCAATCACCGTCGATATGCAAAAGCAAAGGGGATCCGGAATGTTTGGAAAGTTTAGAGGGGGATAGCGATCTTTGTGGAGCGCAGTAAATATCGTTCTTAAGTTTTACCATTATCGAGTGGATGATGGAAGGGTGAAACCAACAACAAAATCTCAATAATCCACTGGTCCCTAAATGTAATGTGTGTCTATTTTTCTGAAAAAAATATCCTAAATGAATTATGATTTTTTTGAAAAACAAAATTATCCATAAATATTTTTAATAATCACTTTATACTTCTTTATACTTGTAAATTTAAATATTTGAAAAGTAGATTACAATGCATATGAATTTTTAAAACTAAATTGCTTAAAGATTAGAAATTTTAAAAATGTCTATTAACATGAAATTTGAACATTCATATAAAGACGCAGAGAAAAATTATTTTTTAAAACGGGTCATAATTACTATATAGTGGTATTTTTTTATATTAAAAGTATGTCAAAATGATAAAGTTTATTTTTAATTGGTAACAATGTTGCCAAAATCAAAAAAAAAAAAAAAAAACGCGTTTCTTTTTTAACAATTGAATAAACAGGTCGTCGGGACACGGCGACACCCAACACAGTAGGATGACCAAACCGGAACATGACCGTGACCGCCGAACCGGCCCGGCACCGTAACCGGTTTAACTGGAACCGCCACGTCCGTAACTGTTGTAACCGTAAATGAGAAGGGCCAGTTAAGGTTCAAGGCTCCAAAAACCGCCGAAACCGGATGGACCAAACCGTAACTAGAACCATTAGAAAACCGTCAGAAAAACCATGAAAATAGTAAGAAAAACCATCAAACTCATCAGATTTCTAACAGTTTTGTCACAATTTGCGGTTACTAACAGAAAGTTAACAAAAAAAAAGTCGTTTTGACTGCATTTCATCAATTTTATAAATTTTTTTTTTTTGAAGGTTCAAGGATTCCGTGAATCGGAACCGTGATTGGCCGACCCTACAACACAGCCCGCCACCATCTTCATCAACAGTTTCGTATTCACAACCCTAGTTCATTGCAAGCTGAATAGAGAGGGAGAATGAGAAATCGTGAGGACGAGAGAAAAGGATAGAGATCTAGAACAATTGATACCACTGTGAGGATTAGGAATCAAAACTGATTTTAGTGGAGGAGATCACTCCAAATCGTCGTCTCGTTCCGCTACTCCACCGGCAGAGACGTATTTATTAGAATTGGTAAAAGGGAGAATCAAATTGTATTGATGATATAGCCTAGTATTTATACAAGAAATTAACCTAACTTGGTAGGCAAGTAATACCAAGTATCCTACACAATTAGGAAAAGGAAACAGTAATTAACTATGACTAAATATCTAGACTATTAATAATAATATCACAAAGAATATTTATCTTTATCACGCTCCCTCAAGATGGACGGGCGGTTAGACAGTCCAATCTTGACAATTAACTCCAGAAATCTCGGCTTAGGCAAGGCTTTGGTAAGGGCATCTGCTAATTGGTCCTTCCCCGAAATATGAGAAACTCGTAAGTTTTTATTTTGAACTTGTTCACGAACAAAATGATAGTCAAGTCCAAGATGCTTCATTTTGGAATGAAACACTGGATTGGCCGCCACATATGTTGCACCCATATTGTCACAATAAATGGTAGGTGTGGAATTGACCGAAATATGTAGTTCTCCCAATAAATTTTGTAGCCACAAAACCTCTGCAGTTGTAGCAGCAACTGCACGATATTCGGCTTCAGTGGACGAACGTGCCAATGTTTTCTGTTTGCGAGAGCTCCATGAAAGCGGATTACGGCCAAGATAAACAATGTAGACAGTAGTGGAAATATAATCATCCTTATCTCCCACCCAGTCAGCATCCGTAAATGCATGTAGTATAAGAGGAGAGTCACGACGAATAAGCAGTCCATGAGAGCTGGTGCCAACCAAATAACGCAAGACACGTTTTTGTCGGGCAATGCATAAACTGAGACAACCGGTTGATGGTAAAGGAGAGATCACACCGTGCTAGAGAAAGATACTGAAGTGTCCCCAGTATGGCATGGTATTCAGACTGGTTTGTGATTGGAGAGCCTCCATTAAGTGTGAGTGGCGGGTGCGGGATCATAGGAGTAGGCACAGGGCGAGCGTCAAGCATGTTGGTTCGAGTGAGAAGATCTTGAACATACTTATGTTGGCTGAGAAACAGACCGTTGGCATGGGGAATAACCTCAACACCAAGAAAATAAGATAAAGCTCCAAGATCCTTGAGGGAAAACCGAGAGGAAAGTTGAGATATAAACCTGTCGACCACATCAGAAACTGAACTAGTAATGATTATATCATCAACATATACCAAGACATATAGTAAATGAGTAGGAGCTCGAAGAATAAAAAGAGAAGTATCAGAGACACGTAGAAAACCCAAGTGTCATGAGATATGTTTTGAGTTCAGTATACCAGGCCCATGGTGCTTGTTTGAGATCGTAAATTGCCTGACGGAGTTTACACACATGGGTTGGTTGAGTTGTACTGACAAAACCAAGTGGTTGGACCATAAAGACATCCTCATGTAGGGTGCCTTGCAAGAAGGCATTGTTGATATCAACTTGCCGTAGGGACCAACCATTAATTGTTGCAAGAGACAGAATAGTATGAATAGTAGCGGGCTTCACAACGGGACTAAATGTTTCAGAGTAGTCGATCCCAGGACGTTGATGAAAACCCTTTGCAACCAAGCGAGCCTTATGACGATCAATAGACCCATTGGAGTGATATTTGGTGCGAAATATCCATTTGCATCCGATTAAATTGTGATCTGGAGAAGCCGGAACAAGATCCCAGGTGTTGTTTCGGATGAGTGCCTCATATTCAGATTGCATGGCTTCACACCATTGGGGAAGTTTGAGGGCTTGAGACACTGTGGTTGGTTCGGGTGTAACAGGTGAGAGGGTGGCCTGAAGGTTCAATTTTTGAATGGGTTTGATGATGTTGTTCTGAAGACGAGTTTTGGGACCGGGGTTAACAGGTTGGGGAGGGATGGATGGGGGCAGCTGAGAGTTTGTAGTGGGCAGAGGACTGGAAGGGAGGGGCATAGGCAGGTTTGTAGTTGTGTCCGGTCGGGGAGAAGGGTAGGATCCGGGTGGGTTAACAAGAGGTCGGGCCTGATCTTGGGCAACAGGTTATTGGGCAGTAGACGTGGAGGATTTTGGTGGTGAGGGGGAAACAAGAGTTGGAATACGAAGTGTACACTATGGGTCAGCTGTGGGTGGGATGGTGGCATTGGGAGCAGTAGATGCAAACGGGAATTCAGTCTCCACAAACTTCACATGGCGAGAAACAAATATTTTGGAGGATTTTGGTTCAAGACAGTAGTAGGCACTCTGAGTTGGGGAGTAGCCGACAAAGACGCATGGAGATGACCGAGGATCAAGTTTGTGGCTTGTATAGGGGCGAAGCCATGGGTAGCATAAACACTCAAAGCTTCAAAGTTTGGAATAATTGGGTTGTTGACAAAGAAGAGTGGAGTATGGTGAAGCAAGTTTGAGAGTGGGTGTTGGCATGCAATTAATAAGATATGAGGCAGTGACAAAGGCTAGGGTCCAGTATTTGGTCGGCATATGAGCATGGGAAAGGAGGGACAAGCCAGTTTCAACAATATGATGATGACGGCATTCAGAGTACCCATTATATTCAGGAGTATGGGGTGGAGAGGTGAGATGATTGATGCCATGAGAGATAAGAGTGGGACGAAGACCAATGTATTCACCACCATTATCACTGAAAATAGTAAGAATGGGGCGTTTAAAAAATTTCTCATCAAGGGTTTTAAAATTGGTGAAAACAGAGACGGCTTGATTCTTGTGTTTCAAGGAATAGAGCCAAATGTATTTTGAGTAGTGGTCAACAAAGATAATATAATATTTAAAACCATCAAAGGAATGTAACGGGGATGTCCAAACATCACTGTACAAGACATCAAGAGGACCAGAAGAAGTAATACTATTATTATAAAAAGGGAGTTTATGGCTGTTATTACAATTACAAGAATTGCAATAAAAGGTAGAACAACGAGGAATATTTAACTGAAAAGTATTACTAATGTGACTTAAAATACTAGATGAAGGATGCCCTAATATATGATGCCAGGTAGCAGTGTTGGAGACAAACACAGAGTTGACCACTGGAGGAGAGACTCGAACAACTGAGAGGGAGGGAAGCCATTCATAGACACCGGATCTAGATTTGCCGTGAAGAAGAATGAGCCTAGTGCGGCGGTCCTTCACAAAGAAAGAATCAGATGAGAAGACAAGAGAGACATGATTATCATAGCAAAATTTAGAAACATATATTATATTACGAGACACAGTAGGAACATGTAAGACATTATGAAGATGAAAGCTATGAGTAGAGGTAGAGAGAGAGAGGTGGAACCAATATTTGAGATGGGAAGCCCCGAACCGTCACCTATGAAAAGTTCCTCCGTGCCATCATATGGAGAGTGGAGAGCCAAATTATTGAGGTCATGGGTGACATGGTCAGTGGCACCACTGTCAAAAAGCCAATTGGGAGGAGGATTGTGAGAGGTCGAGGCTGTGTAGGCTCTCGGATTTGAGGGATTGGGAGGTCTTGGGGGCGGCCGAGGGGCAGTAGAGGATGGGTTGGTGTTGGAGTAGGTTAGTGTGGGAAAGTTGATATGAGGATAGAGTTGGCGGAAGCTAGGTCATTGGTTGAGAAAGTGGCCAAAGGTCTTACACCATTGGCATCGGCCTTTATATTGATTTGGTGTGGTGTTGGAGGCGGTTGGGCAAGGGTTGTTGGTGGGGCTGGGGTTGGCCGAGTAGGTTGTTGTGGTGGGTTTATGGTTTCGGTTAGTTTGAGGTTTATTTGCATAGTGAACCGATGATGGGAAGGTGGCTGGAGTTGGTTTAGATTTGTGTTTCAGGGTGAGTTCACGGTTGAGAAGTTTTTCATGTAGCTCATCAGAGGAAATTGGGTTTTCTCTACTTTGAACTGCTTGGACAACACTATCAAACTCAGGATCATTGAGTTGTTCAAGGATGCGGTCAACCACGTCTTCAGGATCAAGGGGGCGACCGAGGGAAGTAAGTTGATCTGCACAGGATTTATTTCTTGCATGTAATCGGTGATGGTTTTGGAGCCCTTAGAGATATTTCGAAGGCGATCCTTGATCTGTTTAAGATGACCACGGGTGGGGTTTGCATAGGTTTTTGCAAGAGTTTGCCAAATCTCTTGACTTGTTTTACATTGGGAAATTAATGTGACAAGGGAGGGTGAGAGAGTGCCGGCCAGGGTAACCTAGGAGAAGTTTGTTTTGACGGAACCAAGTTGTGTATGCAGGGTTGTCAACCACAGTAGTGATTTGTGGAACGGGGTTGTCGGGTGTTTGAGTGGGTGTTTTGGTTTCGGCTGTGACAGTGATTGTGCGTGGTGGGGCTGTGAGAGATCCATCTAGGTAAGAAAAAAGTGCATATCCAAGTAGCGTGGCTTCAATCTGGATTTTCCATGGAATATAATTCGTGGGTGTGAGTTGAAGAATGTGGGTGAGGTTGACAATAACAAGGGGTTTTTCCGGTTCTGGTGGGTTGGGGAGATTATGGTCTCCGGCGGCAGCCATGAGAAGGGTAGTTTAGGTGGCGACGGGAAAAATATTGGCGGCAGTGGTAGGTTAAAAATTTTGTTTTTGCTTTTCGGATCTAGCTCTGGTTACCATATTAGAATTGGTAAAAGGAAGAATCAAATTGTATTGATGATATAGCCTAGTATTTATACAAGAAAGTAACCTAACTTGGTAGGCAAGTAATACCAAGTATCCTACACAATTAGGAAAAGGAAACAGTAATTAACTATGAATAAATATCTAGACTATTAAAAATAATATCACAAAGAATCTTTATCTTTATTAGTATTCACCTAATTTAATCCATTTTATTTGTTGATATGCTTATGTTTATGCCTTCCTGTTAAACTAAAAAAGTGCCAGGAAGATTTGAAATTGCGGCATGGAGTGTACTAGTGGAGTATGTTTTGGGTAAAAAGTCCTGTTTTTATAGGGTTTAAAATTTAGGTTTACAATTTAGGTTTACATATTAAACAATTACCAAGGGGATAACTCAAATTCAAAATATTCATTTCAAGTTGTTCAAAAATGAAGATATACTCATTCTCATTTCCCCTTTTAACAATTTAATATGTAAATGTTTTGCCTTCATCTACTTTAATTAATTTCATACTCACAACTTGAAAATGAAGATAACCAAATCATTTAAGCTTGGGAAAAATCGTAATCCTCCCCCCTTCTGATGGCCAAGGTAAGGCCATTTTTATTCTTTTAGGTATCATTATCCTTTGCATAGATTATGAAGTTTGCAATCTAAAAAACGAACATTCAATAACATTTGCTTCTCTTTCTACTCCCTCCGACCCAAAATGGTTTTCACGTTTGACTTTTCAAATTTATTAAGGATATGAAAACTTGTTTCACTAGCCATGTTTTTACACACTTTTAAGCCTAAATTGTACAAACGTGAAGAACTTTTTGGGACAATGAGAAATGGAAAATGTGAAGATCATTTTGGGACGGAGGGAGTTTATTGAAAAGTAAATAAAAAAATCCCTATGAGAAGTAACAGCAGATGTATCTTAATGAATCAAACATAATAGGTAAATTATGAATAACTATTTTATATGAGTAATGAAAGTACCTGTTCCTAGTATACACTTAAACAGGTAAATTATTAGTGCACAAGAGGTCGACTGTCTTGACAGAGTAGGTCGACTGTCTTGAGGTGCAGTGTGTGTATGAAGAGTTATGCAGCGGAATAAAAGTAAAATAAATAGAAGAATTTAATGAGTAAATAATATGTGATAAGTGTGTGAATAAGTGTGAGAAAAGGAGACACAAACACAACGATATAACGTGGTTCAGAGCTTAGCAACTCTCCTACATCCACGCCTCACTGTCCTCAACAGTGAAGAAGCAATCCACTATAATACTTCGTCAAGAAATTACAATAAATTGCAAGAAATTTCACTCAGAATTTTCCAACCTAATTAGCCTCACTAATTAAACTTTGTACTTGTTGCAAAGTGCAGAAAAAAGAAAAAGAAAAGGTTTCACAAATGTGAAGGTTTGGTGATCTCTAAAATGGCTCTTATGTAGCTATGTGAGATCTAAGTTTTCTTATCTAAATTAGCACAGATTTATAAATATCAAGAGTGCTTTGACAATTTGGATTTTCTTAGAAGCTTTTGACAAATTGTATAATGGCTAAGACAGTGTATTGAAAAGAGGTATTGTCTTCAGTAGCGTAGAGGTCCTTTTATAGGTCTTCATATTATATCCGTTTGAGTTCCAACGGCCTTCAACATCTTGGAAATATATATGTCAGTCATTAAAGTTTGTGAACAGTGTTTTTGACTTTGACTATTTGTGTCAGTTTGACTGGGAAGAGTTGAACATATTGGATAAGGTCTGCTATCTTGAAGGTCTGCTATCTCGATATGTTTATGAAGATAGCAGACCAAGACCCATGCAGGTTTTGATCATTTCCAGATTTGTATGAGTGTCTTGATGATTTCCAGTTTGCTTCTTTGTTCCTTCATGGAGTGTTCTTAATTTATTTGTCAAAACACTTAGTTAAGAACTAGGGTACTAACAATTTCCCCCTTTTTGGGAAATAATTAAGAGATAAAGCAAAATCTGTAAGAGAAATCAATCTATATTGAAACAAAACACAATTAGATCACAAAGAGATGTAAAGGTTAAGCTTACATCCCTAAAAAAAACATAAAAATCTGTTCAAGAATAATAAAGCAAGTATTGAGATAAAAGGACTTAGTGAAAAAGAGCTTCAATACTGTCATCACTTTGGTACTCTGGTTCAGGTTGTGCTTCTCCAAGATCTACTGCAGTTAGATGTCTTTCTCTTTCAAGATTCAGTAGATGGAGTTGCTTTTTGTTGAACCTGAAGTAGTACAGCTTGTTGTTCCAAGTGAGGCTCATTCTTTCATCATACTGAATGCCATGGTTGATCAGTTGACTCTTCTTTAGCAGAGGCTCCTTCTTTCCCAGTTTTCTTGAAACTGAAGGGGCAGGACCAAGTAGGAGTTGTCTTGTTTTAGCTTTAGCTCTTGATGGTTGTTGATCTTGGGTAAAGATTTCTTGAACCTAAGTGAACTCTCTGAAATTTCTTGGATGGGTTGATGCCTCAGTCTGGTCAACTGTCTTGCCAGCAAGTGTTTCTTGAACTACCTTGGTCAAGTCAAGTCTGAGTCCCTTCATTTGAGCTCTCACATAGTTCCCAACTGCATTGATGTCTTCATGAGTAGCAGCAGGAAATGTGGATGGATATGCAAGCACAACTGGATCAGGTATGAGAGGGCAAGAGTATTGATGAAAAGGCTCTTGAAGAGATGGTTCATTTGGGAAGATAGAAGGGCTGGGAAGGATTCCTCCAAATAATCTTTTGAGTGCATAGAAACCAAACATCTTTTGACATACCAGTTTCTAGTATATTACTTTGATGAGGTCAATGCATTTGGTCAGAACCACCCCAGAGTGCATATGCAGGCCTTCATTGAGCTTGGGAGATAACCATTGGGAGAAGAACTTTTCCCATTGAGCCATTTTACCTCCATTCAGGCTTGAGGGGACAAGAGGAGTCTCATGGATGTAGAATTGGTTCATGGCTAGTCTGAAGGTCTTCCGCTCATTGTGCACAAAAAATATTTTTCCAGCAAGCTCTCTAGCAGTCATTTTCAGCTGGGCTTTTAAGAAGGTCCAGTACTGACTGGAGATAGCTGAGCTCAGGATTTCTTAGGGAAACTTAAGATGGTCAAAAGAAAGACCAAGAGGAAGAATGGATGTGATATAAAGATCCACTGGATGAGAAATGAACCAAGGAGGGGGTACATAGTAAAGGTGAAGCAGGTTGGTTGAGAAGAAGGGGTCTGTTGAGAAATTGTAAGGCCCAGGAGTGATGATTTCAAAAGAAGAGTTGGAATGAATGTGGGGGTCATCAATTCTGGAAGAAGGAGTGAAGGAGGAAGTGTAATAACCCGAACTTACTTTTTTTATATTAAACTCTTAATTATTAATGGGCCAAACTTTAATAATTAGTTTAGTTTAGTTATTGGGTCTAAAGTAGAAGGCCCAATTCATTAACTAAGAAGGATTAGGAGTCCAATTTAAATTAGGGAATTGGGAAGCCCTATTATTATAATACTCTACCGAAAAGAAAGAAAAGACGGAAGAGGAAGGGGGGCGGCGATCGGTATAGATCACAGAGAGAGAGAGACGGTGAAGGGGAAGAAAAGTGAGGAAGGATCGAGTTCACAAAGGTAATCCTAGAACCCTTAAACTCTTCTCTTCATCTTTGTAAATCAAATTGTTGGATTAAGAAACCCTAAGTTATGGATTGATCAACTAGGGTTAAATAGTATGCAATTAAGGAAGAAAAATATGGATTGTGGAAGTGTGTGTCCTGCGTGTGTGTGCTGGTGCGCATCTGGGGGTGCTGGTGTGCGTGTGTGTGTGCGGGTGTGTGTGCTGTTGTGTGTTTGTGTGTGCGTGTGTGATACAGAGTGTATGTGTGTGTACTGTAATGTGTTTGTGTGTGCGTGAAAGTGCAGGAGATGGTGGGTGTGTGTGTGTGGGCTGATGGTGGGTGTGTGTGTGTCTGAAGTGTGGGTGTCTGAAGTGTGGGTGTGTTCAGAGTGGTGGGTGTACCAGTGTGTGTGTGAATCAGAATGGTGGGTGTGTTTGTCAGTAGGTGTACTCAGTAAGTGTGTGCAGAAAGTGTGAAATCAGTGTGTGTAATTTGTGTAGTGAAATTGAGAATTGGGGATTGACTGATAAAAACCCTAGGGGTGTTGTAGTCATTCTTAAAGTTATTGGTTAACTAGGAAAGGGTGATAGATGACTAAACCATGAAATTAATCGAGTAAAAAGAAGTAAATTGGGACGGAAGTAAAATAGTATTTTTCTCATGTCTAAGGCTAGACTATTTCATATTGTAGATTGTCCAAGCGGAGTAAAGCAAGCTAGTAGAACACGAAGCTAAGGTAAGGGATTACGCTCTTAGTTGTGTATTGATTCTTAATCCTTTGTTAGGATTTCCCAATCTCTGTTTTTATAAAGTAAACTATCTGTGTGGCTAGATAGTCTTTTAAACTATTCCGTTCTGCGAATTGTTCCGTCTTTTGTTATCCACTCTATTGATATGGTTATTGTTCAATAGGGTTATCATGTGTATGATTGATTTTGTAACCTTGGTGTCCAAGTGAGATGTGTATCTTTTAAAAAGTGATCAAGTAAAGTTTGTAAAGTTAAGCTTTGTGTTGTAAAAGCTCTTTAAAGTGAATTCTTTTAATAAGTAAAGTGACTACAGTTATCCATAATCCCGAAACGGATAAGTGGACCCCTTACAGTTATCCATAGTTCTAAGTTGAACATGTGGACCCCTTTGCGTTGCTTGATGAAGTAACGTAGGTTATCATGATATACCGATTTTGGGTGCGGTCAGTAGAAACCCGAGCCCTGGGTACAGCACGTGCTTAATCCCTAAATGAAGTAAAGTAAAGGAAAGAAAAGTAAAGTGTGAGTAAAATGTTGTGTTTTGCAAACTGCCTCTGAAGCCACGTATTTTCAAGTAATGAATTGTTTTCATCAAGTAAATGTTTCTTTTCAAACTGAGTGTTAGTTTGATCCTTGAGTTATATCCGTTCATTGTAATTCATTGTTACCGTTCGTTTCGGTCATCTCCTCTTAGTACCCGAGGGGATACCGTATGAACTTACTGGGCATTGTTCGCTCATTCCTTTCATCTTTTTTTCTCTCTCCAGGTTATAAATAAGCAGATCAAGAGTCGCAAGGTTTGGCGGCTTAGGAGTTATCTTTTAATAAAGTTAATTAGTGGTTACGTTTCCGTTACGGTTAAGTTATAAACTTTATTTTCCATTAGTTACTGTTTGAGCTAGTGGTTTGTACTAGCCGTTGTGGATTTGAACGTTGGTTAAAGTTTGAATTGTGGTTATTTGTAGCCGTTGGGCATTCTGATTTTGGGATTTATTCGTATTAAGTTATTATTTAATTGTAGTGAAAAGTTAGGGTGTTACAGTTGGTATCAGAGCCTGGTTTAGGATTACTTGGGAGACTCAGACTTAGGAGTTAAGACTATTGGGAGAAGTAGTACTTAACGATGTTGGGCTTTAGAACTCTGATAAGAACAAAGTATTATTTTGAAAGCACTAATTGAGGAAACCTGCTATTTAGAGAAACTTTCCATTTTGGGAAACTTTCTAAGTTTGGAAACTTTCCTTTTATAGAATCTTGCTATTTTAGGAAAGAACCTACGATAAGATTTCCTCAAGGAATGTAAGTGAACACTTTGGGAGTGACACTTGGAGGGTTACACTAGAACGTTATTTTTTTTAAGTTGCTTATGCAATTGATGATAATAGTCATATACCTTTGAGTTATATGGTATTGATAATGGTTATATCCTAATTGTAAGTTAATTACGGACTTAGAAGAAGCCGGAAGATGAAATTGAAGCAAAGAACAATTAAGAAAAGAGTGATTCAGAGATATGCACTCAAGATTCAAAAGTTAACTGAAGACTTAGAAGCTGAAAAGACCAGAGTAAGCTTTACACTAAAGGAGCGGATGCAAGATAGGAAAGCATTACTAGACACTTCAAAGAACTGGAAGAAGTAAAGGATACCATGAATCAAAGTGAGAAGTACTATCATGAAACCAGAGAAGAAGCTCACCAATGGTTTTATGAATTGAAAGATTTGAAGAAAAATAGAACTAGAGAGTAGGAACCGACAACATTCATAGGTAATGAAGCGCCAAATGAGGAAGAATTGGTGGCTAAAGAGGAAGTCGAGGACGTAGGAATAACATTGGGGACAAGGAAGTTACCCCAATCATTATTGATGATGGTGAAGAACTGGAACAAGAGATGGTACCGGTTCGTAGGCCAAGAGGTTCTAAGGGAGTTCCAAGGGTGCCAAATGGAAGGCCTAGGGGAAGCCTAAGGGAAAGCCTAGGGAGGTGTTCCATGATTGAAAAGTGGGACATAGAGTTTATTCTTATTTATAGTATTGATAGTTAGTTCTAGTTTAGAGAAAAAAATACTAGAATTTTGTTTTGTTAACTTTTATTCCAAGAAGATCCTCGTAGTAAAAGTTATAATTCATTTAAGCAAATAGCTTTGTTAATTGTCTTGTTCTTAAGCTTTATGACGGGTGAGCTATTTAGAACAAAGAAGTACTGGTCAAGTGAAAGGACTATGAGTATAAAATGGCTTATTGAAACGGCCAAAGTGAAATTAGTTTTGGTCTAGTGAAATGATCGAAACAAGAATAAAGTGACCTATTGAAACGGTCAAGTACAAAAGTAAATGGCTTATTGAAACGGCCAAGTGTGAATGAGAGTAGGTCTAGTGAATCGGCCTGATAGTAAGTAAAGTCTAGTGGAATGTCTTCGCTAAGTAGAGTTGGTCTATTGAAACGACCAGAGACTTAGTAAACCGATCGTTTGTAAAAGTTACGTCCTTTGGGGACGGCCTATTTATATGAAAATATTAAGCATAGTAGCAATGCTTGTGTTGGCATGAGCAATAGTGTTAAATGTGAGAGTTAACCTGGAATAGGTAAGATTGGTCTATTGAAATGACCGATGAAGATAGTAACGATATAATGAAACGACCAATAAGTCTAGTAAAGTTGACTAATGAAGATAGTGACAGTTTATTGAAGCGACCAGTGGTTTAGTGAATGACCTATAAATTGAACGTTAGTCTGTGGAGACGATCTATAATGTGAGAGTGCGTGAAAACATTTCGTATTCATGATACTAATGATAGTATCATATTATCCGGCAAGTGTTCGAAATGCCAGAGTGTCTGAGTTTATAATGCTAACTCAAGGAAGTACGAAGGTGGACGACTATGGTGCTAGATTCACCGAATTGTTAGAATATGCCCAATGATCTTCGATGATGAAGAGCAGAAAGCCCGAAAGTTTGAATATGGTTTGAACGACCGAATCAGATACAGAATTACTCCGTTAATCCTATCAACCTATGATCAAGCATTGGATAGGGCAAGGATAGTGGAGGAAGAAGCAGATAGTTATCGCAGCTGTAAGCGAGAAGATAAGAAAATAATCAACTGAGAAGGAGTCGACTGGATCTAAGGGAAGTTAGAACCGCGATGGGAATAGCAATAAGCGGAAAGCTACTAAGGATCGTGAAAAGGACAGTACTGCTAGTAAGTACCCGAGTAAATGTCATGGAAACCAAATGGATGGTAATAAGAACGACGCCAAAGGGCAAAGTTCTGATGAGAAGTGCCAAATGATTGCTTAGCTAAGAAAATGAATTTAATTCCCGAGGCGTTAGAGAATTCTTTAGTGATAGATATTCAAACTAGAGAATCGATCCCTATTACGTCTATATATAGGAAGTGTCCTTTGAAAGTGGACGGGAAAAAGCTTGAGGTTGATCTCATTAGCTTGGAAATCGAAGAATTTGATGTGATAATAGGAAGGGATTGGTTAGCTTTATATCATGCCAAAGCAGACTGTTTTAAAAAGGAAGTAAACTTCGAATTACCCTCTAGAGAAAGATTCTATTTTTTTTGAATGATCGAAACCGAGAGTTCGGACTGATCTGATTTTGTAATGAAGGCTCGTAAACTGTTAAGGAAGGGTTGTGAGGGCCTTCTAGCATAGGTTAGTGAGTCAAGCAAGAAAGAAGTGACCATAGAATCTCTATCCATAGTAAGGGATTTTAAAGATGTTTTCCCTGAGGACTTACCGGGAACACCACCGGAGCGAGAAGTAGAGTTTTCAATAGATTTAGCACCAGAGACTGCACCGATTTCGAAAGCACCATATAGGATGGCTCCGCCGGAACTTGAAGAGTTAAAGGAACAGTTACAAGAGTTATTGGACAAGGGTCTGATTAGGCCAAGTGCATCACCGTGGGGTGCGCTGGTATTATTTGTAAAAAAAAGAAGGATGGGTCAATGAGGTTATGTATTGACTATCGGGAGTTAAACCGTGCAATGATTAAGAATAAGTATCCTTTGCCTAGAATCGATGATTCGATTGATCAACTCCAGGGTGCATGTTATTTCTCTAAGATTGATCTGCGTTCGGGTTACCATCAGTTGAGAGTGAAAAAGGAAGATGTGGCAAAGACGGCTTTTAGGATGAGGTATGGGTACTATGAGTTCCTGGTAATGCCGTTTGGATTGACAAATGCACCTGCTGTGTTTATGGAGCTTATGAATAGAGTATTTCAAGAGTACTTAGACAAGTGTGTAATAGTATTCATCGACAACATCTTGGTGTACTCTAAGTCAAAAGAGGAGCATGAAGAACATTTGAAATTAGTATTGCAGATTCTGAGAGAACAAAAGTTGTATGTCAAGTTTAAGAAGTGTGAGCTCTGGCTTGAGGAAGTGGCGTTCTTGGGGCATGTGGTGTCTAAGAATGGGATAGCAGTTGACCCTGCGAAAATCGAGGCTATAGTAAATTGGGAGAGACCAGCTTCTATTAGCGAAATAAGGAGTTTCTTGGGTTTAGCGGGTTATTACTGAAGGTTCGTGGAAGGATTTTCGAAGTTACCGCTACCATTGACTAAGTTAACCACAAAAAGGACAAAGTTTGTATGGTCGGACGAATGCGAGAAGAACTTTCAAGAATTAAAAAGGCGATTGGTGTCTGCGCCTATTCTTACTGTACCAACAAACAAGGATAGTTTTGTAATTTATAGTGATGCTTCATTGAAAGGTTTGGGTTGTGTGTTGATGCAAAATGATAAAGTGGTGGCTTATGCGTCTAGGCAACTCAAGAACCACGAGAAAAACTATCCTACCCACGATTTGGAGTTAGTGGCCGTGGTGTTTGCATTGAAAATTTGGAGACACTATTTGTATGGGGTACCTTGTGAAATTTACACCGACCATAAAAGTTTTAAGTACATTTTCACTCAGAAAGAGCTGAATATGAGGCAAAGGAGATGGCTAGAGTTACTTAAAGATTATGATTACAAAATCTTGTATCATCCTGGGAAGGCCAATAAGGTGGCAGATGCGTTAAGCAGAAAGAACCATGGAACATTAGCGACTATGACTTCTAAGGGGGTAAGTGAATTGAGAGATAGTGAAATAGTAAAGCTAGAGGTTAAAGTTAAAGGCTATTTGGCTCAGTTGAGTGTCCAACCAACACTGTTAGTGAGAATCAAGGAAGCTCAGAATGTGGATGACGAGTTAGAAGCGATTCACAAGGTTATCAGTAAGAAGGGAATGATAGACTTCCGTGTTAGCGACGACGGGATCATGAGGTATCGATCAAGGATTTGGGTGCCTAATAATGATAGTATCAAGAGGGAAATTCTTGAAGAAGCTCACTGTTCAAGGTTTTCGGTTCACCCTGGGAGTACTAAGATGTATAAGGATCTAAAGGAATCCTTTTGGTGGAACAATATGAAGAGTGAGGTGGCGGAATTCGTTTCTAAGTGTTTGGTGTGCCAGCAAGTGAAAAGTGAACATCAGAAACCCGCGGGACTACTACAATCGTTACCTATTCCAGAGTGGAAGTGGGAACACATTACTATGGATCTGGTGATTGGACTTCCCAAGACGTTGAAGGGTCATAACGCAATTTGGGTCATAGTGGATAGGCTCACTAAATCGGCTCACTTTCTAGCAATCAAGGTGACTGATTCGTTGGAGAAGTTAGCTAAGTTGTACGTGGTTGAGATCGTGAGGTTACATGGGATACCGGTCTCTATAGTGTCAGATCGAAATGCGAGATTTACATCAAATTTCTGGAAGAGTTTACAGAAAGCGTTGGGGACGGAGTTAACTATGAGTACACCGTTCCATCCTCAGACAGACGGGCAGTCAGAAAGGACGATTCAAACTCTTAAGGATCTATTGAGAGCAACGTCGTTGGATTGGCAAGGAGCGTGGGATGATCATTTATCACTAGTGGAGTTTGCCTACAACAACAGTTACCACTCTAGTATTGGAATGGCGCCGTATGAAGTTCTGTATGGGTGGAAATGTAGATCGCCTGCGTGTTGGGATGAAGTAGGTGAGAGGAAGTTAACTGGACCCGAGATTGTTCAAGTAACGGCGGATAAAGTTAAACAGATTCGCAAGTGGTTACTAACTGTACAGAGTAGGCAGAAGTCGTATGCGGATAATCGAAGACGCGATCTAGAGTTTCGAATAGGGGATCATGTATTCTTGAAGACAAAAGGAATCATGCGATTTGGAATTTGCGGAAAGTTAAGTCCTAGATATGTGGGACCGTTTGAGATTCTAGAACGAATAGGAGCGGTAGCCTATAAGTTGGCTTTACCTCCTGTGCTGGCTGGTGTGCACAATGTGTTTCACGTGTCGATGTTGAGAAAGTACGTAGCTGACCCGAGCCACGTCATAGAGTACAAACAGTTACATTTTCGTGAAGACTTGAGTTATGATGAAAAGCCGGTAAAGATTGTAGACCGTAAAGATCAAGTTTTGCGGAAGCGAGTGATTCCGTATGTAAAAGTGCAATGGAGCAATCACACGGAAAGAGAAGCCACGTGGGAGCTCGAAAGTGAAATGCGTGATATGTATCCCGCTTTGTTCGAAGATTAAGGTACGTTTAGTTTGGAGGACCAAACTCTTTTAAGGGGGTAAGAATGTAATAACCCGAACTTACTTTTTTTATATTAAACTCTTAATTATTAATGGGCCAAACTTTAATAATTAGTTTAGTTTAGTTATTGGGTCTAAAGTAGAAGGCCCAATTCATTAACTAAGAAGGATTAGGAGTCCAATTTAAATTAGGGAATTGGGAAGCCCTATTAATATAAATACCCTCTCTTAAACCCCTAATATTATAATACCCTACCGAAAAGAAAGAAAAGACGGAAGAGGAAGGGGGGCGGCGATCGGTATAGATCACAGAGAGAGAGAGACGGTGAAGGGGAAGAAAAGTGAGGAAGGATCGAGTTCACAAAGGTAATCCTAGAACCCTTAAACTCTTCTCTTCATCTTTGTAAATCAAATTGTTGGATTAAGAAACCCTAAGTTATGGATTGATCAACTAGGGTTAAATAGTATGCAATTAAGGAAGAAAAATATGGATTGTGGAAGTGTGTGTCCTGCGTGTGTGTGCTGGTGCGCATCTGGGGGTGCTGGTGTGCGTGTGTGTGTGCGGGTGTGTGTGCTGTTGTGTGTTTGTGTGTGCGTGTGTGATACAGAGTGTATGTGTGTGTACTGTAATGTGTTTGTGTGTGCGTGAAAGTGCAGGAGATGGTGGGTGTGTGTGTGTGGGCTGATGGTGGGTGTGTGTGTGTCTGAAGTGTGGGTGTCTGAAGTGTGGGTGTGTTCAGAGTGGTGGGTGTACCAGTGTGTGTGTGAATCAGAATGGTGGGTGTGTTTGTCAGTAGGTGTACTCAGTAAGTGTGTGCAGAAAGTGTGAAATCAGTGTGTGTAATTTGTGTAGTGAAATTGAGAATTGGGGATTGACTGATAAAAACCCTAGGGGTGTTGTAGTCATTCTTAAAGTTATTGGTTAACTAGGAAAGGGTGATAGATGACTAAACCATGAAATTAATCGAGTAAAAAGAAGTAAATTGGGACGGAAGTAAAATAGTATTTTTCTCATGTCTAAGGCTAGACTATTTCATATTGTAGATTGTCCAAGCGGAGTAAAGCAAGCTAGTAGAACACGAAGCTAAGGTAAGGGATTACGCTCTTAGTTGTGTATTGATTCTTAATCCTTTGTTAGGATTTCCCAATCTCTGTTTTTATAAAGTAAACTATCTGTGTGGCTAGATAGTCTTTTAAACTATTCCGTTCTGCGAATTGTTCCGTCTTTTGTTATCCACTCTATTGATATGGTTATTGTTCAATAGGGTTATCATGTGTATGATTGATTTTGTAACCTTGGTGTCCAAGTGAGATGTGTATCTTTTAAAAAGTGATCAAGTAAAGTTTGTAAAGTTAAGCTTTGTGTTGTAAAAGCTCTTTAAAGTGAATTCTTTTAATAAGTAAAGTGACTACAGTTATCCATAATCCCGAAACGGATAAGTGGACCCCTTACAGTTATCCATAGTTCTAAGTTGAACATGTGGACCCCTTTGCGTTGCTTGATGAAGTAACGTAGGTTATCATGATATACCGATTTTGGGTGCGGTCAGTAGAAACCCGAGCCCTGGGTACAGCACGTGCTTAATCCCTAAATGAAGTAAAGTAAAGGAAAGAAAAGTAAAGTGTGAGTAAAATGTTGTGTTTTGCAAACTGCCTCTGAAGCCACGTATTTTCAAGTAATGAATTGTTTTCATCAAGTAAATGTTTCTTTTCAAACTGAGTGTTAGTTTGATCCTTGAGTTATATCCGTTCATTGTAATTCATTGTTACCGTTCGTTTCGGTCATCTCCTCTTAGTACCCGAGGGGATACCGTATGAACTTACTGGGCATTGTTCGCTCATTCCTTTCATCTTTTTTTCTCTCTCCAGGTTATAAATAAGCAGATCAAGAGTCGCAAGGTTTGGCGGCTTAGGAGTTATCTTTTAATAAAGTTAATTAGTGGTTATGTTTCCGTTACGGTTAAGTTATAAACTTTATTTTCCGTTAGTTACTGTTTGAGCTAGTGGTTTGTACTAGCCGTTGTGGATTTGAACGTTGGTTAAAGTTTGAATTGTGGTTATTTGTAGCCGTTGGGCATTCTGATTTTGGGATTTATTCGTATTAAGTTATTATTTAATTGTAGTGAAAAGTTGGGGTGTTACAGGAAGATTGACCAGTAGGGGGGTTTTGTCTAGCCCAAGTTTTCTCCAGGTGACCTCAAAACCAAACTTTTCTTCTAGTTCATGAAATTTGGAAATATTTTCCATATCAGATAAGGCAGAGTAGGCTTCTTTGTCAAAAGGATTGTCTTCAACAAGAATGGATTTTCCCTTTCCAGATGACATAGGTAGGGAGGAAGAGGGATGAATATGTCTCTCAATGGTTAATTGGGTTGAAGGAATTAATTTTGGGGCACTGGGAAGAGATTGGGCAAGGTCAACTGTCATGGCTACAGTTCTACCCAGGTCAACTGTCTGTTCCTGAGCATCTTCAAGATTATCATTCCCCCTTTCTTATTCAACTGAAGGTACATTACTATCAAGAATTTTATTCCCCCTATCTGTTTCAACAGATACATCCTCAAATTGTGATAACAGACCAGGAGTGGGCATGAATGAGGAAGAAAGAGGACCTGAAGATATAGGAGAGTGAGGAGGAGGTGAGGAAGCCTTTTTGGTTTGAGATTGAGTGAGGGTTTTAAGGGATTCTACAGCTTCTTGAGCTCCTGAACTTAAGGTTTCAGTAGATGAGCTATGAGGTGCAGGGTCAAAGTCAAAGGGTTCAAGGGGAGAGATAGAGGGAGAAAGAGGTGGTGATTCTTCTTCAGGGACAATCAACTTTCTTCTCTTGCTAAGGGGTCTGACTGAGACTAGGGGAACCTCATCTAGTTTAATGGGCTCATTTTCTTTTTGAAGTCTCTTGGATTTTCTGGTGGGTTGGGGTTTGGATTTTTCTGGAATTGGAGTTTGTTTAGGTTTGGCTTTTGTTCTTTTGTAAACAAGAGAATATTTTAGGGAAAGAGAAGGGGTTTGAGTGGTGCTGGGACCAGGAGAAGAAGGTGGAGGTGCTTCAATAAGCAAGGGTGGAATGATTTTGGCTAGAGGTTCATGCACAGTAGGGTCATCATCCAGGTCCACTATCTTGGGTCCTTTTTCTTTCCTACCCTTTCCCTTAAGGTTATGAACCATTTCAGCTAGGGTCTCTCTTTCAATATCACTACCAAAGATTGATGAGGTATGGGTAGGTGAATTTTCATCTTGAGGGTCAGGATTAGGCTGATTTTCAGTGGGTTCTTGTGCCCTACCCTTTCCTTTGTATGAGAAGGTATGAATGCTAAACACCTTATATTTGTGATGGACTGCTTGCCTATCATAAGGGGCTGGTACTCTAACTCTCATTGTTCTCCCAATATGAAGCAGAATCCCACTCATGGGTAGGTGAATTTTCATCTTGAGGGTCAGGATTAGGCTGATTTTCAGTGGGTTCTTGTGTGTTAGATATAATTTCTTATACTAGTATATATTATGTGAGCATATGTGGTAGTTAATGTGTTAGTAGAAAGTTTGTTAAGTTAAACAAATGAGTTAGTGAAACTTTAGGATCCAAAGTGTAACTTTAAAGTTTAGGGGCTTATTTGCTCAAAATGGAAAGGGAGGGACCTAGGTGTAAAATGGGATTTTTATAAGCATGTTTATCCCTCACCTATCCCTCTCTCTGGGCATGAACACACACACACACACTTAAAGCACTACTTCGTCCATTGCTATTGACTAGAAGAAAGAAAAGGTAAGAAAAAATTTATGTATTAATTCCTATTAATTCATTTACTTCTCCGTTTCAAATTCTAAATATATATAAATGTTCAGGGCATTGAATAGAGTATTTCTACCGATTCAATTTCCATTTTCTTGATATTTCTCCGGAGTAGGTAAGTTACTAAATTCCCCTAATTTAATGTTATAAGGAGTATTCTTGAGTTCTATGATGTTATATATGAGTAATATAGGACTTGATTTGGTTTTTATGAAGTTATATGGAATGGGAGCAATTTTAGGTTTTGGCCCTTGATTTTCAAGTTCTGAGTTGATGGGTGTTATGGGGGGGTGTTCTTGTGTGTAAATTTTGTTGTTAGAACCCAAGTATTAGCCTAGATAAGTTTGGGGAAAAGAACTTAGGTTGCTGGGTTTGTGTGATGGTTATACCTTGGAAAATTAGGCAAGAACAACCAAGAACTGCAATCTGGAAAAACTGAATTTCGAGATGGAGGCGCGCGCACCCCATAAAAGGAAGCGCACGCACCCATCATCTGAAGTTGAAATTATTTGGAGTTATTTGGAGGTGTGCGCTCCCTCCTGGGAGAGGCGCGCGCACCCTCAAAATGTAAGAATTCCAATAGCTTCAGTAGTTGGAGGCGCGTGCACCAATTGTGGGGAGGCGTGCGCACCCTATAAAATGTGAAATTGCCATAGCTTCAGTAGTTGGAAGCGCACGCACCCTTGAAATAGAGGCGTGCGCACCCTTGGTTGAAATTGTTAAGGCCTCACTTCTGATTTAGGGAGACGCGCGCACGCGTGGAGGGGAGGCGTGCGCACCCTTCCCCTGTTTCAGCTTTATTTGATCCTTTTTATTCCTAAGTGTTGGTAATTGATAGGGAGTACTTTGTATGCATTATGAAAGCTTATATTGAAGTAAATGATTGTTTACACTCTTCATGATTACTAGAAGATGAATTGGTAAATGATACATATTAAATGTGTTACAAGTGAATTTGAGCATTTCATACAATTATGCCTAAGTGATGTGCATGGTTAATGGTCTAGTCCCTTACTTTGGGCCTAGTACTAGTTTCATATTGTCAAGTAAATAATATTTCAGGGGTGTATAGGTTCACATTTATTATGAGAGCTGGGGCTGAGTAATAACCGTGAATCTATGCATCTGAGACCGTTTGCTCCTACTATTGATCACAGTAGTGGTCTAGCTTTCTCAATGATTGGAGCATTAAGCACAGTGATTGAATAGCTCTTTTGTTCTTGGTTCTTGGTTTGAGATACTGGGTATCGGGTCTCCTTTGATATTGTGAAGCGGCCTTCAATATAAAGTTCTACATCAACGTTAAGTTTGGGTATGGAGTAATAAGGAAGAAAGAAATATCCTTTGTAATGTGTGTTTAGCAATATGTGTTGTTTAATGAGTAGGAGTAGCTACTCACGTGATGTGTTACTTGATATATATGATTAATGAACTGCTTTTATGCTTCATTTCTATAGGTATGCATATCATGCTATGATAGTAGTAACTTACTGAGATTTTATCTCACCCCGTTTATTGTTTCTTTGTTTTCCTTAGATCCAAAGAAGGCTAGCTATAGCTCGAGGTGAGGATCGTAGTATCCAGTTCTGGTGCTAAGGGAAATTTCTTTTGGGGTAGGTTATTATACTTTTGTTTTGTGAGGACGTTAGTTAGACTGAGTATGTTAAACTCAGAATTTTTGGGGTACAGTGGTGTATATGTAATTAAAGTAGTCTTCTTTTGTTTACCGGCTTGTAGGCCGAGTAATGGAAGAGTAGAAGTTAGCTTTTGGCTATGTAAAGTGAAAAAAGGTGGTCAAGTGTTGAACCATCTTTAGTAGTGTATCTCCTACGTCATTAAAGGAGTATAGTTGTATTTTAGTTTAAATTTTACCCGTTTTTAAAGTAGTGGCGTGTCTGAATTCTATGGTTTATATCAAATCTAAGGATTCGGGGCGTTACAGTTGGTATCAGAGCTATTGTAGCTCTAAGCCTGGATAGGTCTATGGCCTAGGTGGGTTGGTTTTTGGGTTGTTTTATTAACGTCGAGTGTTTATGTGTAGGGTGGAGATGAGTCATTCTGAGGATATTGGTAGTAGTACCCAGGGAAATGAGGAATCTGAAACTCCTTCTGTGGAAGTGGGTAATGATCATAATGTGGATTACAAGCAGATGTTTCAATTATTGGCTCAATTTGTCTCCAACCAACAAGGACAGAATAATCTGGGGCAGACACAGTCAGGAGCTGATGACAAGGGTTATGCCAGTCGTCTTGCCAAATTCCTAAAAATGCAACCTCGTAGCTTTGATGGAGAACCTGATGCGGTAAAAGCTGAGGAGTGGATAGAGAGTATTGAGAAGATATTCACTGCTCTGAAATGTGAGGATAAAGAGAAGGTAACCTTTGCAACTTTTAAATTAGAAAAAGCTGCGGAGCACTGGTGGAAGGTGTTATGCTAAAGCTGGGAGCAAGAGAAAGATGTACAACATACTTGGGCGGATTTCCTTAAAGAGTTCAACTCACAGTTCATTCCCTCAGTTGTCCAAGATCGAAGAGAGATGGATTTTCTGAATTTAGTACAAGGGAACATGACGGTGGGGCAATATTCCTCCGAATTCACTAAACTTGCGAGGTATTGTAGTCATCTAGTTCCAACTGAAATAAAGAGGGCTCAACGGTTCGTGAAGGGATTAAAGACGGAGTATAGGAAGCAACTTCTTTCCTTACAACTCACTAGTTACCGATAAGCAGTTGAGAGGGCATATGCAATTGAGAATGATATTGATGAACATAGAGTTAAACCGGGAGCTGCTACAGGAGGTCAACCATTAGTACGTGTTCCAGAAAGGGCTCAGAGTACCGGAAGTAAAAGGGGTGGATTTAACCGACCGAGTGGTCGATCTCAGAAGCAAACAGAAAGTATGGGAAGTGTATCACTGGGTTCAAAGCCGAATGTTTTGGGTTCGAAGTGGACTTGCAAGTATTGTTCCAAGGAGGGCCATACTGAAGACCGGTGTTGGTTGAAGCAAGGAAAATTCTTAAACTGTGGTGAGAGTGGACATTTCAAAAGGGATTGCCCAAAGAGTAAGGAAACTTCGGGAGAAAGTACCGGACAGCAGGCTTCAGGTAATAAGCGTGATAGTGGGGGTCGGCCTAAGGTTCAAGGTCGAGTATTTGCTATTGATCAGCACAGGGTGGCTGAGTCTACAGCAGTGATAGGAGGTACCATTTTTCTTTTTAGTACGCGAGCGCGAGTTCTTATAGATCCAGGATCATCTCATTCTTATGTGGCATCACATTTTGTGTCTCATTTACCTGTTGTTCCTGATGCTATGCCTTATGTGTTAGAAGTATCTTCTCCAATGGGAGATTGCATGCTAGCTACAGAAGTATATAAGAATTGTGATGTGTTTATAAGTAATCATACCCTTCAAGCTGATCTAGTAGTGTTGCCCATAAGGGATTTTGATGTGATACTTGGTATGGACTGGCTTTATATGCATTATGCATCTGTCGATTGTCATCAAAAGGTGGTTACTTTTTCTGTGCCGAGTTTGCCTGAATTTATTTTTGAAGGTGATAGACCTATGTGTAGTTTTCATGTTATATCTGCTTTGAGAGCTAGGAAGTTGTTGTCTGGGGGTTGCGGGGTATCTTGCTTGTGTAATTGACAAGAATATATCTGTAGCAAAGCTGGAAGATATTTCTGTGGTGTCTGAGTTTCCGGATGTGTTTTCTACTGAATATAGTATGCCACCGGACCGGGAACTTGAATTTTGTATTGAGTTGTTACCAGGTACCGCACCGATATCTAAAGCTCCATACAGAATGGCTCCCGCAGAGTTAAGGGAATTGAAGAAGCAACTCGAGGAGTTATTGGAGAAAGGGTTTATCCGGCCTAGTGTGTCTCCTTGGGGTGCACCAGTATTATTTGTGAAGAAGAAGGATGGTACTCTGCGGTTATGTATTGACTACCGAGAACTTAATCAGGTAACAATTAAAAACAAGTATCCGCTACCTCACATTGACGACCTGATTGATCAACTTCAGGGGTCCGTAGTTTATTCGAAGCTTGATTTAAGAAGCGGATATCATCAATTGAAAGTCCGAGAATAAGATATACCAAAGACAGCCTTACGTACCAGGTACGGACATTATGAGTTTGTAGTTATGCCGTTTGGTTTGACGAATGCTCCTGCGGTATTTATGGATTTAATGAACCGGGTTTTCAAACCATATCTAGATTGTTTTGTGGTGGTTTTTATAGATGACATTTTGGTTTATTCTAAATCCAAGGCGGAGCACGAGCAACATTTGAGGATAGTATTGGGTGTTCTTCGGGACAAGCAATTGTTTGCCAAATTTAGTAAGTGTGCCTTCTGGTTAGAAGAAGTTTCTTTCTTGGGACACGTGGTGTCATAGGCCGGTATTTCTGTTGATCCTTCAAAGATAGAAGCCATAGTTAAATGGAAGAGACCAACTACAGTCACAGAGGTACGTAGTTTTCTGGGATTGGCAAGCTATTATCGGAGGTTTATTGAGGGATTTTCTAAAATTGCTACACCAATGACAAGCTTGACTCAAAAATCTATAGCCTTCGAATGGGATAATAAATGTGAAGCGAGCTTTCTGGAGTTGAAAAGAAGATTGACGGTGGCTCCAGTATTGGCTTTGCCTTAGGGGTCAGATAATTTTGTGGTTTACACGGATGCTTCCAAAGAAGGGTTGGGTTGTGTGTTAATACAAAATGGTAAGGTAATTGCTTATGCCTCGAGAAAATTGACTCCTTATGAAGTAAATTATCCTACTCATGACTTAGAGCTGGCTGCGATTATATTTGCGTTACACAAGTGGAGGCATTATTTATATGGGGCTAGATTTGAAGTGTTCACAGATCATAAGAGCCTAAAGTATTTATTTTCTCAGAAAGAACTTAACATGAGACAACGCAGATGGATGGAAAAATTGAAGGATCATGATTGTACAATTTTGTATCACCCGGGAAAGGCTAATGTGGTGGCAGATGCTTTGAGTAGGAATACCTATATTTCACATTTAATGGCACGGGAGTGGAAATTGCTAGAAGATTTGCGAGACTGGAATCCTTATGAGTCAAGTCATGGCTTGAGTTTTGCGAGTATAAAGGCTACATCTATTCTTCTTCAACAGATTAAAGAAGCTCAGAAGATTGATCCTGAATTACAGAAGATTGTTAATGGAATGAAAGAAGGTAAACAACCCGACTTTGCCTTTAATAATGATGGGATTCTTACTTTTCGCGGTAGGGTTTGTATTCCAGTTGATAGTGAGATTAAATTGCAAGTATTAGAGGAGGCTCATAAGACAAAGTATACCATACATCCGGGAAGTACGAAGATGTATCAAGATATGAAGAAGCATTTCTGGTGGAACTGTATGAAACGGGAGATTGCAGATTATGTGTCTAAATGTCTAACATGTCAACAGGTGAAAGTGTAACATCAACGTCCTGCAGGTTTGTTACAACCTTTAGAGATTCTTGAATGGAAATGGGAGCATATCACTATGGATTTTGTAACCGGTTTACCACGTACTCGAAAGGGTTATGAAGCAGTTTGGGTTATAGTAGATCGGTTAACTAAGTCGGCTCACTTTTTGCCTGTTTCTATGGGGTATTCATTGACTCAGTTGGCTTCTCTATATGTTCAGGAGATAGTCCGGCTTCATGGGGTTCCGGTGAGTATAGTATCCGATAGAGATCCTCGGTTTACATCCCGATTCTGGTAAGCTCTTCAAGGGGCAATGGGGACTAAATTGAATTTCAGCACGGCATTTCACCCACAGTCAGATGGGCAGTCGGAAAGACTAGTACGAATTCTTGAAGATATGTTACGAGCCTGTGCAGTTGACTTCAAAGGTACTTGGGATGTTCATTTACCGTTAGTTGAATTTGCTTATAATAACAGCTACCAGTCTAGTATTGAGATGGCCCCCTACGAAGCATTGTATGGTCGTAAATGTAGATCACCTATATGTTGGGATGAAGTCGGGGAAGCAAAGCTTTTGGGACCCGAAATGGTTCAACAGTCGGTAGAGAGTGTGAGATTGATTCGGGATAGATTGAGGACAGCTCAAAGTCGTCAAAAGAGTTATGCTGATAACAGAAGAAGAGATCTTGAATTCCAAGTCGGGGATTTCGTGTTCTTGAAAGTGTCGCCTCAGAAAGGTGTGAAACGATTTGGTAAGAAAGGGAAGTTGACTCCTCAGTATATAGGGCCATTTGAAATACTTGAAAGGATTGGGAAATTGGCTTATAGACTTGCTTTACCGCCATCATTGTCCGGGGTCCATAATGTGTTTCATGTTTCTACTCTTCGTAAGTATATCGCGGATGAATCTCATGTTCTTGAGTATAAGCCAATTGAGTTCCAACCCGATTTTTCCTACGAGGAATTACCAGTGGAGATACTTGATTGGAAGGAACAAGTCTTACGTACCAAGAGAATTCCTCTTGTGAAGGTATTATGGAGGAATCACGAGATTAAAGAGGCTACTTGGGAATCTGAGCGAGAAATGCGAGAAAAATACCCGAGTCTATTTGATAACTTTGGTAAGTAATGTGATTATGTAGATAAATAAAATTCGCGGACGAATTTTCTTTTAAGGTGGGGAGGATGTAACGCCTCACCCAATTTTATTTTCATATTTTGCATATTATATGATTTAAATCTATTATGTGATTTATGTGCATTTTGTGTGTTAGATATAATTTCTTATACTAGTATATATTATTGAGCATATGTGGTAGTTAATGTGTTAGTAGAAAGTTTGTTAAGTTAAACAAATGAGTTAGTGAAACTTTAGGATCCAAAGTGTAACTTTAAAGTTCAGGGGCTTATTTGCTCAAAATGGAAAGGGAGGGACCTAGGTGTAAAATGGGATTTTTATAAGCATGTTTATCCCTCACCTCTCCCTCTCTCTGGGCATGAACACACACACACACACACACTTAAAGCACTACTTCCTCCATTGCTATTGACTAGAAGAAAGAAAAGGTAAGAAAAAATTTATGTATTAATTCCTATTAATTCATTTACTTCTCCGTTTCAAATTCTAAATATATATAAATGTTCAGGGCATTGAATAGAGTATTTCTACCGATTCAATTTCCATTTTCTTGATATTTCTCCGGAGTAGGTATGTTACTAAATTCCCCTAATTTAATGTTATAAGGAGTATTCTTGAGTTCTATGATGTTATATATGAGTAATATAGGACTTGATTTGGGTTTTATAAAGTTATATGGAATGGGAGCATTTTTAGGTTTTGGCCCTTGATTTTCAAGTTCTGAGTTGATGGGTGTTATGGGGGGGTTTTCTTGTGTGTAAATTTTGTTGTTAGAACCCAAGTATTAGCCAAAATAAGTTTGGGGAAAAGAACTTAGGTTGCTGGGTTTGTGTGATGGTTATAACTTGGAAAATTAGGCAAGAACAACCAAGAACTGCAATCTGGAAAAACTGAATTTCGAGATGGAGGCGCGCGCACCCCATAAAAGGAAGCACACGCACCCATCATCTGAAGTTGAAATTATTTGGAGTTAATTGGCGGCGTGCGCTCCCTCCTGGGAGAGGCGCGCGCACCCTCAAAATGTAAGAATTCCAATAGCTTCAGTAGTTGGAGGCGCGCGCACCAATTCTGGGGAGGCGTGCGCACCCTATAAAATGTGAAATTGCCATAGCTTCAGTAGTTGGAAGCGCGCGCACCCTTGAAATAGAGGCGTGCGCACCCTTGGTTGAAATTGTTAAGGCCTCACTTCTGATTTAGGGAGGCGCGCGCACCCGTGGAGGGGAGGCGTGCGCACCCTTCCCCTGTCTCAGCTTTATTTGATCCTTTTTATTCCTAAGTTTTGGTAATTGATAGGGAGTACTTTGTATGCATTATGAAAGCTTATATTGAAGTAAATGATTGTTTACACTCTTCATGATTACTAGAAGATGAATTGGTAAATGATACATATTAAATGTGTTACAAGTGAATTTGAGCATTTCATACAATTATGCCTAAGTGATGTGCATGGTTAATGGTCTAGTCCCTTACTTTGGGCCTAGTACTAGTTTCATATTGTCAAGTAAATAATACTTGTATACTTGACTGTGAGTCCAGCTGGTTTATGTGTTTCGGGGGTGTATAGGTTCACGTTTATTATGAGAGCTGGGGCTGAGTAATAACCATGAATCTATGCATCTGTGACCGTTTGCTCCTACTATTGATCACAGTAGGGGTCTATCTTTCTCAATGATTGGAGCATTAAGCACAATGATTGAATAGCTCTTTTGTTCTTGGTTCTTGGTTTGAGATACTGGGTATCGGGTCTCCTTTGATATTGTGAAGCGGCCTTCAATATGAAGATCTACATCAACGTTAAGTTTGGGTATGGAGTAATAAGGAAGAAAGAAATATCCTTTGTAATGTGTGTTTAGCTATATGTGTTGTTTAATGAGTAGGAGTAGCTACTCACGTGATGTGTTACTTGATATATATGATTAATGAACTGCTTTCATGCTTCATTTCTATAGGTATGCATATCATGCTATGATAGTAGTAACTTACTGAGATTTTATCTCACCCCGTTTATTCTTTCTTTGTTTTTCTTAGATCCAAAGAAGGCTACCGATAGCTCGAGGTAAGGATCGTAGTATCCAGTTCTGGTGCTAAGGGAAATTTCTTTTGGGGTAGGTTATTATACTTTTGTTTTGTGAGGACGTTAGTTAGACTGAGTATGTTAAACTCAGAATTTTTGGGGTACAGTGGTGTATATGTAATTAAAGTAGTCTTCTTTTGTTTACCGGCTTGTAGGCCGAGTAATGGAAGAGTAGAAGTTAGCTTTTGGCTATGTAAAGTGGAAAAAGGTGGTCAAGTGTTGAACCATCTTTAGTAGTGTATCTCCTACGTCATTAAAGGAGTATAGTTGTATTTTAGTTTAAATTTTACCTGTTTTTAAAGTAGTAGGTGTCTGAATTCTATGGTTTATAACAAATCTAAGGATTCGGGGTGTTACACCCTTTCCTTTGTATGAGAAGGTATGAATGCTAAACACCTTATATTTGTGATGGACTGCTTGCCCATCATAAGGGGTTGGTACTCTAACTCTCATTGTTCTCCTAATATGAAGCAGAATCCCACTCATGAATCTGTATAGACCAGGATTTGTAGAGGATTTGGATTTGATTTTGAGGGGATGATGGCCATACCTAAGTCTAAAGTTGGATAATAACACAAGACTCCAATTTGTGGTTTGAACTGTATGTAACAGACACAACAATTTCTTCCACTCATTGGGGCTCATAACATGGTGAGAAGAGGTCTTTCCACACAAACCTTTCAAAACTACATCAGTTAGAGTGGAGAATTTGGGTGAGAGGAATTTTTTATAGACAGGTTTGGTACTTTGGTATGCAGGCCATCCTTCTATTGTAGCAGTTTGAGAGGAGTAATTGATGTTGGAATCCCAAATGTTTGTGATCATGTTAGGTTCATTTACAGTGCCATAAGTAGCAGCAACATCACTAGGGGATATGGTGTAGGAGGTACCTTGGAGAGTCAACTGAATGTTGTATTGCTGTGTCCAAACTCCATTGTTGTAGATGTGGGAGCAGAGCATCGGAAGAATTGGATGCTTGGCTTCCATGAATGTCTTTATCTTTGCATTAGAGAGGAGTTCTCCAATCCATCCACCAGCTGGATTAATGTAAAACGACTGTTTGATGCGATAACCATGCGAGGATGATGAATTCATTTTTCTAGGGTTTGAGAGAAAGAAACAGAGGATATAACGGTCACTTTTGTTTGAATGAGGAAGAAGGGTTTTATAAGAGAGATTGGTTTATATAAAACGGTGGCTATTAATAGGTTGGGGGACAACGGTAGAAAGATGAAAGGACATGCCCTTTAAAGAAAATTAAAAGGTGATGTGGACAAGCAGGTGATTCATCAACATTGTAACTGTTGAAACAGTAAGTATCTTCTTTTTATGTTTACACAGAGGACATAGCATAAACGAAGCAAACATTCTTTATTCCCTCAATAAATATTGACATGGTTAAGTCCAATATTCATCTATTAATCCATTGTATTCAGTCAGCTTGATTTAATTAGCATATCAAATCAACCTTACTGGAATACATCTTTTGAGGTCTATTGCCATCATTGTATCTACAATATTCATTCTCGAGGAGAATTAAATGATGTGAAATCTTTCTATATAAGAAGCATTGTTGGTGAATTATACATCACAAGACCAAATATTCTGATATATAGAGAGTTCATAGTAAGATAGTAGACCTTCTTCCTTCAATTTTTCTCAGCAAAGAATGGGTAGACTAACAAATAGTTTTAGCCCAAGCAAGATGTCTGATCTTGTAAAGAAGATAAAATTTAAGGAGAAGGAGGAGGAGAAAGTGGATAACAAGTTTTTAAGAGAATATAGGGAATATCAAGCACAAGAAGCCTTGATAAGTGAGCAGGAGGTAGACCAACTGCTTCCAAATGATCCAATGAAGAAGGTGGAATTGATGGAAAGGTCTATCAAGAAGGAGATGTGGCTCCATGCTAGGGAAGAGTTTATTAAGGAGGAAAGAAAGAAACTGAAGAGAGGGGAGGAGGTAGAGAGAAGGTGTGACATTGGCAAAGGCAAGGCCAAAATGTCAGAGATTGAAGAAGATAAAGGACCTAATAGGTCTTTGCTTGATCTTTTGCAGGAGGAAATAAAGGTTGATTTAGTGATAGGCAAGAAGGGAGAGAAGGGGGAAGGCCAAGGGGACAATTATGATGGAAGTTCTTATACCAAGACCAGCTCATTTTCCCTTTTATCAAGCAAATAATTTGCTTGCTGTAGTCCACTCAGGTCTGGGAATAAGGAGGAGGGAAGCTTTAGATCAAATGAGGCATATGTGTTTAGTGAGAGTCATAATTCCTCTGGTACTTTCAGCTTCTCATCACCTTTAGATAGTTTGCCTAAGCCACAGGAAGTAAGGAATTGGTGGCCTAAATCTGTATGGCCTTCATCAAATCAGTCTGTCAGAGGAGTTGAGTCCTGGAGATGGGATAGTAGGCTCATGTTAGAGAGGTCTGATGAGTCTGGTCAGCCATTTGTTGGGACATCTCATGAAGAGGTGAAGGAGGAGGTGGAGACATCAGCAGAATGCTCTTTTGTTGTAGGAAAATGGAAGTCAGAGGAGTAGTTTCTGAGAAATGAAGATAGTTGACCTAGTGGAGAGGTCAGCTGTCTTTGGTAGAGATGGAGCAGATGACACATTTTTGGCTCCTTTTGGTTTATAGGAGTAGGGAAGCCCTTTATGGCGCCTTTTTGTTGTATTTGTACTCCACTATATTTTAATGCTATTTCCCTTTTATTTGCTTGGCATGTTCAGCATTCCCATATTTGTTCTTAAGTAGCTGAATCTTTGTTCATCAAGTGCCTTTGTGAGAATGTCAGCTACTTGATTTTCAGTGCACACATGAGAAAGACATATATCACCCTTTTCCACATGATCTCTTATGAAATGGTGTCTAACCTCAATGTGCTTTGTTTTAGAATGCTGAACTGGATTCTCGGTCATTGCTATAGCACTTGTATTGTCACAAAAAATAGGAATATGATCTTGAAAAATTCCAAAGTCTTTGAGTTGATTTCTGATATAAAGGACTTGTGAACAACATAGTCCAGCAGCAACATATTCTGCTTCTACAGTTGATGTAGCAACTGATGTTTGTTTTTTGCTGCACCAACTTACAATTCTTGAGCCAAGAAATTGACAACTACCACTGGTGGATTTCTTATCCAAGTTGCATGCAGAATAGTCTGAGTCAGTGTATCCAATAAGAGATAAAGGAGATTCCTTAGGATACCAAATTCCAAAATCAGGAGTCCCTTTAAGGTATCTTAAAATCCTTTTAACTGCAGCTAGATGTGATTCCTTAGGATCTGCTTAAAATCTTGCACATAAGCAAACACTGAACATAATGTCAGGTCTTGAAGCAGTGACATAGAGAAGAGATCCAATGAAGCTTCTATACAATGTTTGATTCACACATTGACCTTCACGATCTGCATGTAATTTTGCAGTTGTTGATAGAAGAGTTTTGGCTGTAGAGACATTTTGCATATAAAATTTCTTCAGCATATCTCTAGTGTATTTCCCTTGATTTATAAAAATTCCATTGGGCAATTGCTTGACTTGAAGACCCAAAAAGAAGGTGAGCTCTCCTATAATGCTCATTTCAAATTTTTCTTGCATAATTGATCCAAATTCCTTGCATAGATCATCATTAGTTGAACCAAATATAATATCATCCACATAAATTTGAATGAGTAAAATATCTTGGTTGGTCTTTTTGATAAACATGGTTTTATCAATCTGCCCTTTTGAAAAACCTTTTTCAAGTAGAAAATTGGATAAGGTCTCATACCAAGCTCTAGGGGCTTGTTTGAGTCCATACAAAGCTTTATCCAGTTTGTAGACATGATCTGGGAATTTTGGGGATTCAAATCCAGGAGGTTGTGCCACAAACACTTTTTCATGAAGAACCCCATTCAGAAATGCACTTTTAACATCCATTTGATATAAAGTCATATTCTTGGATGAAGAGTAGGCAAGAAACAACCTAATTGCTTCTAGTCTAGCAACTGGAGCATAGATTTCATCATAGTCAATACCTTCTTCTTGTCTATAGCCTTGAGCTACCAATCTTGCTTTGTTTCTGATGACTGTACCATCTTCATTCATCTTGTTTTTGAACACCCATCTAGTCTCAATAATAGTTTGATTTTTAGGTTTAGGAACAAGTTTCCAAACTTTGTTTCTTTTAAACTGTTCAAGCTCTTCCTCCATTGCTTCTATCCAATCTGCATCAAGCTGTGCTTCATTGATCTTCTTTGGCTCCATTTGAGATATGAAGGCACTGTACAAGGCTTCATCTTCAAAGTTTGACCTTGTTTGAACTCCACTGGCTATGTCACCAATTACTAATGACTTAGGGTGATTATTTTTGAAGTTTCTAGAAATAGGGAGATCAATGTATATGTTTGGAAATAGGAATTGATCTAGGAATGTTGGGAACAGATGGTTCTTGAGTAGATGTGCTAGGCTCACAGTTTATCCCAGTCATGTTAGTTGAGATAGGACAAGTATCAATAGCAGGTCTATTATCATTGGTAGGTCTTGTTGGTAGTGGTGCCCTAGGCATGTTTAATAAACGTTGTAATTGTTATCATTTATTTCATATCAATAAAGAGATGTTTTGATTATTATTGTTGTTCATGTTTACTTATAATAATCTCCGTCCCTAGTACTTGTTAAGCACTGGTATAAAGGCTAAATGATCATGGGATGATCATGTTAGATTTATGGGTACTTGTTTGGAACAAGGTACTGGACATGACCCGCTCTATGAGATTTATGTCATGGTCTATGTCATACATATATCTCATATTAGTTATGTCATTTGAATCCTTAGACATGAAGTTATTATAGTCTTCCACTTGATGAACATTGTGTTTGACATATTCAAACGCTACCTTAACACGGTAGTTATAAAGGGTATGATTGGCATAATCGGATTCCCGTTGGGAAGAATAATAAGCTAAATGGATTTGTCCCTCCACGGAGAGATGTCAAGCTTGGGCCCCTCGAAGGAATGATGTTGATGAAATGTTCGGCCGGACTCAAATGGATTGATTGGATCAATAGCATTTGAATTATCAACGTATTCGGAATCGAGAAAGTATTGAACAAAACAAGTTGACTGTTTGACCATGACTTGTGTTCAAAGACATCGTGGACAAAGGGATTGTGACATATTCTAAAGGAATGCGAACTTGTATCTAGTTATACTATTTGGGTAGGTATGACGGTTTGCTAGAACCTAATCATATCTTATGGAATCATGTTTGAGCCCATTGCCAACTTAGTATAATCCTAGAGGGTCACACACAATAGAACGAATCTTAAATAAAAGGACTATATTGGCATTTAGGGTCGGAGGACTTCCAAGGAATTTCTGGAAAGATCTGGGCCTCCTGGTCAACCAAGCGGGCGCTTGGGTTGCACCAGGCGGGCGCCTGTTCAAGCCAAAAATGAACTGGAGTTTCTGCCCAAACAGGCGGGCGCCTGGGTGGTACCGGGCGGGCGCCTGGTGCTCCCGATTGGAAATTTCCTAATTCGATTAGGAATGGTTTTTGGCACAAGATTCCTATTTGGAATAGGTCTTAATTGTGTATAAGAACCCCAATTCGGCCAGACCATATTAACAAGTGATTTTGTGAGTCTCAAAGAGTTTGAGAGAGATTTTGTTTTGTTCTAAGATATCATTGATTGAGGAACAAAATAATTCAAAAACAAATTCCATATAGTTCTTTATTATATTGTGAAAGTGTGTTTCATAATATTGGTCTAGCAACCAAGATCAAAGAAGCTCCTTTGATATTCGTTCGAAGTGTGGATACCTCTAGAGGGTGAAAATCATCATCTTCAAAGTTCGTGTTCAAGCTTTGTGATCGTGATCAAGTCTTCAAGTTTCTCCACCAAGAACAAGAGAAAATTCATAGCCATCAAGGGTTAGTTATTCCTCTATTCATCTTGTTGTATTTGATTTAATCATATGAACGGATCCATGGTTTTGGGTTTCTTAAAATTTTAATTGCTATATTCCGCTGCGCATGTTACTTGGAAACCCAACAGTGGTATCAGAGCCCCGTTCATGTTGATTAATTCAATACTTGGATCATGTTGTTTGTATATAAATTGTTTATGTGCCAAGCATGATATGAATATTGGATTATATGATGTTTATGTGTTTTGTGATTTTATGTGGTTTATTGTTTTTGCAACTTTAATCGCACGATTCAATCGCAATAAAAATTATGGTGGATTCTGAATTATTTCGATTATTGATTTTTGATTGGATCAAAGTTTTAATAATCGAGGAAAAATAATTTTGAGACAAAATTTTCGAACTTGAAAATTCCATACCATTCTGACCATTCAGGCACTCGCCCGCGCTGGACCAGGCGCGCGCGCGTTTCAGGCGCCCGCCCGTGCTGGACCAGGCGCGCGTTCGCTAGGCCAGAATGTTCTGATTTTGTTCAAAATCTGATTCTGAAATTTTTCGATAAATCCAACAAAACCAGTAACAAGACCACTTCAGACTTGCTGATCTGGAATGGGTTTTGGGTAGTTGGTTTGTGTGTGGATTTTGGGGTTTGATTTTCCTATTTGTTTTAGTCTTGAGATTCCTAGATTGGTTCAAGTTTTGGATGGCTAATCTGCGTTCATCGAGATTGTGTTTCCCAAAATTGATCGCAATCAAAGTTTCAAAGATAAAACGAAGTTAGAATTATGAAGAGTTCATAATTGCTAAAATTGAGAAACAAAGTTCTTGATTCAATGATTGGAGATCCATGTGGAATTGTGAATGCAATTGGCCTACGTTCATCGAGACCATCTATTGCTTAGTTTCGGCCACATGGACTACTTTCTTGGTTTCTTGAATTAGTGCGGGATTGTGGTTGCCTAATGGCTTAGTTAGACCGCACTTCTTGTTGTCTTGATTTGGAGATAATAACCAAAGTTGAAATAGTCTCATCCTCATAATTATAGAGAAACTAATGACACATAAATACCATGCTTAAATTAATGGAGATTAATTTAGTGGCTAAACTTGATGTATAACATGTTTATATTATGTGCTCATAAATGTGTTATATGCTATATGTGATGAACCTTCATAGAAAGTTTTAAGTCCTTTTGCCATGCCATGATTAAAACACTTGTTTATACATGAGTAATTTTATGTGGGCTCGCCAAAGCGAGGTGCATTGATTTTATTCATGTTTGAGCAAGATGAGTGAATAAGAGTTTCCTATGCGTTTAAAATGGTTGGACTTAATTAAGCGTCAAAACAGTTTTGGGCTTAAGGCAAAGATGAGATTTAACATGCTTTTTGAAATTGGATTTCTTAAAGAATCTCATGAAAAGAACTGAGAGTCATATGAGATATGATTGACAAGAGTTGTCTACCTAATTGATTTAATTTTGATCGGTGCGCCAAAGCGTACTCAAAATTAGATTAAAGCGGGATCTCAACCCAATTAAATTATATTATACATTGGATGTATAAGAAGGTTATATAATTTAGTGGGAGTATTTTGTTTAAAATACATTATTTATCTCTTTAATGAAAATCGGTACTTATTAAATTTTGGAAATTTTGCATATTTGTAGATAATGACTAATAACACTCAATCAATGTCATTGCGATCGATCCTTGAGAAGGATAAGCTCGAAGAGAATGGTACTAACTTTATGGATTGGATCCGTAGCATAAGAATCGTTCTTAGGCAAGAAGATAAGTTGTACATTCTCGATGGGCCTCTCCCTGCTGAACCACCGCCTACTGCCCCTAGGGTAGAAAGAGACAATTACAAGAAACATCGTAATGATTCTAGAGATGTAAGTTGTCTCATGCTTGCTGCTATGTGTTCAAAACTCCAACAAAGTTTGGAACATTTGGAAGCCTATGAGATAGGCGTGGAGTTGAGAACCATGTTTCAAGAGTAAGCTAGGCAAGAGAGGTACAAGACCATTGTTGCATTCACTACAAGTAAAATGAATGAAGGGCAACAAGTGAGTCCTCACTTTCTTAAAATGAAAGGTTATGTAGAGCACCTTGAGAAACTTGGCTATCCAATCCCATTGGAGCTAGCCACGGATCTCATTCTTAATTCATTGCCTAAAAGTTATAATCAGTTTGTAATGAATTATAACATGCATGGAATGGATAAGAATCTCTCTGAGTTGCATGGGATGCTCAAAACTGCAGAGATAAAATTGTGGAGAAAGGTTCTCCCGTGCTCTTGGTTCATGATGGGAAGAAGGCTGGTGCCAAAGGAAAGGGTAAGGCAAAAGTTGTCAAACCCAAGATAAGCAAGGCAAAGGTTGCCAAGGCTTCTGAGGCAAAACCCGATTCACAAAAGGATGCAATCTGTTTCCATTGTCAAGAAATTGGTCATTGGAAACGTAATTGCAAGGCTTTCTTGGAAGAGCAAAAGAAGAAGAAGAGCAGCAAGGCTGCGTCGACTTCAGGTATCTATATAATAGATATTCTCCTTTCTACCACTGATTCTTGGGTATTGGATACCGGATGTGGTTCTCACATTTGTCTAAATGTGCAGGGACTAAAGAATAGGAGACTGCTTAAAGAAGGTGAAGTAGATCTACGTGTGGGAAATGGAGCAAGAGTTGCTGCATTAGCCGTAGGGACTTATGAAGTCACTTTACCTTCCGGATTAATTCTTGTTTTGAACAATTGTTATTATGTTCCGGATTTAAGCAGAAATATTATTTCAATTTCTTGTTTGGATAATGAAGGTTTTAAGTTTCTTATTGAGAATAAGAAATTTTCTATTTATTTAAATGATGTGCTTTATGGTATTGCTAATTCATTTAATGGCCTTTATATCTTGGATGTCAAGAATGAAAATAATGTCTATCATGTAAATAAGAAATCTAAACCTAATGATGTAAATCATACTTATTTGTGGCATTGCCGTCTTGGTCATATTAATGAGAAGCGTATCTCAAAACTCCATGGGGACGGACTTTTGGGTTCATGTGACTTAGAGTCATATGATACTTGTGAGTCGTGTCTTCTTGGAAAAATGACTAAGACACCTTTTACCAAGTTGGGTGAAAGGGCAAGCGACTTATTGGGGTTGATACATTCCGATGTATGCGGACCATTAAGTAGCAATGCTAGGGGAGGATTTCAATACTTCATAACCTTCACTGATGATTATAGTAGATTTGGGTATGTTTACCTAATGAAACATAAAAGTGAAGCATTTGAGATATTTAGAATATTTCAAAATGAAGTAGAAAAACAACTTGGCAAAAGTATTAAGGCACTTCGATCCGATCGAGGTGGAGAATACTTGAGTCAAGAATTTGATGATCATCTAAAGAATTGTGGAATAGTTTCACAATTGACTCCGCCTGGAACACCACAAGGGAATGGTGTGTCTGAGAGGAGAAATCGGACTTTGTTAGACATGGTTCGATCAATGATGAGTCAAGTTGATCTTCCAATATCCATTTGGGGTTACGCTCTAGAAACCGCTGCTTTCACACTAAATCGTGTTCCAACTAAATCGGTTCAAAAGACTCCATATGAGATGTGGAGTGGAAAGAAACCTAGTTTATCTTTCATGAGGATTTGGGGTTGCGAAGTCTATGTCAAGAGACTTATCTCTGACAAACTAGCACACAAATCCGATAAATGCATTTTCGTGGGATATCCTAAGGAAACTAAAGGATATTACTTTTACAACCGAGAGGACAACAAAGTGTTTGTTGCCCGAACTGGTGTCTTTCTAGAGAAAGAGTTTCTCTCCAAAGAAATCAGTGGGAGTAAAATAAATCTTGAAGAAATTCGAGACCCAGAAAATAACATTGAACCAATAGTGGAACAAGAACAAGAACCACAAGGAGTTGTGGAACCTGTTCAAAATACACAAGCAACTCGCAGATCTAGTAGGTTACGATCCGAGCCCGAGAGATATGGATTTCTCGTAACGGATAGTAATACGGTAGAAATCATTGAGAATGATGAACCGTCAACCTACCAAGAGGCGATGTCTTCTCCTGATTCGGACAAGTGGCTTGGAGCCATGGAATCCGAATTACAATCCATGCAAGACAATCAAGTTTGGAATTTGATTGATGCACCCAAAGGTGTAAAAACCATAGGATGCAAATGGGTCTTCAAGAAGAAGACTGACATGGATGGGAAGGTGCATACTTACAAAGCTAGGCTGGTAGCGAAGGGTTATAGGCAAGTTCATGGTATTGACTATGATGAGACCTTTTCACCCGTAGCAATGATCAAGTCTATAAGAATTTTGCTTGCCATTGCCGCATATCATGACTATGAAATATGGCAGATGAACGTCAAAACCGCTTTCCTGAATGGAAAACTCCAAGAGGATGTGTATATGACACAACCAGAAGGTTTTGAACAAGATTCTAAGGTATACAAATTGCAAAGATCCATCTATGGATTGAAGCAAGCTTCAAGGAGTTGGAATCTCCGTTTTGATGAATCGGTCAAAGAGTTTGGTTTCATCAAGAACGAAGATGAGCCTTGTGTATACAAGAAGATTAGTGGGAGCATAGTGCTATTCCTTATTTTATACGTGGATGACATATTGCTCATTGGAAACGACATTCCTACACTTCAGTCTGTGAAGACTTGGTTAGGAAAGTGCTTCGCAATGAAAGATATGGGTGAAGCCGCATATATTCTTGGCATTAAGATCTATAGAGATAGATCAAGGAGGCTACTTGGTTTAAGCCAAAGTACATACATTGACAAGGTCATTAGAAGATTCCGTATGGAAAATTCTAAGAGAGGAACCTTGCCCGTGTTACATGGAGTTTCTCTAAGCAAGACTCAATGTCCTAAGACAAATGATGAGCGTGAGAAAATGAATGATGTTCCATATGCTTCGGCAATTGGGTCCATCATGTATGCCATGATTTGTACTAGGCCGGATGTATCTTATGCTTTGAGCATGACAAGTAGATACCAATCCGACCCTGGCGAAAATCAATGGATAGCTGTAAAAGCGATTCTAAAGTACTTGAGAAGAACTAAAGACTCGTTTTTAGTCTATGGAGGAATGGAAGATGATCTCGTTGTAAATGCTTACACGGATGCAAGCTTCCAAACCGACAAAGATGATAGCCGATCGCAATCGGGTTTTGTGTTTATGTTAAATGGTGGAGCTGTAAGCTGGAAGAGTTCCAAGCAAAGTACAACCGCTGATTCTACAACAGAAGCTGAGTATATTGCTGCATCGGATGCTGCAAAGGAAGCTGTTTGGATTAAGAAGTTCATAACTGAACTTGAAGTGGTTCCTAGTATTGCTAATCCAATAGACCTTTATTGTGATAATAATGGTGCTATTGCTCAAGCAAAGGAACCAAGAGCACATCAGAAATCCAAACACATACTTAGGCGTTTTCATATCATTCGAGAAATCGTTGATAGGGGAGACGTAAATATATGCAGAGTACCTACTGATGACAATGTTGCGGACCCGCTAACAAAGGGACTTCCACAAGCTAAACATGATGGTCATGTTAGGTCCATGGGTATTAGATACATGGGAGATTGGGCCTAGGGCAAGTGGGAGATTGTTGGTAGTGGTGCCCTAGGCACGTTTAATAAACGTTGTAATTGTTATCATTTATTTCATATCAATAAAGAGATGTTTTGATTATTATTGTTGTTCATGTTTACTTATAATAATCTCCGTCCCTAGTACTTGTTAAGCACTGGTATAAAGGCTAAATGATCATGGGATGATCATGTTAGATTTATGGGTACTTGTTTGGAACAAGGTACTGGACATGACCCGCTCTATGAGATTTATGTCATGGTCTATGTCATACATATATCTCATATTAGTTATGTCATTTGAATCCTTAGACATGAAGTTATTATAGTCTTCCACTTGATGAACATTGTGTTTGACATATTCAAACGCTACCTTAACACGGTAGTTATAAAGGGTATGATTGGCATAATCGGATTCCCGTTGGGAAGAATAATAAGCTAAATGGATTTGTCCCTCCACGGAGAGATGTCAAGCTTGGGCCCCTCGAAGGAATGATGTTGATGAAATGTTCGGCCGGACTCAAATGGATTGATTGGATCAATAGCATTTGAATTATCAACGTATTCGGAATCGAGAAAGTATTGAACAAAACAAGTTGACTGTTTGACCATGACTTGTGTTCAAAGACATCGTGGACAAAGGGATTGTGACATATTCTAAAGGAATGTGAACTTGTATCTAGTTATACTATTTGGGTAGGTATGACGGTTTGCTAGAACCTAATCATATCTTATGGAATCATGTTTGAGCCCATTGCCAACTTAGTATAATCCTAGAGGGTCACACACAATAGAACGAATCTTAAATAAAAGGACTATATTGGCATTTAGGGTCGGAGGACTTCCAAGGAATTTCTGGAAAGATCTGGGCCTCCTGGTCAACCAAGCGGGCGCTTGGGTTGCACCAGGCGGGCGCCTGTTCAAGCCAAAAATGAACTGGAGTTTCTGCCCAAACAGGCGGGCGCCTGGGTGGTACCGGGCGAGCGCCTGGTGCTCCCGATTGGAAATTTCCTAATTCGATTAGGAATGGTTTTTGGCACAAGATTCCTATTTGGAATAGGTCTTAATTGCGTATAAGAACCCCAATTCGGCCAGACCATATTAACAAGTGATTTTGTGAGTCTCAAAGAGTTTGAGAGAGATTTTGTTTTGTTCTAAGATATCATTGATTGAGGAACAAAATAATTCAAAAACAAATTCCATATAGTTCTTTATTATATTGTGAAAGTGTGTTTCATAATATTGGTCTAGCAACCAAGATCAAAGAAGCTCCTTTGATATTCGTTCGAAGTGTGGATACCGCTAGAGGGTGAAAATCATCATCTTCAAAGTTCGTGTTCAAGCTTTGTGATCGTGATCAAGTCTTCAAGTTTCTCCACCAAGAACAAGAAAAAATTCATAGCCATCAAGGGTTAGTTATTCCTCTATTCATCTTGTTGTATTTGATTTAATCATATGAACGGATCCATGGTTTTGGGTTTCTTAAAATTTTAATTGCTATATTCCGCTGCGCATGTTACTTGGAAACCCAACAGGTCTACTATCATTAGTAGGACAACTATCAGGAATGAGAACAGGGTTATTGAGAGCAGTTCCATCTTTAGCAACTGGTGGTAAAGGTTTGTTGTCATTGATTTTGAGATTGTTGAAGGGAGGAAAAGGTTCAGGGGATATTTTGGGTAGATTGTAAGGAAGATAGTCGAGTTGGTCATTTTTATAATTTTGGGAGAAAATGGGTGAAGGTTCAGGCAAGGAATCAACATTTCCAAGAGCTTCATCAAACTCATTAATCTTCACATCCCAGGCACTGGGAGATTCATCAAAATCCACATGAATGGATTCTTCAACAACCATTCTTCTTTTATTATACACTCTGTATGCTTTGCTGGTAGCAGAGTAGCCAAGGAATATCCCTTCAACACTTTTGGACTCAAATTTGTCCAAATTATTCTTCCCATTATTGTGAATGTAACATTTACTTCCAAAAGCATGAAAGTAAGAGATAGTTGGAGTCCTTTCATTCCACAATTCATAGGGAGTCTTCAGGTGGAATTTATTTATCAAAGTCTTGTTCTGAATATAGACTGCAGTTGTAACAGCTCCTCCCCAAAAATATTTAGGGAGGTTATTTTCAGATAACATGGTCCTTGCAGCTTCACATATAGTTCTGTTCTTTCTTTCAGCTACTCCATTTTGTTGAGGAGTTTTAGGGGCTGAAAAGTTGTTATTAATTCCTTGCTGATTGCAAAAATCTTCAATTCCAGTATTCTCAAATTCAGTACCATGATCTGACCTTATTCTGACCACTTTGATGCTTTTTAGATTTTGCACTTGGTTTATCAATTTGACAAGATGACCAAGAGTTTCTGATTTGGATTCTAAGAGAATGATCCAAGAGAATCTTGTAAAGTCATCAACTATTACTAGAGAATATCTTTTTCCTCCAAGACTTCTAGTTCTGATTGGTCCAAATAAATCCATATGAATGAGTTCAAGAGGCCTTTTTGTATCCAATCTATTTTTGTCTTTAAAGGAGGTCCTTTGTTTCTTTCCACACTGACAAGCTTTGCACGGTTTGTCTTTTTTGAAGGAAATTTTTGGAAGTCCTTTGACAAGTTTAGAGGCAGCAAGTTTGGCTATGCTTTTGAGATTTAGGTGGGCTAATATTTTATGCCAGAGTCATGCCAAATCAGACTGATTATAAGATAGTAGACACATGGCATTAGAAGATTTAGTTACTTCAAGAGATATGCAGTACACATTTCCTTTTTTGAGGCCAGTTAGAATGATTTCATCATTGGAATTCTTTACTTGACACAGGTTATGGGAACACACAACATGAAATCCTTTATCACAGATCTGACTGATGCTAATCAAGTTGTGTTTGAGACCTTCCACATAAGAGACATTTGATAAGATAATGCTTTTGTGATCAAATCTCCATGTCCTTTAACTCTGGCTTGAGAGTTGTCTCTAAAAACAACATTTGGACCATCTTTTGGAATGAAGTTATGCAGCCAATGTTTGTTGAAGGTCATGTGCCTACTGCATCCACTGTCTAGGTACTAGATTCCCTTATTAAATTCCTACAAAACAATTAAATAAAAATAAATATGGTCCCCTTTTAATTATGGGTCCAGGAGGTTAGACAGCCTTAGGGACCCAAACTTTTACAATTTTCTTAGGAGGGCTGTTGTTTTTTGGGACAAAGGATTTTTGGTTGAATGAGTTTAGGTATGATAGGATTTGGTACATATAGGGTGTCATTCTGAATTGTTGATGATGGTAGTTATGATGAGGGTAAGGATTATATGATTTGGGTGAGGTGTAGGTGTAGGTTTTAGGGGTCCTTGAAGAGCTATAGTTTTGACCTTTTCTTCCTCTGTTTCTCTTTTGGTAGGTATTCTGTCTTCTTGGATATCCTTGATAGGTCTGCTGTCTTCTGGATTGTCCTTGATAGGTCTGCTGTCTGTAGTTGTATTGACCAGTTTGATTGTTCTTCCAAGTCTGAAATTGCTTTTTGGGGCAAGGAACATCATTTTTGTTGTTGGAATTGGTCATTTGAATATTACTACTGGAAGCTTGATCATGATAGCTGACCTCTTTCATTTTTCCTTTAGCCTCGTACACATCCTGTTATGTTTGGACAGGATAGATGGGTTTTCTTATTGTTTTGTCTCCCATTTTGACCAGTAACATTTTTTCAAATTTCCTTTCCCCTTCTGGTAGCTTGTATTCAATCAAGGTTGGATTATTTGCACCTAGTCCAGTTTTGTCAAAGGGATGCCTTTGAGAGTAGAGGAAATGAGACATAGCTGAACTTGACTTATTCCAAGTTTCAATTTTTGTTTTGAATGCTTGGTTTTCTTCATTCAGTGTCTCTATTCTAAGGTTGAGCTCCTTTAGTTGACTGCTGATATGGAGGTGATTATTTCTGGCATTGAATACATCAGCATGAAGGTCTACTATCTCATCATCTTGCTGTTTATTCTGGTTTTGGAGGGTGAGGTTTTGGGTTTCAAGAAGGGTATTTTTTGTTTTTGAGACTTTCTAGGTCCTTAGAAAATTGCAAATTTTCAGTTATTAAGACCCTAAGGCTTGATTCTCTTTCTTTCTCTGAATAAATAAAGTGCAAGCTAAATTTTTAAGACCTTCAAGGTCAAGAGAATTAAAATCACTTACCTCTCTCAGTTCTTCTGCAGCTGCAAGGGCTTCAAGTTCTTCTTCACTTTCTGAGTCATCTCCTTCATTTACCATTAGACATATCATGGCATCCATGTCATTATCTGAGTCTGAGGAGTCACTTTTATCATCACTGAATTTTGACAGGCCTGCTATCATGACCTGTTCCTTCTTTTCACCTAGCTTGGCTTTGGCACAGTTGAAGCAATTGCATCGAGAACTGCGTATAATGTCTTTGGAATATGATAACTTCTTCTGGGTTGAAGAATTTCTTGATTTCCTTGGTTCAGGGCACTCTTGAGAATAGTGACCTAATTTTTCACAGTTATAGCAAGTGACATCCTTCTTCTCAGTTTGGACTTAGTTAGAAGTGGATGTTGTGTTTCTTTTATCAAACATCCTTTTCTGGTGTCTCAAAGCATTTTTAACAGCTATGGTAATCAGGCTAGGAATGTCTTCTTGAGTCAAGGGTTTGACTTCAGGTTTTTGAGACAGGTTGACTTTCGGAATGGCATTGTAGATTAGGGAGTCAATGTCCTGTTGTGAGTAAGCTTTAGGAGCTTCTTGTGCAGCAAGGGACATGGTGTGAGCATTGGCTAAGGATGAAGCAATGGTGGGTAGTTTTACAGTTCCTTCAAGTTCATATGCTTCCAATTTACCAAAGTATTGTTCAACAGTCATGGTTGGCCATTCAATACCTTCTCTTATAGGTAAGGCTACTTTTTCATATTCTTGGGGAAGGCTAGATTTAGACATAGGTCTTGTTGATCCAGTTTCTTGCCATGATCTGACACTAGTCTAAGTAGATCTTCAAATCTGTCTTTAGCAGCACTCACTCTTTCACCAGCAGTAAAGTTGAAGTTATCAAGTTGCCTAAGTAGGTTTATAGGTTTTGTACTCTTACACTTGTGTGCTTAGTGAACTTGGTTTTGATTAAGTCCCAGGCTTCTTTAGCAGTTTCAACTTTCCCAATTTCTTGGGCCAAAGAGTCATTAACACTTTTTTGTAAAATGTTTTTTAACTTTTTGATTAGCTGTTAGTGTTTTTCAGTTTCAGTCCATAGGTCTGGTGTCTTGTATTTGTCCTCTCCTCCATTTGTGTCAGGTTGAGTTGGAATTTTGACTTCTTCATGAAGCACAAACCAGTTCCAAACACTGTTTGAATCAAGGTAAGTTTTGATCTTAGAGGAGAATATTTCAAATGATCCACAGTCATCAACATGTGGAATGTCTTTCTCATTATTTCTTTTTGGTTGAGGCATGATGTTGGTGCTTCTGGATCGTTCACAAGATGTTAAGCTTGAAGACACTTAAGTCTTTTAGAAACCAGCTCTGGTGCCAATTGAAAGTACTTGTTCCTTAATATACACTTAAACAGGTAAATTATTAGTGCACAAGAGGTCGACTGTCTTGACAGAGTAGGTCGACTGTCTTGAGGTGCAGTGTGTGTATGTAGAGTTATGCAGCGGAATAAAAGTAAAATAAATAGAAGAATTTAATGAGTAAATAATATGTAATAAGTGTGTGAATAAGTGTGAGAAAAGGAGACACAAACACAACGATATAACGTGGTTCAGAGCTTAGCAACTCTCCTACATCCACGCCTCACTGTCCTCAACAGTGAAGAAGCAATCCACTATAATACTTCGTCAAGAAATTACAATAAATTGCAAGAAAATTCCCTCAGGATTTTCCAACCTAATTAGCCTCACTAATTAAGCTTTGTACTTGTTGCAAAGTACAGAAAAAAGAAAAAGAAAAGGTTTCACAAATGTGAAGGTTTGGTGATCTCTAAAATGGCTCTTATGTTAGCTATGTGAGATCTAAGTTTTCTTATCTAAATTAGCACAGATTTATAAATATCAAGAGTGCTTTGACAATTTGGATTTGCTTAGAAGCTTTTGACAAATTGTATAATGGCTAAGACAGTGTATTGAAAAGAGGTATTGTCTTCAGTAGCATAGAGGTCCTTTTATAGGTCTTCATATTATATCCGTTTGAGTTCCAACGGCCTTCAACATCTTGGAAATATATATGTCAGTCATTAAAGTTTGTGAACAGTGTTTTTGACTTTGACAATTTGTGTCAGTTTGACTGGGAAGAGTTGAACAGATTGGGTAAGGTCTGCTATCTTGAAGGTCTGCTATCTCGATATGTTTATGAAGATAGCAGACCAAGACCCATGCAGGTTTTGATCATTTCCAGTTTTGTATGAGTGTCTTGATGATTTCCAGTTTGCTTTTTTGTTCCTTCATGGAGTGTTCTTAATTTATTTGTCAAAACACTTAGTTAAGAACTAGGGTTCTAACAAGTAACAATGTATTAAATAATTAGATCTGTAAAGAGCTTACCAGATTGAGTGCTTTGTTTGTTTCGAACTTGAAGCTTTCCAGACGTCTAGTATGACTTCCAGAATATTAACGTATGTCATGAAATACAAATTAGATTGAAGAGAAGGAGATGGTTTGTATAATTTTTTATGTGCAGCTAAAGGTTTGGTGTTGTAAAGAGAGTAATCGTAAGAGTAGTTGAAATCGGGCTTTAATTCGGTTTTGAGGCAAAATAACTGTCTTTTTTTTTATTTGCACAAGAAATGTAATAATTATCATGATTTAGTGACAAAAGTTCCAACTTTACCCCTATTAAGTATGCAACTTTCTTACATTAATGTCTCACACTAAGATAATTAATAAAAAAGAACAACTTTCAATGCAAGGATAAAAGAGACATTTAGCTCAAAAGTGACAATTATTTTGGACCAAAATTTTGGTCCAAAAGTGACAGTTATTTTAGACCGGAGGGAGTATTGCTTATGGTTCTGGTAGGTAAACATATGTTAATGCCATTTATTTCTGGGCAGTGTAATGGTTGGGTGGTTAGGTGATAATTTATTGAGATCTTTAAACTCTATCGGTTAGGGTTGTACAAGTGCATGAAATATACATAGGTTCCCTGTCCTTTTTTGTGTTTTTTTTTTAAGAGAGAACGAAATACAGATTGGATAACAATTGCCTTTCACAATTTCCAAATTTAATGAACTTTCACAAACGATTTTTCTAAAATATTTTTTTATTTAACTGTACATAACTTTTTTTTTTTTTTTTGGTTATTTTTTTCTGAATTCATTGCTATATTTAAATTAAAGTATAATCCCTCTGTCCTATTTGAAATAGGATTTTGGTAGCTTTTTTATAATTTGGCCATGTAATTAAAGTAAGAAATAATTATCCAAATATAAATTTAAAAAATGTTATTGAGAGTATTATTAATTGTGATACAATAAAAATGTATAAATATTTATTTGGATTATTATATTTCTTCAAAAGACTTGGTTAAAATAAAGTCAAGTCTACCAAAATCATATTTCGAGAGTGACGGGGGGAGTATGTTTTATGAACTGACGCGGGAACCAAATGGTTTGTATTTGACAGTCTCGATAAAGTCAGTCCACTTCTACATAATTTATCTTCCAGTTCGTTCATCCAAAAATTACATTAAATATATCATCAGAAAGCTCTAGGAGTCTAGATTCTATCACACTTTTCGGATCAGCATTTGGAGTTTCCTAGAGAAAGTTATGGCAGTTTTACCACAAGGCAGTCCTAAGGTCATATACATCCGAATTTTGACAAACATCTAGAGTTTCATGAATCATTGGATGTATTATCTATATTTTCTCCATGTATTAATTGTTAGACTTATCCCTTAAATATTTTGATAAATCCTATGCTTTGAGGGATGTTCAAAGTTAAGTATAAATACCCTACAAATTGTATTGTAAGGGGGAGTAGAATTTGAGTTTATAAAATAATATAAGAATGTGCTTTGTGCCATCTTTTCTTGTTCTTTATCTATTCGGTGGATTCTGTTTAGTGGTGATGGATAAAAATCCACTGTAATAAAATACCTTGCAAGTGTACAAGTACCGAAGTAGCAATGTACCAATGTAAGGGTCGAACCACAGATACTCGTGGATAAACAAGTTGCTTTAATTAATGTAAAAGTAACAAAAGGGTGATTTGATTTTATTAAACTACTTTAACTACTAAGCAAGGAAAAATAAACTAAAGATTTAAGATCACAAAGCACACAAAGATTGAATTCAAGATAACGAAGATTCACAGATTGGGGTTCACAACTATCTTCACTCTATGCTATTTTTTATAAAAAGATTACCAAACTTGTTCAATAAATCGATCACTTAGATAAGAGTTGGGACGGTCTGGTCACCGGATTGCAACCCTATTATTATCTTTATGTGATAAATTCTGCTAGGTCAACAACACACACAAATAATTTATTAAGTTCTTAAGAACAATTGATTTTAGATCCTTTTGATTATCGCTAGGTCCTCAATTAAATCTATTCAATGAAATCTAGGTCAATGTAAAAACTATCCCCGCTAGTGCAACAATTAAAACCCTAATGATTTAAAGATCAACAATATCTATCTATAAAGTTGAAATCTTTAAACGAATTAAAACAATTCCAATGAACAAGAACAAGATTAATATTAATTAAGTACGATTTAGCATAGAGATTTGATAGTGCTACTCCCAATCCATGAACAAAAAGATTAGCTACTCATCGACATAGCAAAAATCACAAGAATATAATTAAAAACCATAAACCTGGATAAACGCTTGATGATGAAATAAAACTCCAAATCTTGCTTACAATCTTCAATACTAAGAAAACCAAAAAGAAAGCATAAGATAACTGTTCTGAAAACCTAATCTATTTAATACATGAGAGAGGAGTCCAAAATAAGGAAGGAAATATCAAAATAATTGAAAATAATTGTTTCCCAAAATTCCTGGCGGCTAGGCAAGCGAGCACTCGCATAAGACCAAGCGGGCGCTCTTGTTGACAGTGCGTTTAGCCGTCTGGTGAGATTAATTCAAGCGGGCGCCTGGTTCAAGGCAGGCGGGCGCTTGGTGCCTGTTTCTGATTTTCTCCGTTTCTTCCTTTCTTGACTTTGACTGTCGTTGACTTTGACTTTGGCTGACCTTTGACCACTGGCAATGATGGTCTTCAACACTCTAAACATCTAGGACTTTACAATAAACAAAATAACACTAAAAAGTGTCTTAAAGCATATAAAATACCAACAAAGTTCCTCAAACAAATAAAAACCAAAATTACATCAAACTATTCTAGATTACATCAAAAAGTCAATAAAAATACTCTGAAAATGTAGAGATAATACATGATAAAACCGATTCATCAAATTCCCCCACGCTTAGACCATTACTCGTCCTAGAGTAATATTCCTAACCCCACATCTAAACGCCGGTCTAATAAGCATAGCATGGAGGAAAATGATACTTATCTCCTCTACATCTCCCATCAACCAAGTCAAGAACAGGATAAAAAAAATCACTCGGAGTGTAAGGAACTCCGCTCCTTATAACTCCCAAAACAAAAACATAACAATGGCCCTAATTGATATCACACCAATAATGAGAAAAAAAATACACATATCCAACTAGGGCCCACACATCAAAGCTAGGGGGAACTAAAACGGCCTATGTTTCCCCCACACTTATCGTTCACTACGTTCTCCCTAAAAAAAAAAGAAATCAAAGTTAAGGGAATTGCTTAACAATGATTTACCTCATAAGTAGGTCCAACACTCCTTATTACTCCAAAAAGAAATATGTGGATTTCCTATCCTATCTCCTCTAATCCAAACCTCCTACGTCAAAATAAAATCCTACCCAACACTCCAAACCTCCCTTATGTCTCCTACGCCATGGAATTTGTTCTCTTCCTCTCCTTTTGCCTAGGCGCCCATTCGGGTTTTCACCTAGCCTCTCTTTTCTTTTCTATTTTTTATTTTTATTTAAAAAACTAACAAAACTATAGAACAGGTGATAGCATCAATCAACCAACATGTAACCTACCCCCAAACTGAAATGAGCATTGCCCCCAATGCTCACACATATAAAGTGCACAAAATATAAGGATAGGGATACCTCAAACTGATCACTGCGGAGGCGGAAAAATGTGATCCCAAGGACCTGGCATACCCGAACCTGAACTCGACCCCTGGTCCGGTCCTCTAGAGAACTAGTCCCAAGTGGCTCCAGCCCATGCATCGCTAGGTGGTGGTGGTGATGGAGGGGGGGATAAACCATCGGAGGAAACTGCTCTCCGGGAAAATGATGCGCCATCATCCGACGCCTATAATACTGTTCCTCCTGCACATTGGCGTAAAATTCCTCCTCCAGTCTCCTCAGCCTCTCATCATTATCATCCTCTCGGCACTGCCGCTAGCATTTGCTGCTGTTGATATTCCTGCAGCCTCTCATCCACCCCATGGATTTGCCCAGACACATAATATTGCATCTCTCTCTGAGTCATCGGTGGGTCCTCATCCATATCCATCTGAACTGGGGATGGGGCCCGTCCTCGTCCTCCTGCTACTCTACTCTCAATAGTAGCTTATATCGTAGTGGTACCTGGAGATAAAATTTTGGGGAATCCTTCCATAGGCACCCCCGCCCTCTCTGCCATATTAGTGATCATGATAGGGTACAGATAATTTTTGTTCTCCAGGTTCTGGGCCCAATCGCCCATCTCACTGTGCATTATGACTCTTATGTTCACAGGCATCCTCCTGATCATGGCATAAAGCAAAGGGGCCCTATACCAGTGGACCTCTTGATAATGAGAGGTAAGCATGATCCTCTCACATATAAATCGATATAGCGCCCGCAGCTCCAATCACAGCTCCCTAATGTGAAAAAGGTACCCATGTCTGATAGTACCCCTATCAATCTGCACACCAAACTCTGCCAAAAACAGAGCTATAGACTCATCTAACCTCTCATGCAACTCTCTCTTAAACCTCCAGTAATCACAATCATCTACTCCCACATCATTTGACAACCCATAAAAAGTATTTATGGCCGCAGCGGACGCATCGACATTGAATCCCCTCACCCATACATTGGTGGCCTCAGTCGCCGAATGAAAATTCGCGTAGAATTCCCTTACCAACAATGGTTAACCCATCCAGGACGGTTTGGCCAATAATTTTTTCAATTTGTAAAAAGCAATCACTTCATCCAGCCCACAATATTTTAAGTCAAATCCTATCTCTACAGTCACCCCGTTATGTTCCTTATTTTCAAAATAGTCCTGTGATGCTCGAGAAACAAACTGGTCATTATCAAAATCTAGATTTACTTGGGGAGGGAGAACACGATGACCCTTTCCTTTTGGAAGCATTATCACATCACAATTAACCCACTCAAAGCTCTCCAAAAAGCTAAAAATTTCTTACCGGTGGGTCGCCGGAAAAACTCGCCGGAGTGTCGCCGGAATCTTCGCCGGAGTTGGGGAAGATGATAGCACCGGTACGCTCTTGACTCCACAACCACTTTACCCTTCTGTAGCACCTTCAAATTCCACCCTGAACACCTTCAAATCAACCTGTTTCCCTTCCTTCAAAGTTGAACAAAAACTTGAAATTTCCGGATTAAATGGGTGAATTGGCTTGAAATCTTGGTAATGGGTGTGTAAAGAGTGATATTTGGGTGTATTTGGATCGAAATTGGTGGTTTAGGTGGTGGATTTGTAGTGAGAGAGAGATGGGTGTGATGGAGTTTTTAGAGAGAGGAAGAAGTTGGGGAAGATGAGGGAATAATTAGGTTTAAGTTTCCCCAAAAACCTCTTTGACCATGCCTTGGACTGACCAACCGGCACACCGAGCGGGCGCGTGACTAGGGGCAAGCGGGCGCTCCATGGGCACCAAGCGCGCGCCTCTATTGTCCAGAGAATTGAGTTCTCCCTAATTTTAATTCAGGCGGGCGCCTGGTGCTTGCCAAGCGTGCGCCTGGTACCTTTTTCCAGCAGACCTCTTCTTTTTTTTTTTTAGCTCTAGTTGGATTGAATCTCTGCACATCATCACAAGCGTAATATCCTTTATAAAAATTAAAATGACTCAATAAAATGAAAATCTTTTTGGAGGGTGACACTATTTACACTCCCCTAAAAACCCACAAACTCGGAGACATCCATAAAGGATGACACGAACAACCTTTTTTTTTTTTTTATGAATACCACCACCCCCAAACCAAAAGTGTGTTATGTCCTCATGGCAGTGAAGAAACAACACATTCTTAATTAAAAAATGATGATAAACTGAAAGGGAAAAATAGGAAGCCATAAATGACATACCTAGTTGGGTTGCCTCCCAACAAGCGCCTTTGTTTAACGTCGTTAGCCCGACGGTGGCCCCATTATTATTTGGGATGAAGATTAGCCACCTTGACTCTGGCTTTTGCTTTTCTGCCTTTGGCCCACCTTAAGTGTTCTTTTGCATTAATGCCCACAATGGCCCACACATTAAATCCCTTTTTAATTAATTCGGGGAAAACCCACAGGATCTTTGAGGCTCCCTTGTGCCTTTTCTTTTTCACTTTTGGGCTCATTTCCTTCTTGCTAGTATCTGTAAAACACGAATAAGCATGAGTGGTACAAGATTTAATATGAGGCACCGACTTCAAATTGAAGTGGCCTAGGGGGTGAAACAGACCATCACTAGAATGGTGTTCGTCTGCCTTATGGGATATGGCCATGGCATGAACGTCCGCATTATCCCTAATTTTCTCACCGCCATTCAACACACTCTCCAATTTCCCACTATCACTCTTATGCCCTACGTGATCATGTACGCACTCACTTACCTCAGCCATAAAATTACATGAGTCCTCATCAGTCAAAGAATGTTTCATAATGTCATGCACAGGGATCTCTAAATGTTCATTAGCCATACACATTGACAATGTCCCATTTCCCACATTAATTATGGTGTTGGTGGTCGCCATGAATGGTCGCCCAAGTAATATTGGAGATTCACGGTGATTGCCAACATTATTAACAGTTTCAAGGACAATAAAATCAACAGGGACAATCAACTTGCCTACTTGAACTAAAACATCGTCCACAATACCCAACGGTCGTCTAATGGAACGATCAGCGAGGTGAAGGGTCATTGTAGTGGGTTTTAGCTCAGGCAAGCCTAACTCAAGATATATGTGATGTAGTAATAAATTGATGCTAGCACCAACATCTAACATCGCCTTCAACTCGGTAGAATCTCCCAAAGTAATGGAAATTGTGAAACTTCCGGGGTCCTTTTGTTTAGGTGGGAGGCCTTGTCGGACCACAGCACTAGCACTCTCTCCCATGATCAATTTCTCCCCTTTCCCATACTTAGGTTTCCTGGAGTTAATTTCTTTGAAAAACTTGGCATAAGCCGGGATATTTTTTATCACATTCAATAATGGGAGATTAATATTAACTTTTGAAAACATATCATATAACTCCGACATTTGTTTATTCAACTTGTGCCTCATAAAACTTCCAGGAAACGGCATAGGAGGTACATATGGATTGGGAGTGGGAGACTCAATATTAGAAGATTTTCCCAATCCATTTGTACCTTTATCAACAACCTTACTTTCAAGAATCTCGACAGCAGGAGGAGACATGGAAACAGGAAGTACCTCATTATTTACCTGATTTACATTATGTAGGACAGTAATGGCCATGGCTTGCTGCGCTTGACTTGGAAAAGTTCCTGGCTTATGTGCTTGTTGGCCTTCAGCAAGTTGACCAATTTGGGTCTCCAACTTTTTGTTGACAGCTTCCTGCTGCTTCATCATCATCCTCATTTGCTGTTGCTCTTGCATCATTGACCTCATCATATCCTCCAAAGATTGCTTGGGTTGCTGTTCTGGATTCCTTTGTTGGGGAGGAGGATAGAGTGGTTTTTGTTGAAACTGATTCCCTTGGTTATCCCTCCACGAAAAATTCGGGTGATTTCTCCAATCTGGATTATAAGTGTTAGAATACATACCACATTGATTCTGTTGTGGGGGATAACCTTGTATTGCATTAACCTGTTCAGAATCACCCTGCGCAACACTTGGGTAAACATTAGTAGCATGAGTGTTAGATCCACAATTACCACAGAAATCAGATACCACATTAGCGCTTGATGAAGCCATATTAATGTTAAATTTAGCCAAATTTTGGTTCATCAAGGCTACTTGTCTAGCAAACTCATCTACCCCACTTAACTCAAGCACTCCCCTAGGTTTCCCTCTAGAGCATTTTTCTTGAGAATTAGCTCCTAACATCTCAAATAAATCTTGAGTTTCAGCAGCAGTTTTGGCTCCTAAAAAGCCACATGTTGCATTGTCAACCATAGCTTGGTCAACTGCACTCAACCCACCATAAAATGTTTGATGTAAAAGGGCCTCAGGAAAAGCATGATGGGGACACTGCACTTGTAACATTTTAAATCTATCTCACACCTCATGAAATGGCTCACCTTGGTCTTGAGTAAATCCTATAATTTTTTGTCTAAAGGTGGCCAAAGTGGCATGTGGGAAAAATTTCTTAAGAAAAATATCATGCAACCCATCCCATGTAGTAATACTCCTAGCAGGAAGTAACAGTAGCCAAGTTTTGGCTGCCCCTTGAAGAGCAAAAGGGAAGTATTTAAGCCTTAATTGTTCGTCAGTCACCCCATCCTTAACTGGGAATCCTGACACAATCATCATATACTCTCTCAAAAAGTTCAAAGAATCCTCACTGGGAAGACCCTGGAACTTAGGCAGTTGACTAAAATAATGGCCCTTTGCCTCATAGGTTTTAGCTGCATCAGTCAAGACAATGCAGGACACAGATGTGTCGACCTTAGGCCTAGCATACTCTTTCATTAAAGGATTATCCATCACTACTTCACTTTTTTCTCCCTCAGTGGAAGAAGTTTCCAATTCACTTAAAACTACCTCTGTCTTGGTGACAAAAGTCTCAGATTCAGACTCACTAATAGAGGGAATGCCCCTATCAAGTCTGTCAATATTATCGTTCAAAGGGACCAACTCGGGATCCAATGAACATCTACCAAACATACACCGATTAAATGAACTTGTAGATCACAACAAGTCCCCGGCAACGGCGCCAAAAACTTGGTGGATAAAAATCCACTGTAATAAAATACCTTGCAAGTGTACAAGTACCAAAGTAGTAATGTACCAATGTAAGGGTCGAACCACAGAGACTCGTGGATACACAAGTTGATTTAATTAATGTAAAAGTAACAAAAGGGGTTTTTGATTTGATTTTATTAAACTACTTTAACTACTAAGCAAGGAAAAATAAAATAAAGATTTAAGATCGCAAAGCACACAAAGATTGAATTCAAGATAACGAAGATTCACAGATTGGGGTTTACAACTATCTTCACTCTATGCTATTTTTAATAAAAAGATTACCAAACTTGTTCAAGAAATCGTTCACTTAGATAAGAGTTGGGACGGTCTAGATAAGAGTTGGGACGGTCTGGTCACCGGATTGTAACCCTATTATTATCTTTATGTGATGAAAGGTCAACAACACATACAAATAATTTATTAAGTTCTTAAGAACAATTGATTTTAGATCCTTTTGATTGCGGCTAGGTCCTCAATTAAATCTATTCAATGAAATCTAGGTCAATGTAAAAACTATCTCCGCTAGTGCAACAATTAAAACCCTAATGATTTAAAGATCAACAATATCTATCTATAAAGTTGAAATCTTTAAACGAATTAAAACAATTCCAATGAACAAGAACAAGATTAATATTAATTAAGTACGATTTAGCATAGAGATTTGATAGTGCTACTCCCAATCCATGAACAAAAAGATTAGCTACTCATTGACATAGCAAAAATCACAAGAATATAATTAAAAACCGTAAACCTGGATAAACGCTTGATGATGAAATAAAACTCCAAATCTTGCTTACAATCTTCAATACTAAGAAAACCTAAAAGAAATCATAAGATAACTGTTCTGAAAACCTAATCTATTTAATACATGAGAAAGGAGTTCAAAATAACGAAGGAAATATCAAAATAATCGAAAATAATTGTTTTCCGAAATTCCTAGCGGCTAGGCAAGCGGGCGCTCGTATAAGACCAAGCGGGCGCTCTTGTTGACAGTGCATTTGGCCGTCTGGTGAGAGTAATTCAAGCGGGCGCCTGGCGCTTGGTGCATGTTTCTGATTTTCTCCTTTTCTTCCTTTCTTGACTTTGGGTGTCGTTGACTTTGACTTTGGCTGACCTTTGATAACTGGCAACGATAGTCTTCAACACTCTAAACATCTAGGACTTTACAATAAACAAAATAACACTAAAAAGTGTCTTAAAACATATAAATACCAACAAAGTTCCTCAAACAAATAAAGACCAAAATTACATCAAACTATTCTAGATTACATCAAAAAGTCAATAAAAATACTCTGAAAATGTAGAGATAATACATGATAAAACCGATCCATCAAGTGGTGAACAAACACAACCCTGTATCTCTTTGGTAGATTCCTTAGAGTGGTGAGTTGTTTATGCCCTGTATCTTCAAGGTGGATTCCTTGAAGTGGTGAGTATATATATATCCTTGCTATCTCTTTTCTTTATTTTTCTTTCCGCTACATTTGCTCCGTATCAAGTGGTATCTAGAGCCCGGTTATAAACAACCTTCTTAGCATTGTTTAGTCCGTGGGTATTTTTGTCTCAGTTTAAAAATCATTTTATCCGATTCTTCTTCTTCATCTCTTATTTTCTTAAAAAAAAAAAAATCAATTCGTCATGGACATTTCTTGGCCTTTTACAAGTACCATCACTCAAGAACAATTTCTTGATTGGTCCCTACCTCCAATTTTTGATGAATATCCTCAAGATGAAAAAGAATTTTCTTTCCAAGAATTCGAATATTGTTCCCCTCCATGTTTTGACAAATGTGTGGGTTATTGTCAAATTTTTGGATCTATTTCATGTTCCTTGCCTTCGAAAATTTTAAATGTTTTTCGTAAAATTTCATTAAATCGAGCAACAGATACTTTTGAAAATATTAAACTTGATTGCTTCTACCAAGATCCTTTTGATCTAGATTATTCAACCATTTCCGTTTCTTGGTTCATCAACAAGTTAATTATTGATCATTGTCTCACAACTTGTTGGAGTGAATGGATGGGTATGGTCACAAAGGTGATAAAATTTAAAGTTCGCCGAGTATACAAAAAGAGAATTCAAGATCTATCAATCCAAATGCTTGAAAGATATTCTACAGATTCTAGAGAGGCGTTGGCTAAAATTCGAGGACGAATTTTCTTTCAAGTGGGGGAGTATGACGCGGGAACCAAATGGTTGGTATTTGACAGCCTCGATAAAGTCAATCCACTTATACATAATGTATCTTCCAGTTCGTTCATCCAAAAATTACAATAAATATATCATCGGAAATCTCTAGGAGTCTAGATTCGAACGCACTTTTCAGATCAGCATTTGGAGTTTCCTAGAGAAAGTTATGACAGTTTCCTGTGCCACGTCCGCCTCTTCCTCTCCTTGTTGCCATTGGGGAATGGAATAAAAGCCTAGAGCGTAACCCAAGCTTTGGATACCAAATGATGAAGAAGCACGACTTGAAGATGACGGTCCAAAATATGATAGTGATGGCGAACATGAGCGAGAAGAACTCGAGCCCGAAGAAGGAGATAGCTTAGTGATTCAAAGAGTTCTTGCAGCTCCTCCTAGGTAAGAAGATAACCAAAGTTGGCTTAGGCACAACATTTTCCGGAAAAGATGCAAGTCACATGGAAAGGTGTGTTCTCTAGTTATTGATGGGGCAGCTTTGAGAACTTTGTTTCTCAAGAAATGGTGGACAAGCTGAAGCTTGCAACAATACCACATCCTCGTCCATATTTCGTTTCATGGATCAAGAAGGATAATGAGGTAAAAATTAATAAAATGTGTCTTGTTTCATTTTCAATGGGAAAAACTTATCATGATGAAGTTTGGTGTGATGTAGCTCCCATGGATATAGGCCACATTTTGTTGGGTCGACCGTGGCAATTTGATAGAAATGTCATCCATGATGGTAGAAAGAATACATATTCTTTTGTGGTGGGGAAAACTGACATTGTTCTTTTGCCCTCAAAAGATGTTAAAAGTATCAAATCGTCCGCAAAGGATGAAAATGCATTGCTTACTTTGCCGCAGCTTGAGAAGGAAGCGAGACAAGGAGGTGTGCTTTATGTTTTGGTGGATAAAGAAGCAGGACATCTGGTGGAAATACCAAGAACTGTCAGCCCACTTTTAGAAGAATTCAAGGATATTACTCCCAATGAACTACCACATGGCCTTCCACCTCTTCGAGAAATTCAACACCAAATTGATTTAGTACCTGGAGTTGTCCTTCCCAACAAATCTCACTATCGCATGAGTCCAGCAGAACATGAAGAGCTTAGTCGTCAGGTGGTGGACCTATTAAATAAGGGCCATATCAAGGAGAGTCTAAATCCATGTGCTGTGCCGGCCTTGTTAACGCCGAAGAGCGATGGTTCTTTGCGAATGTGCATGGATAGTCGGGCACTAAACCATATCACCATCAAGTATAGATTTCCTATACCCAAAATTGACGATATGTTTGACATGCTGGCTGGTGCACAAGTGTTCTCCAAGATTGATCTTCGGAGCGGATACCATCAAATAAGAATCAGACCGGGAGATGAATGGAAAACGGCATTCAAAACAAGAGAAGGATTGTATGAATGGCTTGTAATGCCCTTTGGCTTATCTAATGCTCCAAGCACATTTATGCGGGTAATGAACCAAGCTCTTCATCCTTTCATCGGTAACGTTGTCGTAGTTTATTTTGATGATATTCTTGTATATAGCAAGAATTCATCGGATCATCTTGACCACTTGAGGGATGTTTTACTAACTTTGAGAAGAGAGAAGCTTTATATAAACCTCAAGAAGTGCTCTTTCTTAACAAATCGACTAGTTTTTCTTGGCTTTGTTCTAACTCCGTCAGGTATCATGGTGGATGAAGATAAGATAAAGGCTGTTCAATAATGGCCCACTCCTAAGAATTTGCATGAGATGCGAAGTTTCCATGGGTTGGCTTCATTTTATCTCCGATTCATTAGAAACTTTAGCTCGATTGCAGCACCGTTAACTAATTGTTTGAAGAAAGGAGAGTTTATTTGGAGTTCAGAGGCAGAATCAAGTTTAAAAAATATTAAGGAGCGACTATCCAGTGCACTTGTTCTTGCGCTCCCAGATTTTGAAAAGGTCTTTGAAGTGGACTGTGATGCATCTCATTTGGGCATCGGGGGAGTGCTCAGTCAAGAAGGGCATCCAATTGCTTTCTTTAGTGAAAAGTTGAATGAAACAAGGAAAAGGTATTGGGTAGTCGACAATTCCTTCATCTTCTGGGTAAGTTGGGCGTTCGTGAACTACACGCTCCAACTTGAGGGGGGGTGTTGAGATATGGCCGAGATATGGTCAAGATATTCCCATATCTCGCCATTATTTGTGTTGTTATTTTGAGTTATCTTTTCCTTTCTCAAATATTGTAAATAAGGTATGAGATAATGTTTAGCATATTTGTAGAGATTTGGGTAGGATTCTCCTTGTTCATCAAGGATTGTATTGTGTATATATTTGTGTATCACGGCATTACATAGGCAAGAGAGAAAATAAGATATTCTTCCTCCATGAACTTCTCTTATGATTTCTAACTAATCACTTATATTGGAACTGAGTTTGATTCATGTCTCTACACATTTCTTCGTTACATAACTTCATCTTCCCAAAAATATCCACCTAAATTAAATACTAATAAACATTTAAAATGAAACACATTTCTGCTGAAAAAGACTGACAAAGCATATCTTGAAGCTGGATCTAGTCCAGTACTGAGCTCTATACACAGTGTAGCAAAATTTTCAGGATAGTAATCCTCCTAACAGTTACAAATGTATCAATATATGTAAATATCAATATATACATATATATATATATATATATATATATATATATATACATAAAGCAGCAGAGAAGCGTAGGCATACATCACGATCCCAAATCATGTGATCTGAAACGCTAAAGTAATACTCTTTAGAGATTCTACAACCGCATCAAGCAACAGAGTGTAAAAGTTAGATTAACTTCAAGATTGTGCTTCTTGAAACCAACAAACTAAATCCAGGCACACACTTCATCTGGTATAACTATTTTGCTAACCTTTAGGGGGATAAATATGATGATTTGTATAAGTTTGGGTTTAATAAATTTCTAATATTCCTAATCATACAATGTGATACATTTTAGTTTGTATGGTGGTGTATATGGGAATGCAAATAATTTCTACAAAGGATATGACTAAAGACATCCAAGTAAAGAAAACATATCAAAAATATTACTTTAAGTGAACTGCACTTGTAGCCCTCGAGTTAACTGATCAATGAACCATCCTTGATAGAACTATAGAATAAAAGAGAACAATGCACAAATGGCCTAATCCAGTTTCTATCTGAAGTAAACAGTATGAACTACAACATAACAAAAACAAAAATACATGAAATTCTAATATAAAGAATCATTGGCTACTAGGTTGGGACATCTTAGCTTGATATAAAGAAAGGGGAGGGGCATGGTGGCTCAGTAACTTGAATAACACCTTCAAGCATTTGAATAACCTTTCTCATTGTTTGTCTCATAAATGGATCTTCGTGTATGCACCAAATACGAATCTTCAAAAAAAATCAAGCTCTCGTCTCTCATTAATGCCTCCAAAACATTATCAACAAACTCATTCAATTTCCTTTGCTGAAAACAATCCCAGACCAATCAGTCAAAATTATTTTATATTCATCTCCACCAGTTTCTAAGTACTCCACACTTCTTCTGCACGAAATAAATTCAAGAAGCACCACTCCAAAGCTATACACATCCACCTTTATGGTGATCGGGGTGTTCCTAAACCATTCGGGTGCAGCATACCCTTTTTGTTCCTCGAATTGCAATTATTGTTTGACTCTGATTGATCCTTAAAAGCTTGGACAATCCAAAATGTTCTACTCGATGAGTGTTATGAACTTCGAGTATCAAACTTTGGATGGTCCAAGATTTTAAGGATCGATCAGAATACAACTAATACTGCAATCCGATGAACAAAAGGGCATGTTGCACCGGAATTGTTCAGAAACACCCCGTCACTGTAAAGGTGAATGTGTATAGCTTTGGAGTACTGCTTCTTGAAATCATTTCGTGCAGAAGAAGCGTGGAGGACTTGGAGATTGGTGGTGATCAAGCGAAAGCAATTTTGACAAATTGGGTTTAGGATTGCTTTGAGCGAGGGAAACTGAATGAGTTTGATGATAATGATTTTGCGGCATTGAGTGAGAGAAGGATACTTGAAATGCATGTGAAGATTGGTATTTGGTGTATACAAGAAGACCCATACATGAGACCAACCATGAGAAAGGTTGCTCAAATGCTTGTAGGTACTTTTCATGTTACTAAGCCCCATGTCCCTCCCCTTTCTCTATTTCAGGCTAAGATGTCTTCGCGAAGCAGTTCTACTGCATGTGCCCAGTTTTAGCCGTTAACAGAAAAGTTATTTGTATTTGACTTTGTTCTGTTTTCTTTTTTTATTTGTTCTAATTCACGTACTCTGCTTATGATGGCTACTTTATTGGGCTAGCAATGTATGCATTTTTTTTCATTTTTTTATTTTATACTTTAGGTCAATGAGTAAGAGGATTTTCGCAGTATATTTTACCTTCTATGTACCACCAAACAAATTAAAATGCACGACATGTTTACTTTATCAAACCTATATCACAAGACGTAAACCTAAAAGGGGTCCTTATGCGCATAAGTCATAAACTATCAAGTTCAAAACCATCACATCTTGTTCCTCTAGTCTCCCAAATCCCCCTTGTGTCAGTTTTATTTTTATGTTTTCATTGCATAAACCTAACAGTTGCATTAGAGATGGCATGGCACACGCAGAGGGATTGGAGAAGGATACACGTGTCCTTCTGAGAATTATCGTACGGAAAGAATGCTGGTGAAGCAAACAATGGCAGATAAAATACAATGTGAATATAACGGTCAAACTGAAAACAGGAGTGGACAAATGGATGATGTGATAATTAAAGTATAGGCATTCTAGTCACCAATAAGCACAACGGCTATATGTATCATAAAGGAAAAGTACAACGACGTGACTGACAGCCAAATGTCAAAGAGAGAAATAAATAAAGAGATATTTAAAAAGAAACAAACACAGATTAAACAATACTCCCTCCGTCCCATAATAATGTGCACAAATTTGGATGTGTCGGGAATTAAGTAAGGAATAGTAATGGGTAGTTATTGTGAGTAAAAAAAGTGAGGTAGGAAACAAAGAGAAGGGTAGGGAATAGTAGTCGATAGTTGTTGCGAGTATGATAAGTGGGTCCCATAGAGTAAAGAAATATATATATATATATAATTTCCATTTTAGGAAAATGTAACTTATCAATGGGACACCCAAAAGGGAAGTTTGTGCACATTGTTATGGGACGGAGGGAGTAAGGTAGAAATATTGAGAAAAGCTTGCAGAGAATAAACAGATAATTTGACAGACTGCTCACGTTATTACAAAAGCTTGATCATGAAAAATAGATCTCTTCTGCAGAAGTCAGAACTTGATAATCAAAGTACTCAATTCATAAAACATATGCCGTCATCACATACAAAATCCAAGTATAAGACTTTTTCGAAAGCTAGTTGATGGAAAGAAATATGCAGAAAGTAAAAAAGATAACAACTACCACTCTGAGGTTTGGAGAAACAGAAGCAAACTCTCAAGTGCAGACCAGCATCAATTTTGATACCAAAAGTCATATGATTAGAAAGTGATCTGATTTCCACAATCTAAACCTCAAGGGACATTGAGGAAGAGCTGTGGTTTGCTGGTAGCTCCTGACCCCTTTGCCACCAAAAGTTGCATTCCTTGCAAAGTACACAATGGTTTTGTCAGGTCCTTTTTCATATCATATGGAAATAACAAAGAGATCACTGCGCTGGATTATTGGAAGTCAAATGCAATATTTCCGGACCGGAAATACCATGAGGTGACAGAGCTGGAAGGAATGAACCCACAGCTACTGTGTCATTATTTTGTGCCAAAAGCTGAAATAGAAAGGAACTATACATAATGAAGTGCCATGAACCCACATTACTATTTTGTATGTTGAATCTGATTCGTCAAATGTACCTATGAGAATGAATGAAAATTCAGTAACTCTAGCAAGTCTTTCAAACACTTATGATCCAACATCTAGTTATAGCTTAAGGTTTCAGAGTCAGACTCTACTACACCCTCCGTTCCTAAATAAATGTCCAAATTTCAATGGTAAAAAAAATTAAAAAATAATAATAATGACAGCTTTTTATAAGAAACACATTCATTTTGGGACAAAAAAATCTTGAAATTAGACATTCATTTAGGGGCGGAGGGAGTACCATATGTTGAAAGCAATTCTGAGGCAAGACACAAATTGATTTGTAAGCTTAATATCATTAACTTGAGCTGTTAATCATTTCAAATCCAAGCAAAGCAACATAAATTTTTCAATAAAAATAGCTGAATCAAACTTTAAATAGGTAGTTACTAATCAATAAGAATCTATGCCGGTAGATGATGATGGATCATTGAAAGGTCCCGGTTTTATTTAAAGGGAAGATAAGTTAAAGATGAACAGCTAACAGTTTGGGTGGTTAGCTGTTGAGAGATAGAGTAATTATGCAGCGGAGAATAATTAAAAGAATAAATGAAATAGACAAGGTGTAGTGTGTGTATAAGTGTAGAGATAAGGGAAGAAAATACACAAGGAGTTTTAAAGTGGTTCAGAGGCAAACACTTCTCTTACATCCACCCTCACTGTAGTCAACAGTGAGATCAATCCACTATAATATCCACTTACTTAATAAGCTTAGAATGAATGATAAAGGCAAGTTCCTCGAACCCCCTCTTCTTAACTGTCACTACAGTTAAGGAAGCCTTTTGACTAAGGCTATAAAAAGAAAAGAAAAATATAAAAGATTTAAATACAAGGTTAAGCTTGGCTGATAGCTTAGGCTAGGTGTGGGTTGTAACTGGGTGCACGAAGGGCACAATATTTGCAGGGGTATTATGCAAATGCTCAAATCTGCAGAACAATATGCAGAGAGATTACAGGGGAGAGAAAAGTATGGGTGTTGGAGTGGCTCCTCCTCGTATTGACACTTGAGTTGTCGGATGGAAGCAATGCTTTGGCTCGGTGTTTCCCCTTAATGTGTGCAAGGTTGGTTGGGTTAATTGTCAGAGGGTTAAAAGGGGTACGGGGATAAATGGGGGGAGATAGCTGTTGAGGGGAGGATGAATAGCTGCTGGAGGAGGATAGCTGTTGGGGTTAAAGGGTTGGTTTTTGGAATGTAAACCTTAGTGTGATGCACACTAGTACTGGATAGCTGTCCAGAAGGGTAAAGGGATAAAAAGGGTGAGGTTAGCTGTTGAAGCATAACAAAGTGTGTGAAACATAGTGTGTGCAATTGGGTTTATTGCACACACTAAAGTTACTGGGATGGAGGGTTTTAGTGTGGGAGAACACACAGGTAAATGGGGAATTTGGGTTCAATTTATAAGGGAAAAAGAGGAAGTATCCGTTGGGGAGGTTTAATGGAATGGGTGGAGTCTTCAATGCTTGGTCTTTGGTCTTCAAACACAATTCCTTGTTTTGAGGAATATTGTCTTCTTGTTGGGAAGAATTTATTTCTTCTTCATTTACTGCAAGGTTGAATTTGAATGTTTGCTCTTCAACAACGGAAACAAGAGAAGAAAACATTGCTGGAGGAATTCTTGTTCACATGAAGGTTTGGATATTTGCACTTAACCACCTTCTCCATTTATGCTCCATTTAAGGGTTTTGCACATATCTTTCTATTGGGAGCTTGTATGCAAAATATTATTGCATACTCTTGTTCATCTTTAAATTACCTTTTTAATGAGTTCAATATAGAATATTTTAGGACTCATTTAATAGGTGAAAATCAACGTAGAAAAACATGGGAAACATGAAGGAGGTCTTGGGTAGTTTTTGCATCTTTCTCTCTTGACAATTTAGACCATTTAACTTTAACCCGTTAATTAAATGATCAATCTTCACCAAAACAATAAGTTAGGACCTAACAATCATGACTAAACACAATAGTGATACAAAAGATTTTGAATAAATTGAACAAGTTTCAATCCGACAGGAACCGAAATTAAATGAAATTTACTAAACAATCCAACCAGACAGAACTAGGGCAAATAGTAGTAGATAATTGGTTAATCTCAAACAAATAGAACAAGTTTCAATCCGACGGGAACCGAAATTAAATGAAATCAAAACCGATTCATTTCAATTCGGATACTATTGGGAACAGTATAAAGTATTAGCATAAATGTGAAAGAGCATATGCAGGCGAGGGAAACGGAGAAAGAAAGAAGAGATCGCAAACTTACCATGGAACTAGTCTAACACCCGTGCGTTAAACGCACTGCCAAAGTACTTTTACAATCTAAATCAATATAGACACTATTACTATCTCATTTTTCCTGAACTTCCTTCCCATACTTTTCATTTACCAATTTTTTTATTTGTAAAAGTTCATTTAAATAACACTCATTGAAACTTAAACCTATATTACTTTTTAAAAAGATTGTTCAATAAGGCACAAAAATCTTCGCTTAACTTTTTTTCTTTTCTTGGAGTTTTAATTAACAAATAAATTATCAATAATAAACTCAAAAAATGTGTCAAAAAAGTGGATAAATAAGGCACAAAAAAAATTCGCTTTACATTTTTTTCTTTTATTGTTGTACAAGCCATGTTTTATTCAGTTGAACTTCTCTATTTTTGAGGCAATGAAGAAGCCAAAGGCAACCTGCATAAATATAGTACCAAAATTGTCGAACACAGTTGGTATGTAATACTGCCACACAAAAAAATCACACATGAAACACATTTTCAGCTTTAAATAAGAATTGAACATCATGCATTCAAAAATCCATTTTTTTAAAGATTTTTTTGAAGAAAATCCCAAAACTAAAGAACTCCATCTATCTCAAAATAAATAGTAAAAACAATATTCAAATTTACTAGCAAATTTAACTTCTTTCTGGACATATTTTGAGACAAAGGGAGTACAAAACTTGAGTTCAACTGCCAGATTTAAATAAGAAACCAGAAAAACTTTCAAGAAAAAACCCAAAATAAAAAACATGAAGTTGTATTTGGTGGGTTGCAATGTTACTTTGAGCTGGAGTTCCTCTTTCAACACAAACAGTTGAACACACATGACCATGACTCAAACTGGACTTCAATAACAACACACCAGGACATATCCCTGATGATTAGTCCTATGTCTAATTGTCTTGTAGCATTCAAAGACTGGAAAAATAGCAAAATCAAACACATGAAATCAGGAAGAAAAAAAAATCTATTCAGATCAGAAATTAATAACTAAAGAAATGGAGCAGTATATTTAGTGCAATTTCAATTACACAAGAACCACTAAAGTAAGAAAGAATGAACAACGTAGTAATTACCCCGAAACAAATTTTGAATATAGGATATGCTATCCTTCCAAGCCATTATCTACACAAAAATCAAACAACTCTATCAAATTACCAATTGTCGCAAAATTTAAAACTTGTAGAGTGCAGAAAATAGCCAAAGCAAGATGATTATTGATGAGCCATCAAAACCACACTAACAGAGGCACAAATCAAAACCCAGATTAGAAAAAGGAAAAGAACCCCTAGTTTCTTAAAAAGTATGAAGAAGAAGCAAAACACTAAAAATAGAGAGAGAAAGGAGGGAGAGAGATGACATATAGGGTGGAGATGGCGGAGGGCTTCAGTGGTGGACGCTGCTGCATTTTCTGGAGCAACAAAAAGGAGATGGCGTGTGAGTTTGTGAATCCGTGAAAATAATGCAAGGGAGAGAAGAAGAGGAGAAGAAAGAAAAGAAACAGAGGCGGATAGCCGAGGCAGAGATCGGAGGGTGGTTGTGGCGTATGCCAATGGACCGCTGGTGCAATGGCGAAGCCAGAAAATTTCGACAAGGGGGTCAAAGTTGCATTGGAGATAACGATGCTAATGAAGATGTACAAATTTAGTATTAAAGGGGGTCAAAATAATATTTTAGTGCAATTTGTTATCAAAATTAAGGGTGTCAAAATGTTATAATCTAGTAATTTTAGTAGTAAAATGTCATTTTAATTTTTTTTTGAAGTACTAAAATTGACATGTTTCAAAATTTAAGGGGGTAGGCTGACCCCCATGGCTAAGCCTTAGCTTCGCCACTGCGCTGGTGGCCGGAGATGTGTGGGGGAGCCGGATGTAGGAGTGGTACTAAGAGAGAGAGTCGGAGAGAGAAGATGAAGGAAGATGAGGGGTGACGTATTTTGGGGAGTGAAATCATTTACTGCTTAGAATAACTGCAATAATTGCAGGGGTATTTTAGAGTTAATTGTATTAAAAAGGGTGTACTTGGTAGCTGAGAGTAGGGTAGAATGAATTTAGCCAGTTTTTTAATCTAGGTTCAAGTTTTGGAGGGAAAATTGGGGTGTGCTGAAGTGCTTTGCACTTCAACTTTTATTTAGACTCTGTTTGTTTGGCGTAGATGTGTTTCCGGAAAATATTTTCCATACTTTTGGCTGTTTGCACTTCAAGTTATAGATTGGGGAGGGCAGATGCCACATTAGTGCACTTAAGTTTCACTAGAGTTGCAATGTGGCTTCCAACATTTCAATTTTGGCAATTTAAATAATAATATTTACATTTTGTGGCAATGTGATGCATTTTTGGATGGCCATTAACAAAAATGGATGGAAGTTAACAAATTTGACAAAAAATATAATTACTTTCTTTGAAAATTGCTTTGTATGCCCCTCAAATTCAAAAATAATTAATTTGACAATATTCCGTCAGTTATATTTCAAAAACAAACACACCATTAACGTGTTTAACCACTATAGTCAGAACCACCATCATCTTCCCTATCTCCGTCTGCCATCACCACTACACGCCACCCTGCCATGCCATGCTTCCACCACTAGGGGTGGAAATGGTTCGGCTCAAACCGCGGTTTGTAACCGAACCGAACCAAGCCGAGCGGTTTAGCTCAGCTTTTAAACATATGTGGTTCAGCTCGGTTTAGAAAATTGATAAACCATACGGTTCGGTTAGGCTTACGGTCTGGCTCTTCCAAGCCAAACCGAACTGAACCGACTCATATCAAGCTAAACCACGAGCCGAACCATGGAGCCGAACCATTGAACCGAGCTAGCTGAACCATGTTTACATATAAGGATTATTAACATGCATGTTATTTTTCTTAAGAAAATATACAAATTCAGTTTCAACATGTTCAAGCTTATCTTAGTAAATACTGTGGCCTTTTCTAAGGCATATTCATGTACTCCCTCCGTCCTAAAATGATTTTCATATTTTCTTCTCTATTATTGCCAAGGAAAAAAGTATGAATATCATTTTGGGATGGAGGGAGCAAATGACTTTGGCCTTTTCTAAGGCATATTCATGTATTCCCTCCATCCCAAAATATGATCTTCATGCATTTTTCTCTATTATTGGGAAGGAAAAAAGTATGAATATCATTTTGAGACGGACTGAGTAAATGACCGGGGCCTTTTCTAAGGCATATTCATGTATTCCCTCAGTCCCAAAATAATGATCTTCATGCATTTTTCTCTATTATTGCCAAGGAAAAAAATATAAAATCATTTGGGACGGAGGGAGTAAATGACCGGCCTTTTCCAAGGCATAAAAAAATATGGTATGTAGAAGGTGTTGTGGTTCAAACCGCGGTTCAAGCCACAGTTTGAACCGCAATCAGACCGCGGTTCAAACCGAACCGAACCAGACCATTATGGTTTAGCTCAGCTCGGTTTGGACTTTTTTGTGGTTCAACTCGGTTTGGGATTTCTCTAAACCGATATATAGCGGTTGGACCTCTAAATTACCTCAAACCGAGCTAAACCGAACCATTTCCACCCCTATCCACCACCACCATTAACAAATTCAAAAACTCATTTGAGAGATTAAACTCAGATCTAGTTCTTTAAATTCAAACAATAAATAACAAAACGAGTAAACTGCTTTTCTGCCCCTCGTACTATGGCTCCAACATCAATTTGACACTCGTACTGCTGAAACAACAAATGTATGATGCGTACTATAGTTTTATTAGCAAAATTAACCAATTTACTATTTAACCGTTAATTATTTCTAACACGCGTTATGTTTTCTAACGGACGTTAATTTATTTTAACAAATGTTTATAATTTAACCAAAGTTAGAATTAAACTTTAGGCCAAAATATGATTAGCCCCCCAAAGTATACACCCATTCCCCCAAAAAGACTAAGAAAAGATAAAGAATAGAAAAAGGAAAACATGCATCTCTGCTCCACCATACGCTGTAAGTGTTCATTCACTTCATCTCCCCCAACTCCACCTCCCCATCTTCTTCATCTTCGTCCTCAAGTCCGCCCTAAATCCTCTCTCTGCCCCACCATACCCTCCGTATATCCGCCCCTCTTTCTCATCCCCAAACCCCCTTCCTCCATTTTCCTAGTTCGACCCTCCCAGCCCCCTTCTCTCCCATATCGGCCCTCCCCTTCCTTTTCCCCCGAATCCGACCCCACCCCCACCACAATCCAACACTCCTTCCATTCTCATCCACGTCGTCACTATCTTCCTCTCATCTAAGTCCGACCAGCACCTTCCCAGCTGCACCAAACATCATCGAAGGAGCCCAGATCTTTTCCTTCTTTTTTTTTTTTAGCAAAATCCCATATCTGGGTTATTGTTCTTTTTCTTCAATTTTGATTTTTAAATTTGTGAGGAATTATTTATTTGGTGTTTTGAATTTGGATTTCATTTTCTTCTCAATCTGAGTTGTTTGGGAAACACATTGTTGAAGATTGTCTTGGATTCAATTTCGAATCTGGATTTCTTCGAATCAGTTGAAGCTGCCATATTTTTTTTTAATGTTTCTTCGCAATTCTGAAAACCTAAAAGTTGGATTTTGGCTCTTCGTACAGTTTTGTTGTTGCTGTATTTGTTGTGTTGGGTGAATGGCGAATTGAAAATAGTGGAGTTGGTTGGGTGGAGTGGTGACTGGTTGTGATGGTTTGTGGCGGTGGTGGCGGTGTTGGGCTGGGAAAGGGTGGGGTGGATGTTGGGTTTGGGAAGATGATGGAGATAACAAAAGTTAGTTTTGTTAACATGATGTATGTAAAAAGGTCTATATGTTTCCGTTAAGTTATTAATCTTTGTTAAAATAAATTAATGCCCGTTAAAAAAATAATGTTCGTTAAAAAATTTAACAACTGAATAGTAAATTGGTTAATTTTGCTAATAAAACTATAGTACGCATCATACATTTGTTGTTTCAGCAGTACGGGTGTCAAATTGATGTTGGAGCCATAGTACGAGGGGCAGAAAAGCAGTTCACTCATAACAAAATCAAACACAAATTCAAACAACAAAATCAGTAATTTCTCCCGAAATTAAAAAATAAAAAAAAGGAATTCTCCAATCTGGGTTGAATTCTAGTCTACTCAACAACTGAATAGTAAATTGGTTAATTTTGCTAATAAAACTATAGTACGCATCATACATTTGTTGTTTCAGCAGTACGGGTGTCAAATTGATGTTGGAGCCATAGTACGACGGGCAGAAAAGCAGTTTACTCATAACAAAATCAAACACAAATTCAAACAACATAATCAGTAATTTCTCCAAAAATTAAAAAAAAAATAAAAAATAATAATAATAAAATGGAATTCTCCAATCTGGATTGAATTCCAGTCTACTCAAAACTTTTGTTGAAAGCATTTTAAAGCAGGTTGATTTTGAAAAGAAATGAATACATTTTTACATATTTGTTTCAAGTTCTTTTATACATGTTATTTTTCTGCTTTTCATTAGTATTTTTTTTGAAGGTTTAATATATTTCTAAAAAAAATAAATTTATTATGTTAAGTAATACTAAGCTTTTAACATTGGATATTATTCTACTTTATATTTTGGATGTAAGAAATAAATTTATTATTTTATTACTCTTTTATTCTTTTATTTTGTAAATATAATTAATAAAATGGTGACAATGATAACGTTTTAAATTTTAGGGGTGGATAATGTAATATTCTACAAAGGTCATTATATTTCCCTTTAAATTTGTTAACTTTCATCCAATTTCGTTAGCATTCATCCGGTTTCGTTAGCATCCGTCCAGATTTAAGTCTTATTGCCACACAATGTAAACATTATGAGTTAAATTGACAAAAATGAAACGTTGGAAGTCACATTGCAACCCTGAGGAAACTTAAGTACACTAATGTGCCATTTGCCCGGGATAACGATCTTTTTTTCCATTTTTTTTAAGCAAACGACACAATCTTTCGTTAAGTAATTTCAATAAGATGACACTCCACAACATTCGGAGACTCATCCCAAAAATGAGGATTTTGATCAATACGTTCAATCATAAAAAATCTATCCGCATTCATGAGAAAGTCTAACTCTTCTAGAAATAAAATATCAACCTTAAATCAAATCCCCGTTGAACACTCTTACTAACAATGACCGGAGATCTACAAATGCTTTTCCAAGCATACCTTGGAGACGGCCTAATAGTGGCCTTCAAAAAATTCTCGCACGCATAATATTTGGCGTTGAAGACACGACAAAGTAAAGCATTTGGGTCGACAATAAATGTCCAACCAAGCATCTAAAGCATTGCTATCAAGAGAAATCCGAACATCAGATAAAGGCTCTCAACATGATGGAAAGAAGTCAAAGACTCCCGACAAATGAGAGAATACAAAGGCTCCCAACGAAGGGGAGAAGACAAAGGCTCCCAACGAATGGGAGAATACATGTTACATAACAAATAAATCAATTTGATTTCATGAGAAAATTGACGGAGGGAGGAGCGCTTGCTATGGCTACTTCAACCACCACCATCTATCTTCGTCAAATCCATAATCCTAAAATCTGATCATTCAAAATCAGAAATTCCTAAAAAGTAATTAAAAGTAGTGGTCCAAACCCGACAAGGAAGCGCAATATTTCAATCACCGTCGATATGCAAAAGCAAAGGGGATCCGGAAGGTTTTGAAAGTTTAGAGGGGGATAACGATCTCTGTGGAGCGCAGTAAATATCGTTCTTAAGTTTTACCATTATCGAGTGGATGATGGAAGGATGAAACCAACAACATAATCTCAATAATCCACTGGTCCCTAAATGTAATATGTGTCTATTTTTCTGGAAAAAAATATCCTAAATGAATTACTATTTTTTTGAAAAAAAAAAATTATCCATAAATATTTTTAATAATCTCTTTATACTTCTTTATACATGTAAATTTAAATATTTGAAAATTAGGTTACAATGCATATGAATTTTTAAAACTAAATTGTTTAAAGATTATCAATGTTCTGGGACAAATTGATCTTTTGTGGAGAAAAGATGAAAATGTGAACCACAAAGAAAGGCATGACCATTGACCAGCTAGCTTCCTTGAATGTTCAGAGAAACTTAACATCTATACGTATACACCAAAACATTGCTTTCATTTTCTACCATAGCTTTTTCAATGATGGATTTTGATCTAAAATGGGAGTGATTGCTAAAGGAGGCGGTTCTGACAAACGATGATACAACCACCTCATTTTTCCACACTTTACATTATTCTTATAATTTTAATTATAAAAGTGATTTTTTTACTGTTATATACTAATTATAAGAGGAGAACACGTTTTATATGTCACTTAGAAGAGTTACTGATGTTTGACAAAACATGAAAGTTAACATTAATAAACTTGTCTTATACACTAATTATAAGCGTTTGACCGAGTTTGACCAAATAATATTAACTTTTTTCTTTAAAATACTTGAAAAAAATGATTTTTTTTTACTCTTTTTATGTTAATTATAAGAGGCGAACATGTCTTATGTGTCAATTATAAGAATTAACTGATGTTTGACCGAATATGAAAGTCAACATTAACATGATATTATTATTTTGTGAAAAATGACTCTTATACTTCAATTATAAGAGAAGAATTAGTCTTATACACTAATTATAAGAATTTGACCAAATAATATTAGTTCTTTTTATTAATGATAAGAAAAAGTGAAAAAACAAGACCCTTATACTTTAATTATAAGAGGCGAACATGTCTTATGTGTGAGTTATAAGAGTTTGACTGCTCAACATTAATAAAATATTATTATATTAAATTTATTTTGTGAAAAAATGACTCGTACACCTCAATTATAAGAGGATAATTGGTCTTATGCACTAATTATAAGTGTTTGACCGAGTTTGACCAAATACTATTAAATTTTTTCTAAATAAAAAAAAAGTGATTTTTTTTACTCTTATATGTTAATTATGTGTTAGTTATAAGAGTTTGACGGTTGTTTGACCGAGTTTGACCAAATTTGACCAAAATATATTATTATTATTTTCAAAAAAAGAATGAAAAAAAGTGATTTTTTTTTACTCTTATATGTTAATTATGTGTGAGTTATAAGAGTTTGAATGCTGTTTGACCAAGTTTGACCATATAATATTATTATTTTTTTATTATAATAAAATGATTTTTTTAGTCTTATATGTTAATTATGTGTCAGTTATAAGAGTTTGACTGCTGTTTGACTGAGTTTAACCAAATTTGACCAAATAATATTATTATTTTTTTTAAAAAAATGAAAAAAAATGAAACTTTTTGACTCTTATATGTTAATTATGTGTAAATTATAAGAGTTTGACTGCTGTTTGACAGAGTTTGACCAAAAAATCATATAGGTAGGTATGAAAACCTTACTCTTTTGCCCCCTAAGAAATTCTTGTTTTCTCTCTGAAAACAATACAAAGACAATACCAATCTTTTTGAACTAAAATATCCAAGGATAATACTAATAAACCCAGTAGGAAAATGATCCATGTAGAGGAGATATAGAATACAAAATCTATTTTGTACATTCAAGTGTTGTACTGTACAACTGGTGATGCACTGACTTTGGTAAAAATTACTTCAGATGTCAGCATAATCGAGTATGACAGTAGAAGTTGACTTTGGTAAAATTAGCTTACATGTCAGTGATAAAATTCAAACTAATCATACTTTAAACAATTGTTATAAACTTATAATTGCATCAACTCAAATTAAAAAAATATCAATGAAAAAATACTCTGATAAAACCCCCTTCACTAACTTTCTTACTAGTTGTATTAGATTACACTTCTAAAGCGGCTCACCAACACTAAGGGTGGAGATATAACTGGTCAGAATAATTTCTTCAACTCCTTGTTGCATAATCAATAACCACTCTTTATTTAAATGACACTTGCATACTCCCTCCGTCCCAAAATGATCTTCACGTTTGACTATTCAAACTTTTTAAGGATATGTATAAATCTTTATTTATTGAAGGTCGTAATCTTGCCCAAATCGCCATTGGCCATCGTGTGCAGTTTTACCTGCTGCCGTACAGTTACATCCTTTCAGTGATTGACTTAGCCAAACAGATGATTTCACTGAACATAACGAGAACCTATTAAACGAACAAAACACATTTATATATGTTCATTTAGAGTCCTGAATCTTTCCTTATGGTTGAACTATAGTTTTAACAATGGCCGTTTATTTCCTTTCTCTACTATATTTCCTTCCAGTTTCTGCCTTGGCTCAAACTAATGGAACCATAGCTGTAGGCTCATCCCTTACAGCCGATAACAATGTCCCCACATGGCTTTCCCCATCTGGAGATTTCGCATTTGGGTTTCAACAGATCCAAACCAACGGTCCATTCATTCTTTCAATATGGTACGACAAAATACCTGACAAAACAATTGTGTAGTTTGCAAATGAAGCGACTCAAGTGTCAAGGAGGTCAAGGATTCAGCTAACTGCAGACCGTGGTCTAGTCCTCACTGATCCTCAAGGCAAACAACTATGGAATTCTTATGAGTCCGCTCCTAATCAAGTTTCTTATGCTGTCATGAACGATACCGGGAACTTTGAGCTTCTACATAACGAATCTGTAAAAATCTGGTCAACCTTCCAACATCCATCAGATACCTTGTTGCCTACACAGATAATGGAGAGGGAAGGAGTGCTTCATTCGCGCTTGACACCAACAAACTGTTGTGGATATGGCCCTCCACTACCCAAGCAAACCCACAAGAACAATAAGAGCACACAAAACAGAGCACAAGAAATCAAAGCACAGAAAGAACACAGAAATTGTTAACCCAGTTCGTCAATATGTTTGACTACGTCTGGGGGCACTACCAAGCCAGGATCTTGCACTATAATATGTTTGTATAAAGTTACAATGAGTTTAGGGGCGGAACCATGCCAAAATATGCAACATAGAGTAATAACCTAACCCTAGAAGGACAATAAAACCCGGAAATCTGGACAAAATCGGCCCCAGGAAATATTGGCCCCGACACTTGGGCGGTCGCCCACTTTGGCCATGGGCGGTCGCCCACTCTTGATTTCCTGCCGATGAAACTTACTGCCTTAATGGGCATTAAGGCGGTCGCCTACTCTTGCCACGGGCGGTCACCCAAGGCGCCAGTTTCCTCTGACGGGATTTCCACCTTTTTCATCAATCCTCTAGTCCGGTTGGTCCTCGATCCCAACAATCTCCCACCTAGAGATCAACCGCATATACAAACTCCGTATCCGTTCTCGAGAAATTACTTCTCGTCTGTTTGCCAAACACACAATCTTCGCAGATCCCCACGTTGACTGTCTTCAAACCCGGTAGTAATCCCTTTGAGCAAAGTACCTTCATCCCCTTCTTACTCATGTGACCCAATCAACAGTGCCACAAATCAGTATCACCCTTGGCTGACGCCACCGCGATACTCTCCTTGGTGTTATTCGCCAAATACAATGTCCCCTCCTTATTACCCCGAGCGATCTCACAATCCTCCTTGGTAATTGTTGGTAGTGGTGCCCTAGGCACGTTTAATAAACGTTGTAATTGTTATCATTTATTTCATATCAATAAAGAGATGTTTTGATTATTATTGTTGTTCATGTTTACTTATAATAATCCCCGTCCCTAGTACTCATTAAGAACTAGTATAAAGGCTAAATGATCATGGGATGATCATGTTAGATTTATGGGTACTTGTTTGGAACAAGGTACTGGACATAACCCGCTGTATGAGATTTATGTCATGGTCCATGTCATACATATATCTCATATTAGTTATGTCATTTGAATCCTTAGACATGAAGTTATTATAGTCTTCCACTTGATGAACATTGTGTTTGACATATTCAAACGCTACCTTAACACGGTAGTTATAAAGGGTATGGTTGGCATAATCGGATTCCCGTTGGGAAGAATAATAAGCTAAATGGATTTGTCCCTCCACGGAGAGATGTCAAGCTTGGGCCCCTCGAAGGAATGATGTTGATGAAATGTTCGGCCGGACTCAAATGGATTGATTAGATCAATAGCATTTGAATTATCAACATATTCGGAATCTAGAAAGTATTGAACAAAACAAGTTGACTGTTTGACCATGACTTGTGTTCAATGACATCGTGGACAAAGGGATTGTGACATATTCTAAAGGAATGCGAACTTGTATCTAGTTAAACTATTTGGGTAGGTATGACGGTTTGCTAGAACCTAATCATATCTTATGGAATCATGTTTGAGCCCATTGCCAACTTAGTATAATCCTAGAGGGTCACACACAATAGAACGAATCTTAAATAAAAGAACTATATTGGAATTTAGGGTCGAAGGACCTCAAGGGAATTTCTGGAATTATTCTGGGCTTCCTGGTCAACCAAGCGGGCGCTTGGGTTGAACCAGGCGGGCGCCTGAATGATTTCTAAATGGCCCGGACCTTCTGGTCATTCAAGCGGGCGCCTGGTCCTTTGCAGGCGGGCGCCTGGTGCTGCCGACAGGAAAATTCCTAATTCGATTAGGAAAGGTTTTTGGCACAAGTTACCTATTTGGAATAGGTCTTAATTGTGTATAAAAACACCAATTCGGCCAGACCATATTTACTAGTGCTTTTGTGAGTCTCAAAGAGTTTGAGAGAGATTTTATTTTGTTCTAAGATATCATTGATTGAGGAACAAAATAATTCACAAATAAATTCCATATAGTTCTTTATTGAATTGTGAAAGTGTGTTTCACAATCATTGGACTAGCAACCAAGATCGAAGAAGTTCCTTTGATATTCGTTCGAAGTGTGGATACCGCTAGAGGGTGAATTTTATCATCTTACAAAGTTCGTGATTTGTTCGTGATAAAGCTTCAAGATTTCCACCAAGACCAAAGAGAAAATATCATAGCCATCAAGGGTTAATTATTCCTCTATTCATCTTGTTGTATTTGATTTAATCATATGAACGGATCCATGGCTTTGGGTTTCTTAAAAAAAAATTATTGCTATATTCCGCTGCACATGTTACATGGAAACCCAACAGTGGTATCAGAGCCCCGTTCATGTTGATTAATTCAATACTTGGATCATGTTATGTGTATATAAATTGTTTATGTGCCTTGCATGATATGAATATTGGAATATATGATGCTTATGTGTTTTGTGATTTTATGTGGTTTATTGTTTTGCAACTTTAATCGCACGATTCAATCGCAATAAAAATTATGGTGGATTCTGAATTATTTCGATTATTGATTTTGATTGGATCAAAGTTTTAATAATCAAAGAAAAAAAAATAATTTTGAGACAAAATTTTCGAACTTTAAAATTCTATACTATTCTGGCCATTCAAGCGGGCGCCTGGTCCTTTGCAGGCGGGCGCTCGGTGGTCAAAATTTGTTCTGATTTTGGTTAAAATCTGAATATGGAATTTTCGATAAATTCGACAAAACCATTAACAGAACCAGTCCAGACTTGTTGATCTGGAATGGGTTTTGGGTAGTTGGTTTGTGTGTGGATTTTGGGGTTTGATTTTCCTATTTGTTTTAGTCTTGTGATTCCTAGATTGGTTCAAGTTTTGGATGGCTAATCTGCGTTCATCGAGATTGTGTTTCCCAAAATTGATCGCAATCAAAGTTTCAAAGATAAAACGAAGTTAGAATTATGAAGAGTTCATAATTGCTAAAATTGAGAAACAAAGGTTCTTGATTCAATGATTGGAGATCCATGTGGAATTGTGAATGCAATTGGCCTACGTTCATCGAGACCATCTTTTGCTTAGTTTCGGCCACATGGACTACTTTCTTGGTTTCTTGAATTAGTGCGGGATTGTGGTTGCCTAATGGCTTAGTTCGACCGCACTTCTTGTTGTCTTGATTTGGAGATAATAACCGAAGTTGAAATAGTCTCATCCTCATAATTATAGAGAAACTAATGACACATAAATATCATGCTTAAATTAATGGGATTAATTTAGTGACTAAACTTGATGTGTAACATGTTTATATTATGTGCTCATAATTGTGTTATATGCTATATGTGATGAACCTTCAAAGAAAGTTTTAAGTCCTTCTTTGCCATGCCATGATTAAAACACTTGTTTATATATGGGTGATTTTGATGTGGGTTCGCCTCCGCGAAGTGCATTGATTTTATTCATGTATGAGCAAGATGAGGTTCACTAATTTAATGTGGGCTTGCCTCCGCAAGGTGCGTTAAATTGAATGGTTCCTATGCGTTTAAAATGGTTGGACTTAATTAGGCGTCAAAACAGTTTTGGGCCTAGGCAAAAGATGAGATTAAACATGCTTTTTGAAATTGGATTTCTCAAAGAATCTCATAAAAGGATCTAAGAATCATATGGGATATGATTGACATGATTGTCTACCTAATTAATTTAGTTTTTGAGCGATCCGCCTACGTGGACTCAAAAGTTAAATTAAAGTTGGATCTTAGCCCAATTAAATTATATTATACATTGGATGTATATGAAGGTTATATAATTTAGTGGGAGTATTTTGTTTGAAAATACATTGTTTGTTTCTTTAATGAAAAACTGGTACTTATTAAATTTTGGAAATTTTGCATATTTGTAGATAATGACTAATAACACTCAATCAATGTCGTTGCGATCGATCCTTGAAAAGGATAAGCTCGAAGAGAATGGTACTAACTTTATGGATTGGATCCGTAGCATAAGAATCGTTCTTAGGCAAGAAGACAAGTTGTACATTCTCGATGGGCCTCTCCCTGTTGAACCACCGCCTACTGCCCCTAGGGTAGAAAGAGACAATTACAAGAAACATCGTAATGATTCTAGAGATGTAAGTTGTCTCATGCTTGCTGCTATGTGTTCAAAACTCCAACAAAGTTTGAAACATTTGGAAGCCTATGAGATAGGCGTGGAGTTGAGAACCATGTTTCAAGAACAAGCTAGGCAAGAGAGGTACAAGACCATTGTTGCATTCACTACTAGTAAAATGAATGAAGGGCAACAAGTGAGTCCTCACTTTCTTAAAATGAAAGGTTATGTAGAGCACCTTGAGAAACTTGGCTATCCAATCCCATTGGAGCTAGCCACGGATCTCATTCTTAATTCATTGCCTAAAAGTTATAATCAGTTTGTGATGAATTATAACATGCATGGAATGGATAAGAATCTCTCTGAGTTGCATGGGATGCTCAAAACTGCAGAGATGAAAATTGTGGAGAAAGGTTCTCCCGTGCTCTTGGTTCATGATGGGAAGAAGCCTGGTGCCAAAGGCAAGGGTAAGGCAAAAGTTGTCAAACCCAAGATAAGCAAGGCAAAGGTTGCCAAGGCTTCTGAGGCAAAACCCGATACACAAAAGGATGCAATTTGTTTCCATTGTCAAGAAATTGGTCATTGGAAACGAAATTTTGGAAGAGCAAAAGAAGAAGAAGAGCAGCAAGGCTGCGTCGACTTCAGGTATCTATATGATAGATATTCTCCTTTCTACCACTGATTCTTGGGTATTGGATACCGGATGTGGTTCTCACATTTGTCTAAATGTGCAGGGACTAAAGAATAGGAGACTGCTTAAAGAAGGTGAAGTAGATCTACGCGTGGGGAATGGAGCAAGAGTTGCTGCATTAGCCGTAGGGACTTATGAAGTCACTTTACCTTCCGGATTAATTCTTGTTTTGAACAATTGTTATTATGTTCCGGATTTAAGCAGAAATATTATTTCAATTTCTTGTTTGGATAATGAAGGTTTTAAGTTTCTTATTGAGAATAAGAGATTTTCTATTTATTTAAATGATGTGCTTTATGGTATTGCTAATTCATTTAATGGCCTTTATATCTTGGATGTCAAGAATGAAAATAATGACAATGTCTATCATGTAAATAAGAAATCTAAACCTAATGATATAAATCATACCTATTTATGGCATTGCCGTCTTGGTCATATTAATAAGAAGCGTATCTCAAAACTCCATGGGGACGGACTTTTGGGTTCATGTGACTTAAAGTCATATGATACTTGTGAGTCGTGTCTTCTTGGAAAAATGACTAAGACACCTTTTACCAAGCTGGGTGAAAGGGCAATCGACTTATTGGGGTTGATACATTCCGATGTATGCGGACCATTAAGTAGCAATGCTAGGGGAGGATTTCAATACTTCATAACCTTCACTGATGATTATAGTAGATTTGGGTATGTTTACCTAATGAAACATAAGAGTGAAGCATTTGAGATATTTAGAATATTTCAAAATGAAGTAGAAAAACAACTTGGCAAAAGTATCAAGGCACTTCGATCAGATCGTGGTGGAGAATACTTGAGTCAAGAATTTGATGATCATCTAAAGAATTGTGGAATAGTTTCACAATTGACTCCACCCGGAACACCACAATGGAATGGTGTGTCCGAGAGGAGGAATCGGACTTTGTTAGACATGGTTCGATCAATGATGAGTCAAGTTGATCTTCCAATATCCTTTTGGGGTTACGCTCTAGAAACCGCTGCTTTCACACTAAATCGTGTTCCAAGTAAATCGGTTCAAAAGACTCCATATGAGATGTGGAGCGGAAAGAAGCCTTGTCTGTCTTTCATAAAGATTTGGGGTTGCGAAGCTTTTGTCAAAAGACTTGTCTCAGACAAACTTGCACACAAATCTGATAAATGTATTTTCGTGGGATATGCTAAGGAAACTAGAGGATATTACTTTTACAACCGTGAGGACAACAAAGTGTTTGTTGCCCGAACTGGTGTCTTTCTAGAGAAAGAGTTTCTCTCCAAAGAAATCTGTGGGAGTAAAATAAATCTTGAAGAAATTCGAGACCCAGAAAATAACATTGAACCAATAGTGGAACAAGAACAAGAACCACAAGGAGTTGTGGAACCTGTTCAAAATTCACAAGCAACTCGCAGATCTAGTAGGTTGCGATCTGAGCCCGAGAGATATGGATTTCTCGTAACGGATAGTAATGAGGTAGAAATCATTGAGAATGATGAACCGTCAACCTACCAAGAGGCGATGTCTTCTCCTGATTCGGACAAGTGGCTTGGAGCCATGGAATCCGAATTGCAATCCATGCAAGACAATCAAGTTTGAAATTTGATTGATGCGCCCGAAGGTGTAAAAACCATAGGATGCAAATGGGTCTTCAAGAAGAAGACTGACATGGATGGGAAGGTGCATACTTACAAAGCTAGGCTTGTAGCGAAGGGTTATAGGCAAGTTCATGGTATTGACTATGATGAGACCTTTTCACCCGTAGCAATGATCAAGTCTATAAGAATTTTGCTTGCCATTGCCGCATATCATGACTATGAAATATGGCAGATGGACGTCAAAACCGCTTTCCTGAATGGAAAACTCCAAGAAGATGTGTATATGACACAACCAGAAGGTTTTGAACAAGATTCTAAAGTATGCAAATTGCAGAGATCCATCTATGGATTGAAGCAAGCTTCAAGGAGTTGGAATCTCCGTTTTGATGAATCGGTCAAAGAATTTGGTTTCATCAAGAACGAAGATGAGCCTTGTGTATACAAGAAGATTAGTGGGAGCATAGTGCTATTCCTTATTTTATACGTGGATGACATATTGATCATTGGAAACGACATTCCTACACTTCAGTCTGTGAAGACTTGGTTAGGAAAGTGCTTCGCAATGAAAGATATGGGTGAAGCCCGCATATATACTTGGCATTAAGATCTATAGAGATAGATCAAGGAGGCTACTTGGTTTAAGCCAAAGTACATACATTGACAAGGTCATTAGAAGATTCCGTATGGAAAATTCTAAGAGAGGCACCTTGCCAGTGTTACATGGAGTTTCTCTAAGCAAGACTCAATGTCCTAAGACAAACGATGAGCGTGAGAAAATGAATGATGTTCCATATGCTTCGGCAATTGGGTCCATCATGTATGCCATGATTTGTACTAGGCCGGATGTATCTTATGCTTTGAGCATGACAAGTAGATATCAATCCGACCCTGGCGAAAATCACTGGATAGCTGTAAAAGCGATTCTTAAGTACTTGAGAAGAACTAAAGGCTCGTTTTTAGTCTATGGGGGAATGGAAGATGATCTTGTTGTAAATACTTACACGGATGCAAGCTTTGTTGGGTTTCCAAGTAACATGCGCAGCGGAATATAGCAATTAAAATTTTAAGAAACCCAAAGCCATGGATCCGTTCATATGATTAAATCAAATACAACAAGATGAATATAGGATAAAACTAACCCTTGATGATTTTGATCTCTAGCTTTTGAACTTGGTGGAGATTTTGAAACTTGATCAGGAACGCGAACCTTGAAGATGATGAGCTTCACCCTCTAGCGGTTATCCACACCACGAACGAATATCAAGCAACTTCTTGATCTTGGTTGGTAGACCAAATTGTGAAACACACTTTCACAATTGCAAGAACTATATGGAATTATGAATATTCTTGTTCTTCACTTTTGGGATCTTAGAACAAGAAAAATAACATCTCAAAACCTTATGGAGGCACTCACAATTATCTTGCTAATGGCTGTAAAAAGGATCCTTAAATAGGTCCTAATCCTTAACCCTTAAGGACTTAGGAAACCTAAATCCCGTCACCAAATTAGGCAACAAAATATTCTGGCCGACATGACTGGCACGGTCGTGCTCACAATCTGGCACGGCCGTGCCATCTAGCCCGCGTGAATTTCAGCCGCCCATCTTGGCACGGTCGTGCTTGTTAATTGGCACGGTCGTGCCAAATGTGCCGAGAGGTTTCCTTGCTGAAATTTTGGCACGATCGTACCACTTAAAGCGCACGACCGTGCCAGAGCCAAAAAGCTGATATTTTCCAAAATTCCAATTTAGTCCTTTACGATTCGTTCTATTTGTGTGTGACCCTCTAGGATTACACTAAGTTGGCAATGGGCTCAAACATGAACTCATAAGATATGATTAGGTTCTAGCAAACCGTCATACCTACCCAAATAGTGTAACTAGATACAAGTTCGCATTCCTTTAGAATATGTCACAATCCCTTTGTCCACGATGTCATTGAACACAAGTCATGGTCAAATAGTCAACTTGTTTTGTTCAATACTTTCTCGATTCCGAATATGTTGATAATTCAAATGCTATTGATCCAATCAATCCATTTGAGTCCGGCCGAACATTTCATCAACATCATTCCTTCGAGGGGCCCAAGCTTGACATCTCTCCGTGGAGGGACAAATCCATTTAGCTTATTATTCCTCCCAACGGGAATCCGATTATGCCAATCATACCCTTTATAACTACCGTGTTAAGGTAGCGTTTGAATATGTCAAACACAATGTTCATCAAGTGGAAGACTATAATAACTTCATGTCTAAGGATTCAAATGACATAAATAATATGAGATATATGTATGACATAGACCATGACATAAATCTCATACAGCGGGTCATGTCCAGTACCTTGTTCCAAACAAGTACCCATAAATCTAACATGATCATCCCATGATCATTTAGCCTTTATACTAGTGCTTAACAAGTACTAGGGACAGAGATTATTATAAGTAAACATGAACAACAATAATAATCAAAACATCTCTTTATTGATATGAAATAGATGATAACAATTACAACGTTTATTAAACGTGCCTAGGGCACCACTACCAACAATCTCCCACTTGCCCTAGGCCCAATCTCCCATGTATCTAATACCCATGAACCTAACATTACTATCATGTTTAGCTTGTGGAAGTCCCTTTGTTAGCGGGTCCGCAACATTGTCATCAGTAGGTACTCTGCATATATATACGTCTCCCCTATCAACGATCTCTCGAATGATATGAAAACGCCTAAGTATGTGTTTGGAATTTTGATGTGCTCTTGGTTCCTTTGCTTGAGCAATAGCACCATTATTATCACAATAAAGGTCTATTGGATTAGCAATACTAGGAACCACTTCAAGTTCAGTTATGAACTTCTTAATCCAAACAGCTTCCTTTGCAGCATCCGATGCAGCAATATACTCAGCTTCTGTTGTAGAATCAGCGGTTTTACTTTGCTTGGAACTCTTCCAGCTTACAGCTCCACCATTTAACATAAACACAAAACCCGATTGCGATCGGCTATCATCTTTGTCGGTTTGGAAGCTTGCATCCGTGTAAGCATTTACAACGAGATCATCTTCCATTACTCCATAGACCAAAAAGGAGTCTTTAGTTCTTCTCAAGTACTTAAGAATCGCTTTTACAGCTATCCAGTGATTTTCGCCAGGGTCGGATTGGTATCTACTTGTCATGCTCAAAGCATAAGATACATCCGGTCTAGTTCAAATCATGGCATACATGATGGACCCAATTGCCGAAGCATATGGAACATCATTCATTTTCTCACGCTCATCTTTTGTCTTAGGACTTTGAGTCTTGCTTAGAGAAACTCCATGTAACACGGGCAAGGTGCCTCTCTTAGAATTTTCCATACGGAATCTTCTAATGACCTTGTCAATGTATGTACTTTGGCTTAAACCAAGTAGCCTCCTTGATCTATCTCTATAGATCTTAATGCCAAGAATATATGCGGCTTCACCCATATCTTTCATTGCGAAGCACTTTCCTAACCAAGTCTTCACAGACTGGAGTGTAGGAATGTCGTTTCCAAAGAGCAATATGTCATCCACGTATAAAATAAGGAATAGCACTATGCTCCCACTAATCTTCTTGCATACACAAGGCTCATCTTCGTTCTTGATGAAACCAAACTCTTTGACCGATTCATCAAAACGGAGATTCCAACTCCTTGAAGCTTGCTTCAATCCATAGATAGATCTTTGCAATTTGCATACTTTAGAATCTTGTTCAAAACCTTCTGGTTGTGTCATATACACATCCTCTTGGAGTTTTCCATTTAGGAAAGCGGTTTTGACGTCCATCTGCCATATTTCATAGTCATGATATGCGGCAATGGCAAGCAAAATTCTTATAGACTTGATCATTGCTACGGGTGAAAAGGTCTCATCATAGTCAATACCATGAACTTGCCTATAACCCTTCGCTACAAGCCTAGCTTTGTAGGTATGCACCTTCCCATCCATGTCAGTCTTCTTCTTGAAGACCCATTTGCATCCTATGGTTTTTACACCTTCGGGCGCGTCAATCAAATTCCAAACTTGATTGTCTTGCATGGATTGCAATTCGGATTCCATGGCTCCAAGCCACTTGTCCGAATCAGGAGAAGACATCGCCTCTTGGTAGGTTGACGGTTCATCATTCTCAATGATTTATAACTCATTACTATCCGTTACGAGAAATCCATATCTCTCGGGCTCGGACCGTAACCTACTAGATCTGCGAGTTGCTTGTGTATTTTGAACAGGTTCCACAACTCCTTGTGGTTCTTGTTCTTGTTCCACTATTGGTTCAATGTTATTTTCTGGGTCTCGAATTTCTTCGAGATTTATTTTACTCCCACTGATTTCTTTGGAGAGAAACTCTTTCTCTAGAAAGACACCAGTTCGGGCAACAAACACTTTGTTGTCCTCACGGTTGTAAAAGTAATATCCTCTAGTTTCCTTAGGATATCCCACGAAAATACATTTATCAGATTTGTGCGCAAGTTTGTCTGAGACAAGTCTCTTGACAAAAGCTTCGCAACCCCAAATCTTCATGAAAGACAGACAAGGCTTCTTTCCACTCCACATCTCATATGGAGTCTTTTGAACCGATTTAGTTGGAACACGATTTAGTGTGAAAGCAGCGGTTTCTAGGGCGTAACCCCAAAAGGATATTGGAAGATCAACTTGACTCATCATTGATCGAACCATGTCCAACAAGGTCCGATTCCTCCTCTCGGACACACCATTCCATTGTGGTGTTCCGGGTGGAGTCAATTGTGAAACTATTCCACAATTCTTTAGATGGTCATCAAATTCTTGACTTAAGTATTCACCACCTCGATCTGATCGAAGTGCCTTTATACTTTTGCCAAGTTGTTTTTCTACTTCATTTTGAAATATTCTAAATATCTCAAATGCTTCACTTTTATGTTTCATTAGGTAAACATACCCAAATCTGCTATAATCATCAGTGAAGGTTATGAAGTATTGAAATCCTCCCCTAGCATTGCTGCTTAATGGTCCGCATACATCGGAATGTATCAACCCCAATAAGTCGCTTGCCCTTTCACCCAATTTGGTAAAAGGTGTCTTAGTCATTTTTCCAAGAAGACACGACTCGCAAGTATCATATGACTCGAGGTCACATGAACCTAAAAGTCCGTCCCCATGGAGTTTTGAGATACGCTTCTCATTAATATGACCGAGACGGCAATGCCACAGATAAGTGTGATTTACATCATTAGGTTTAGATTTCTTGTTTACATGATAGACATTGTCATTATTTTCATTCTTGACATCCAAGATATAAAGGCCATTAAATGAATTAGCAATACCATAAAGCACATCATTTAAATAAATAGAAAATTTTTTATTCTCAATAAGAAACTTAAAACCTTCATTATCCAAACAAGAAATTGAAATAATATTTCTGCTTAAATCCGGAACATAATAACAATTGTTCAAAACAAGAATTAATCCGGAAGGTAAAGTGACTTCATAAGTCCCTACGGCTAATGCAGCAACTCTTGCTCCATTCCCCACACGTAGATCTACTTCACCTTCTTTAAGCAGTCTCCTATTCTTTAGTCCCTGCACATTTAGACAAATGTGAGAACCACATCCGGTATCCAATACCCAAGAATCAGTGGTAGAAAGGAGAATATCTATCATATAGATACCTGAAGTTGACGCAGCTTTGCTGCCCTTCTTCTTCTTTTGCTCTTCCAAGAAAGCCTTGCAATTACGTTTCCAATGACAAATTTCTTGACAATGGAAACAGATTGCATCCTTTTGTGAATCAGGTTTTGCCTCAGAAGCCTTGGCAACCTTTGCATTGCTTATCTTGGGTTTGACAACTTTTGCCTTACCCTTTCCTTTGGCACCAGCCTTCTTCCCATCATGAACCAAGAGCACGGGAGAACCTTTCTCCACAATTTTCATCTCTGCAGTTTTGAGCATCCCATGCAACTCAGAGAGATTCTTATCCATTCCATGCATGTTATAATTCATCACAAACTGATTATAACTTTTAGGCAATGAATTAAGAATGAGATCCGTGGCTAGCTCCAATGGGATTGGATAGCCAAGTTTCTCAAGGTGCTCTACATAACCTTTCATTTTAAGAAAGTGAGGACTCACTTGTTGCCCTTCATTCATTTTACTAGTAGTGAATGCAACAATGGTCTTGTACCTCTCTTGCCTAGCTTGTTCTTGAAACATGGTTCTCAACTCCACGCCTATCTCATAGGTTTCCAAATGTTCCAAACTTTGTTGGAGTTTTGAACACATAGCAGCAAGCATGAGACAACTTACATCTCTAAAATCATTACGATGTTTCTTGTAATTGTCTCTTTCCACCCTAGGGGCAGTAGGCGGTGGTTCAGCAGGGAGAGGCCCATCGAGAATGTACAACTTATCTTCTTGCCTAAGAACGATTCTTATGCTACGGATCCAATCCATAAAGTTAGTACCATTCTCTTCGAGCTTATCCTTCTCAAGGATCGATCGCAACGACATTGATTGAGTGTTATTAGTCATTATCTACAAATATGCAAAATTTCCAAAATTTAATAAGTACCGATTTTCATTAAAGAGATAAATAATGTATTTTAAACAAATACTCCCACTAAATTATATAACCTTCTTATACATCCAATGTATAATATAATTTAATTGGGCTAAGATCCAACTTTAATTTAACTTTTGAGTCCGCGGAGGCGGACCGCTCAAAAACTAAATTAATTAGGTAGACAATTATGTCAATCATATCCCATATGATTCTTAGATCCTTTTATGAGATTCTTTGAGAAATCCAATTTCAAAAAACATGTTTAATCTCATCTTTTGCCTAGGCCCAAAACCGCTTTGACGCCTAATTAAGTCCAACCATTTTAAACGTATAGGAACCATTCAATTTAATGTACCTTGCGGAGGCAAGCCCACATTAAACTAATGAACCTCATCTTGCTCATACATGAATAAAATTAATGCACCTCGCGGAGGCGAACCCACATCAAGATTGCCCATGTATAAACAAGTGTTTTAATCATGGCATGGCAATGAAGGACTTAAAACTTTCTTTGAAGGTTCATCTCATATAGCATATAACACATTTATGAGCACAAGACATGTTACACATCAAGTTTAGCCACTAAATTAATCTCCATTAATTTAAGCATGGTATTTATGTGTCATTAGTTTCTCTATAATTATGAGGATGAGACTATTTCAACTTCGGTTATTATTTCCAAATCAAGACAACAAGAAGTGCGGTCGAACTAAGCCATTAGGCAACCACAATCCCGCACTAATTCAAGAAACCAAGAAAGTAGTCCATGTGGCCGAAACTAAGCAATAGATGGTCTCGATGAACGTAGGCCAATTGCATTCACAATTCCACATGGATCTCCAAACTTTGAATCAAGAATTTTGTTTCTCAATTTTAGCAATTATGAACTCTTCATAATTCTAACTTCGTTTTATCTTTGAAACTTTGATTGCGATCAATTTTGGGAAACACAATCTCGATGAACGTAGATTAGCCATCCAAACCTTGAACCAATCTTAGACTCACAAGACTAAAACAAATAGGAAATTTAAACCCAAGATCCACACCCAAGACCCAAGCTCTACCCCGCGCCAAACCCTAGGTCCGGCCGGGTCAAGGTATGGGTCCGGTCGGACCCTTCCGAAAATCAAAACTTTAAAGTTCCAAAATTTGTCTCAAAATTGTTTTTCCCGATTCAATAAGGATTTGGTGTTCTTGGTGATCCAATCACCATGATCAACAAAATCTTGAATAAACAATTTATTCTTGAATCCCTAGAATATCAAAACTTTGATCCAATCAAAAATTGATAATCCAAACAATTTTAAATCCACCATAATTTTATTGCGATTGAATAGTGCGATTAAAGTTTCTAAAACAATAAACCACATAAAATCACAAAACACATAAACATCATATAATCCAATATTCATATCATGCTTGGCACATAAACAATTTATATACATACAACATGATCCAAGTATTGAATTAATCAACATGAGCGGGGCTCTGATACCACTGTTGGGTTTCCAAGTAACATGCGCAGCGGAATATAGCAATTAAAATTTTAAGAAACCTAAAGCCATGGATCCGTTCATATGATTAAATCAAATACAACAAGATGAATATAGGATAAAACTAACCCTTGATGATTTTGATCTCTAGCTTTTGAACTTGGTGGAGATTTTGAAACTTGATCAGGAACGCGAACCTTGAAGATGATGAGCTTCACCCTCTAGCGGTTATCCACACCACGAACGAATATCAAGCAACTTCTTGATCTTGGTTGCTAGACCAAATTGTGAAACACACTTTCACAATTGCAAGAACTATATGGAATTATGAATATTCTTGTTCTTCACTTTTGGGATCTTAGAACAAGAAAAATAACCTCTCAAAACCTTATGGAGGCACTCACAATTATCTTGCTAATGGCTGTAAAATGGATCCTTAAATAGGTCCTAATCCTTAACCCTTAAGGACTTAGAAAACCTAAATCCCGTCACCAAATTAGGCAACAAAATATTCTGGCCGACATGACTGGCACGGTCGTGCTCACAATCTGGCACGGCCGTGCCATCTAGCCCGCGTGAATTTCAGCCGCCCATCTTGGCACGGTCGTGCTTGTTAATTGGCACGGTCGTGCCAAATGTGCCGAGAGGTTGCCTTGGTGAAATTTTGGCACGACCGTGCCACTTAAAGCGCACGACCGTGCCAGAGCCAAAAAGTTGATATTTTCCAAAATTCCAATTTAGTCCTTTACGATTCGTTCTATTTGTGTGTGACCCTCTAGGATTACACTAAGTTGGCAATGGGCTCAAACATGAACTCATAAGATATGATTAGGTTCTAGCAAACCGTCATACCTACCCAAATAGTGTAACTAGATACAAGTTCGCATTCCTTTATAATATGTCACAATCCCTTTGTCCACGATGTCATTGAACACAAGTCATGGTCAAATAGTCAACTTGTTTTGTTCAATACTTTCTCGATTCCGAATATGTTGATAATTCAAATGCTATTGATCCAATCAATCCATTTGAGTCCGGCCGAACATTTCATCAACATCATTCCTTCGAGGGGCCCAAGCTTGACATCTCTCCGTGGAGGGACAAATCCATTTAGCTTATTATTCCTCCCAACGGGAATCCGATTATGCCAATCATACCCTTTATAACTACCGTGTTAAGGTAGCGTTTGAATATGTCAAACACAATGTTCATCAAGTGGAAGACTATAATAACTTCATGTCTAAGGATTCAAATGACATAAATAATATGAGATATATGTATGACATAGACCATGACATAAATCTCATACAGCGGGTCATGTCCAGTACCTTGTTCCAAACAAGTACCCATAAATCTAACATGATCATCCCATGATCATTTAGCCTTTATACTAGTGCTTAACAAGTACTAGGGACGGAGATTATTATAAGTAAACATGAACAACAATAATAATCAAAACATCTCTTTATTGATATGAAATAAATGATAACAATTACAACGTTTATTAAACGTGCCTAGGGCACCATGACTGTTTGACCATTACTTGTGTTCAATGACATCGTGGACAAAGGGATTGTGACATATTCTAAAGGAATGCGAACTTGTATCTAGTTATACTATTTGGGTAGGTATGACGGTTTGCTAGAACCTAATCATATCTTATGGAATCATGTTTGAGCCCATTGCCAACTTAGTATAATCCTAGAGGGTCACACACAATAGAACGAATCTTAAATAAAAGAACTATATTGGAATTTAGGGTCGAAGGACCTCAAGGGAATTTCTGGAATTATTCTGGGCTTCCTGGTCAACCAAGCGGGCGCTTGGGTTGAACCAGGCGGGCGCCTGAATGATTTCTAAATGGCCCGGACCTTCTGGTCATTCAAGCGGGCGCCTGGTCCTTTGCAGGCGGGCGCCTGGTGCTGCCGACAGGAAAATTCCTAATTCGATTAGGAAAGGTTTTTGGCACAAGTTACCTATTTGGAATAGGTCTTAATTGTGTATAAAAACACCAATTCGGCCAGACCATATTTACAAGTGCTTTTGTGAGTCTCAAAGAGTTTGAGAGAGATTTTATTTTGTTCTAAGATATCATTGATTGAGGAACAAAATAATTCACAAATAAATTCCATATAGTTCTTTATTGAATTGTGAAAGTGTGTTTCACAATCATTGGTCTAGCAACCAAGATCGAAGAAGTTCCTTTGATATTCGTTCGAAGTGTGGATACCGCTAGAGGGTGAATTTTATCATCTTACAAAGTTCGTGATTTGTTCGTGATAAAGCTTCAAGATTTCCACCAAGACCAAAGAGAAAAGATCATAGCCATCAAGGGTTAGTTATTCCTCTATTCATCTTGTTGTATTTGATTTAATCATATGAACGGATCCATGGCTTTGGGTTTCTTAAAAAAAAATTATTGCTATATTCCGCTGCGCATGTTACATGGAAACCCAACAGTAATAACTCAGTTCCCGCTTTCTTCGTCCAACTGCCCAACTGATAATAGGTTCTTTTTCAAACCCGGAATGTGCCTGACCCCGTTCTCCTTGGTGTTATTCGCCAAATACAATGTCCCCTCCTTATTACCCCGAGCGATCTCACAATCCTCATTGGTAATAACTCAGTTCCCGCAGCCGAATGTTACCTTGTAACTTTCTTCGTCCAACTGCCCAACTGATAATAGTTTTTTTTTCAAACCCGGAATGTGCCTGACCCCGTTCAGATGTAAGACCTTCCCGTCCGATGCTCCTATTCTGACATCCCCCTTCCCCTTGATTTTCAAAGGCTCACCATCCACCAGATAGACCTTACCGAAATCACCGGAAGTATAATTCTCCATCTCTTCTGCATGCCCGCAAGAGTGGAATGATCCAACCAGAGCTCTTGATACCAGTTGTAGGGACCGCGACCACCACTACCACTTTCCCACATTAGTATGATATTGTCCGCTTTGGGCCCCAGCCCACACGGATTTATTTTTGGGTCAACCCCAAAAGGCCTCATACTAATGAAGTGGGTGGGTGCTTTTATATACTTTGCAATTGTTTCCTCAATTGCCGATGTGGGACTTTGGGTTGCCACCCAACACAAACTTTTCCAGGGGTAGGTTCAAATTAAGATTCCAACACGACGGAAATTTTGTCTTGTATACCCAAAATGTTCCCTACAATACTCAATATGGTCCTTACTACTCCACTGGCACGAGTGATGCTGGAAATCCTACTAATATCGGTTACCAAGTGATCTTCAATGAGACAGGGTACATGTACGTACTGAAAGTCAACAACGAAAGCATTGTTTTGACCCCTCGAATGGAAAGGCGAGCAGAAGATTATTATTTTAGAGCTACTCTTGATTGTAATGTAGTTTTCACTCAATACTATTACCCGAGGAATTTTGCAGGCAACCCAGGGTGGAGTCCATTATGGTGGCAACCGATAAACATTTGTCTTAGTGTTAGTGGGAGTGAAGGTAGTGGGGCTTGTGGGTTTAACAGTATTTGTACGATTCATGATTTTGGCAAGCCAATTTGTGAATGCCCACAAAGTTATTTGTTACTTGATCCAAATGACATTCATAGCAACTGCAACCCAAATTTCACCGTAAGTTGTGATCAAGACGTTCCCGGAAATTTGTACGATTTTCACGAGCTAGCCAGTACTGATTGGCCGGATTCTGATTACGAGCATATGGAACCAATTAGTGAGGAGGAGTGTAGAAGCTCTTGTGCATCTGATTGTTTCTGCGCAGTTGCATTTTACCAAGGCAATAGTTGTTGGAAGAAGAAGCTGCCACTCGCAAGAGGAAGAAAGGACCCTCAAATTAATAGCAAAGCTTTCCTTAAATTTAGGAAAGCCAATCTTACTCATCCTAATCTACCTCTAAATCCAGAATCTCCAGAATCTCCAGGAAGGAAGAACCACCGGAGCACTTTAGTCCTCGTGGGATCAGTGCTTTTGGGTAGCTCGGTGTTTGTCAATTTCTTACTGTTCTTTGCAGCGTGTTCGGGTTTTTTCATTATCTATAAAAAGAAAATCATAAAGCTTCCTCGAGGTACTAATGCTCTAGAAATGGAAACTAACTTGCGTTGCTTTAGCTATAGAGAGCTTGCTGAAGCAACAAATGGGTTCGAGGAAGAATTGGGAAGGGGTGCGTTTGGAATAGTCTCAAAAGGGATAATCGGCACGAACTTTATTGCAGTGAAGAAATTGAGGGAAGTGGTCGTAATGGTGACAAGGAATTCAAAACCGAGGTGGAAGTGATTGCCAAAACACATCATAAGAATTTGGTTAGCCTACTTTGATTTTGCAATGAAGGAGAGCAACATCTGTTGGTTTATGAGTACATGAGTAATGGCACCTTAGCAAACATCCTTTTCTCTGACGAAAAGCCGAGTTGGAGACAGAGGACTCGTATTGCCTTTGGGATTGCAAGGGGACTTTCCTACCTTCATGAGGAATGTAGTACTCAGATTATCCATTGTGATATAAAGCCTCAGAGTGTGCTCTTGGATGAGTATTTATGAAGCTCGAATATCAGATTTTGGACTGTCAAAACTTTTACGGATGAATCAGTCAAACAAATACTGCAATCCGAGGAACAAAAGGTTATGTTGCACCCGAGTGGTTTAGGAACACCCCAATCACTGCAAAAGTGGATGTCTATAGCTTTGGAGTGCTGCTACTGGAGATTATTTCGTGTAGAAGAAGCGTGCAGCAGTTTGAGCCTGGTGATGAAGAGAGAGCAATTTTGACAGACTGGGTTTGGGATTGTTATCAAGAAAGGAAGCTTAATGAGTTTATTGATAACGATTTGGAGGCATTAAGTGAGACTCAGAAATTTGTAACGTTTGTGAAGATTGCTATTTGGTGTGTACAGGAAAACCCAAATTTGAGACCGACCATGAGGAAGGTTGCCCAAATGCTTGAAGGTGCTATTGAAGTTACTGAACCCCCATGTCCTTGCCCCTATTCTCTTTGAAGGAAACATATCTCTTTATGAAACTATGCCGCATTTCTCCTATTTTAGCTGCTAAGGAAAAAATAACACGTCCCAAAAGTTCTTTGTGTAAGTGTTTTTTCGTATTTCATTTCTGCTACGTTGTAACTCATGTAATCTGCTTCAGGATAACTACACACAAGGGCTATGAATGCATTCGTGACTTTTAAGCAACATTTGTTTTTGTATTCTTTGCAGAAGTTTTTTAGCGTTTGTTTTTGTTAAATGTTTTGCATTTTGTATTTATGTTCTTGTTAGGCATTTATTGTTTCTTTCGGTATTTGAGATCAGTAGGGGTTTAATGAACTCATTAATGATGGAATTAAGGGGGTGTTTTATTTGGTTCGAGCTCAAACGTCAACTAGTATTTTATGTTCAGGTTAACTGTTAATGAAAATCAGATGTTAATGAAAATCAGATGCTTGATCTTTTATGTTCAGGTTAACTTCTATTGGAACTGCATTTGATTCATGCCTTCAAACATTTGCTCATTACATAACTTATATCTTAAAGATGGATCCGGTCAACAACTGAATTCATCCATATAGACAGTGCAGCAAAATTTCAAGATAGGACTCCAGATGACAGTTAATAAGTATCTCGATGAAGATGTAAGTCGTGAACAGAAGTAAATTAAACATTATGTAAAGCGTTGGCGTACCTCAGGATACCAAATCATTGAAATGGAAACACCCAATTGACACTCTCAATATATTCTTCAACTTCATAAAACAACATAATATAAAAGAAAGATTAACCTCATGAATATGCTGCTTGAAACCAATAAACTAAATCTAGGCACATACTTCATCTGCTATAAATATTTTGCTAACCTGCTTGAAACTCACACATGCCTAGTTATACAGTGCAATACATTTTAATTTGGATGGTGTGGTAGGATTGCAAATGAGTGCCACAAAAGATACTCCCTCCGTCCCAAAATGATCTTCCTACTTTTTTTGCCGTTACAACGAATAAACTTTGAGCAATAAGTATAAATTGATTTAATTATCCTAATGAAATTCTGAAACTCGTTATTGATTCACCATGAACAATACTATCAATCGGAAGTTTTAAATTTTAATTAAGATAATTAAATCAACTTATAATTATTGCTCAAAGTTCATTAGTCGTAACAGACAAAGAAAAGTAGGAAGATCATTTTGGGACGGAGGGAGCATGATTTGAGTAATTCATGTGAAGAAAACATATCAGGCATCCTAATTTAAGCGAAACTGCACTCGCAGGCCTCAAGATTATTAACCGTATATTGTATAAAGATAGATTATTGTGTAGATTGATAGAATCAAAAGTATTTTGAGTTATCATTTCTTAGCCTAATATAGATTAGGATGCTTACCTTAGAAGTAGGAACAAACCGTGTGTATATATGTTAACCTCGGCATGTAAATAAATCATCAAGGAAATTATTCTCCAAACGTCTTCTCTATTCTCTTCTCTCTGATCTCTGCCTCTCTTCTAACATGGCATCAGTTTGAAAAATTCGATCCTCAGACGTTCGTACCCTTTTCTCCCTTTTTCTTAACCATGACCGGCACCACCCACTTGGGCGCTGGTCCCTCCGGCCACACATCTCCAAACCCTTTGCCTGTGTTCTATAATCCTACTGCGATTATGGGACAATCGTATCTCACAAAAGAGAACTACGTGAACTGGAGTACCTTGTTCAAAACACTCCTCCGTACCCACGATTTGTTGTTCGTTATAGACCCACAACCACCGGCAGCCACACTGGCCGATGGTTCTGCCAATCCCAAACATGTTGTCTGGAAGACCGCTACCGATATGGTGTGCGGGTGGATCAAGGGCACGGTCACGCCCCCCGTTCAACCCTATTTGAACTCTAGCATTACGGCACCGGAGGCTTGGGCCGTCTTAGCTAAGAAGTTTGGGGCAACCTCTGTTCTCCAAATCGAAACACTAAAGGAGAAATTACATGACCTTAAGAAGCCTTCTGACACAACCATTGCCGATTACTTACTCTCTGCTACCCAAATTTCCGATGCCCTAACTGCCGCCGGTGACCCTGTTGATGAATCGGTGATTATCCAATGTATCTGTGGCGGCTTAGGTCAAGAATATAAGGAGTTTCTCACCTCAGCTGCGGCTATTAATGCCCGTAATCCTCTTACCCTTGATGTCTTGACCGATCTACTTCTCAAAGAAGAACTGCTCTTGCAAAAAATTTCTACTCCAGTTCATCAATCGACGGCGTTACTGGTTGCATCTCCGACGAATTCTCCTGTCCTTAAGGCCAATTTTGCAGGCGGTGGTCGAGGTGGTGGCCAAAATCGCGGGGGTCACAACAATCGTGGTGGTCGTGGCCGAGGTACTGGAAATCGGAATGGTCGAGGCAATAATGGCAACCGTGGCTATGGGAATAACAATTCGGGAGGTCCTGGACGTGGTAATGGACAAAATTGGGGCCGCATGGGCCAAAGTCAGACAGGCCGAGGAGGCCCATTTCGTGGACACAATCAGGCTGGTATACTTCCTTCTCCTCCCATTACATGTCAATGGTGTTTACAAATGGGCCATGGTGCTAGAGATTGCCCAACAAATGTGAATGCTGCATATATGACGTACTCCGATCCGCATATTCTTGACAGTGGAGCCACAAACCATATGACATCAGACCCGTCCTCCTTCTCTGGCTACTCACCATATACAGGTACTAATGTAGTTACTGTTGGTAATGGCTCTAAGTTGCAAATTTCTGGCATTTGTAATTCTTCTGTTTCCATTAACAATCGTCGTTTTGCCCTTCAAAATGTTTTGTACGTTCCACACATTCATAGACCTTTACTATCCATTCGTCAATTCTCTAAGGATAATAATTGTTTCTTTGAACTTGACTCGTGTGGTTTTCGTGTTAAGGACAATCGCACGAAGGAGACTATCATTACTGGCAGTAATTCTGGCGGTTTATACAAGCTTTCGTTCAATTCCGAGTCGCAGAATAATCCCGTCGCCCTTCTTGGTGAACGTTCGAGTCAGGATATTTGGCATGCCCGATTGGGACATCCGTCAACTCCAGTTTTTAAAGTTTTGTGTCGTCAGTTTAGTTTGCCTTTAAGTCATAAGTTAAATGAACAACATTGTTGTGATTTGTGTCCGTTAGGAAAATCTAGTCATTTGTCTTTTTCCCCTATAACATTTAATGCATTAAATCCCTTGGATATGCTACATTTAGATGTATGGGGCCCTGCTCCTGTTTTGTCGTTAAATGGATTTCGTTTCTATTTGTCCATTGTTGATGACTTTTCTCGCTTTGTGTGGTTGTTTCCCATGACTCATAAATCTGATGTTACACAAATATTTGCGAATTTTAAAACTCAGATTGAAAACCAACTGTCTCGTCGTATTTCTGCTATTCACACAGTGAAAACTGTACAAACAGATGGGGGGTGAATTTACCGGTCGTGCCTTCACTTCTTTTCTTCAAAAAGAAGGCATCAAACACCAACTTACATGTCCTTACACCCCTCAACAAAATGGTATAGTCGAACGTAAACACCGTCACATAGTCGAAACAGGATTGTATCTTATGGCTAAAGCTCAAGTTCCTTACAAATTTTGGCTTGAAGCTTTCACTACTGCTGTGTACCTTATCAACACACTTCCTATGCGTCAACACAAATTTGTGTCTCCTTTTCAAAAATTATGGAAACGCCAACCGGACTATCGTTTTCTTAAATTTTTTGGTTGCTCTTGTTTTCCTCACATTGTCCCTACCAATGCTCATAAACTTATGCCAAAATCAACTCACTGCATTTTTCTTGGATATGATGATTGTCGTAAAGGTTATCGGTGTTTAGATTTAACAAATGGTAAAGTTTATTTATCAAGACATGTGATATTTGACGAGTCTAATTTGCCGTGGCAAAATAGTGGTACCAATAAATTGATCACAGGGGTTGGTGACATTGCTTTTGGGCCATATGTCCAAGTTGACACACAATTGGCAGCATCTACTGAAGCTGGGCTTCCATCTCCTTCCACTATTGCTGGCCCACATATCAGCTTCACCCAACAGGCCGCCCAACGTTTCCCACATGGGCCGCCAGCTCATGACAGGCCCACTCCGGTGGTCTCCTCTCCTTCAGTTGGACCGGTAGTCCGACCCACTTTCTACAACAGCCCAGTTCCCCTCCACTGGCAGCCAGTGTCTCAGACACCCCTTGCAGTTCATGAGATTGACAGTTCCACCTCTTCTGGAAGCCGAATGTCCTCCACCAGTCCTCTTACTTCTTCAAGTGACTGCGATACCCCTCCAGGGTCTACTTCAGCCGCTTCTTCCCCTACTGTAGACTCATCTTCTACACCACCCTTACGGTACAAGAACATTTCTGAGTTATATGTAGCCACTTCTCCGCACTCGCTTCCCTCTGCTTTGGTTGCTCTTCAGAATGATTCTCTTTCATATGAGCCACGCACATTCAAACAGGCTTCCAAATTTCCTCACTGGCATGCTGCGATGCAAGAAGAGTTATCAGCACTACACAAAAACCAGACCTGGTCACTGGTTCCTAGCTCTCCGCAGATGAATGTCGTTGGTTGTCGATGGATCTATAAAGTTAAACGGAAAGCAGATGGATCCATTGAGCGACACAAAGCCCGATTAGTTGCTCAGGGGTTTACTCAACAGGCTGGACTAGATTATGATGAGACGTTCAGTCCAGTCGTCAAACCGTGAACCATTCGAACCGTGTTATCTGTGGCTCACTCTCGCTCTTGGGACATTAAACAGTTAGATGTTCGAAATGCGTTCCTTAATGGCATACTTCACGAAGAAGTGTATATGAAGCAACCACCTGGCTTTTCTGATCTGTCTCAACCTGATTCAGTTTGCAAGCTTCATAAAGCACTTTACGGTTTGAAACAATCTCCTAGAGTATGGTTCCAACGTCTGCACGAGTTCCTACTTAGTCATCAATTTTTCAATAGACGTTCTGATTCATCCTTATTCATTCGCCATTCATCTACTGCCACTACAATCATCCTCGTCTATGTGGATGATATCATCGTGACGGGTTCCTCTCCTACTGTCATCTCTGCCATCATAGATGTTATCTGTGGCACCTTTGATAGTCGCCGCCTAGGTGATCTCAGTTTCTTCTTGGGGCTTGAAGCTTCCCGAGACACGTCTGCTTTACAGTTAGTTCAGAAACGGTATGCTCTAGACCTCCTCGACCGTTTTAACATGTCTGACTGCAAACCAGCTTCCACTCCTTCTGCTCCGCATAGTCGACTATCCGCTCACGACGGTGATCTCCTACCTGATCCCACCTCTTATCGGAGTATTGTTGGCGGTCTACAATACCTTACCCTTACCCGTCCCGATATAGCTTTCTCGGTCAACCAAGTGTGTCAGTTCATGCATCAGCCTCGCTCTACCCATCTCATTGCTGCCAAACGGATCCTTCGTTTTGTCAAGGGTACACTATCTCTTGGACTCACTTTTCATCGTTCCACGAATCTGTCTGTCTGCGCCTACTCCGATGCTGATTGGGCAGGTGATAAATGACTATTTTATAGTCATTTAAGGTCTAAAAAGATAGTTTATTAGCTTTTATTCCACAATAAATAACTTAAATTACTTATTTTCTACTCTTTATTTGATATAATGCACTTGGGAGAATGTTTTTATGATACAAGCAGGTTTTTCAATACATTCTTGAGGAAAGAGGAAGCTAAGGCATCATCTTTGTGAAGGAGGAACACTTGGCAAATAAGGAAATAAGCTGGACCAAGAAAAATCAAAGTTTCAGCCAAAGAGGACCTGCTCGGCCGAGCAGTACCCTTAACTCGGCCGAGCATAAAAAGACAGAAAATCAGTAGGTTCGAAAAAAGGCTTGCTCGGCCGAACACTTTTCTTTGACTCGGCCGAGCACCCCCTGAATCAGCAAAAGGAGCCTTTTCAAATGGAGACCTCTCAAAGCATCCATCCGGGAAAAAGTGCATCCTCTCCTCCAAGGCTTATATATAGAAGTAGAAATCAGTGTTTTAGATATCTAGAAATTATTGTAAACACATTATAGCAAAGTTTGTATTCCAAATATCATTTTTATCTCAGAAATTGCAAAAAGTTATAAAACTTTCTTTAGCAATTTTCTGATTTTTTCAAGCAATAATCTATCGAGGTTCTCTTCAAGTCTTGTGTTCTCATCTTAATTTCTGAATAAGTATTTCTTTCTCTATCTTTATTTTATTTATCTTATTCTTATTATTTCGCAAATGGCTTGTGAGTAATCCCCTTTTTCTTGGGGTTGGATAACTCAAACAACATTTGTATTTACTAATATTCATGCTCTAAATTTATTCTCTTCATCTTAAACAATTCTACTATATCAAACTTTAACGCCTACGACCATGATGACGTCCATGATTTGTATGAATCTTAGTTAATCAAGGGAAGTACTGATCGGAGAACCTTGATTAGCGGACCCATATAGTCAGAACTAAGTTCATTACTCACGAGAGTAGTGTAATGGCTTAGGGATGCTCCTTGAGTGGAAAGTATGCTGATTTTCATAAAGAAAACTTAATGGATTTTTACTAATTATGGGCCATCGAGAGATAGGGCATAATTAGTACGAGAATACAAACGCTACTTGCTTGATCGTGAGAAGTAGTGTAGGCCTAGCATACCATCCTTGTTTTAAAATGAAATTTTAATCTGAAAAGAGCATGATTAATTGATGAATACAATGTTGTTTGTATCCCAATCCCGATAATTCCTTAACCATAAGAGTTTTCAATCTAAGCTATAGTTTTTATTATTACTTTCTAGTCGTGACAAACAATTTTATACCCCACAATCATTTCCCTTTCTTTATTCTTTTATCCAAAGCAAAACATTTTATAAGTAAAGTTGTCTCCGTGGGAACGACTCGCTCTTGCAGTGCACTTGCGGAAATAAACCTAACAAGTTTTTGGCGCCGTTGCCGGGGACAACGGTTTACTTTCTGAATTTTTGCTTTATGTTTTTTTTTAAGTCTTTAGTTTTAGTTTCGTTTATTTTTATTATTTAACATCCCTTCGAAGAATTTGTGTCTTTGAATTTTTTTTCTTTAGGTACTCTCGGAGTATATGAAAAGAGCCCGAATCATACTTGAAGAGTTTGATCCGGAACCTGAAAGAACCTTTCACGAAAGGTTAAGAAGACTTAGAGAAGTGCTAGAAGAAAACATGGCACGAAACGGTGAAAATAATGAGGGTAATGACGGAGAACCTGCTACACACTTACCTAGGACCCTTCGGGACTTTGTCAACCCAAGTACCCCGGGGACTAGGACAACCATTGTCAGTCCAACTCCGCCACCACCGCCACCATTCGAGTCGGTACCTCTTTTTCTCCCTCTCCTCTAATTATTCTTGTCCCAATTTTTCATTTCTACTTTTCAAAACATTAGGGACAATGTTTCATTTAAGTGTGGGGGGGTAGTATCTTTCTTTTTTATTTCTTTTCCTATTTTTCGTTTTTAGTATTTTTTTTTTATATCTTCAAAAAAAAAAAAAAAAAAAAAATTAATTTAGCCAATGCTTCCATTGATGAGAATGTTATCTCTATTATCATTTGTCTAAATAAAATTTTTACCTTTCTAACTTTTACTTCTTAAGAAATTTGATAATAACAACATAGGATTGTATTGGATGGTAAATAGAAATTTTTTCAAAATTAATATGAACTTTTAAATCCTATTGAATAGAAGCATTACATTATTATTAAATTTGTGGGCATTTAAGTTTGGATACAATATTCTTGTGAAACTTTTTAAACATTCTTGTATGTACATATCAAAACCCTCATTTATATTCTTTTCCAAATATTTACAAAATTGTTATACTTTTCACGAATCACAAAAACTTTTCCATTTCCACTTTCAAGGCTAAATAAATCAATATAACCTTCTTGTAAATTGTCCACTCAAATATCTAAATGAATATATCATTATAGAGTGTGACAATTTAAAAACAAGAAACTCAATTGCCACGTTTAATCATAATAATCAATAGCCTTTTTCCACTATCATCCTCCGCCTATTCTTTTTGTGATTCAAAGAGCATAATAAATTTTGGACATATTTGTTAAGGAATAAAATCTTAGTCTAAGAAATGTACTTCCAAGCATGAAAAATTTCTTCACAAAGCACTCTAAAAGAGTGACCTTAATTATCAATTCATTCTTGTGTCCCACAAATTCATTTGGTTATCTCAATATGCTCTTATTCAATGGTATTTATTCATGTCATATTAGAATTTAAACTTCTCTATTTACTTCTCAATATCATCCTACCTTCTTCTTCACAAATTTCTTGAGATGAAAAATTTAGAAGGAAATAATTTTATAAAGGCAATACTATATAACAATATTCTGAGGAAGCATTGAAGACCTTTCTTGTTTTTCTACTAGTGTCATTTTCACTTCTCTCTTTTCAAATATTTAACTTGCTCGAGGACAAGCAAGATTCTAGTGTGGGGGAGTTGATAAATGACTATTTTACAGTCATTTAAGGTCTAAAAAGATAGTTTATTAGCTTTAATTCCACAATAAATAACTTAAATTACTTATTTTCTACTCTTTATTTGATATAATGCACTTGGGAGAATGTTTTTATGATACAAGCAGGTTTTTCAATACATTCTTGAGGAAAGAGGAAGCTAAGGCATCATCTTTGTGAAGGATGAACACTTGGCAAAGAAGGTAATAAGTTGGACCAAGAAAAATCAAAGTTTCAGCCAAAGAGGACCTGCTCGGCCGAGCAGTACCCTTGACTCGGCCGAGCATAAAAAGACAAAAAATCAGTAGGTTCGAAAAAAGGCTTGCTCGGCCGAGCACTTTTCCTTGACTCGGCCGAGCAGCCCCTGAATCAGCAAAAGGTGCCTTTTCAAATGGAGACCTCTCAAAGCATCCATCCGGGAAAAAGTGCATCCTCTCCTCCAAGGCTTATATATAGAAGTAGAAATCAGTGTTTTAGATATCTAGAAATTATTGTAAACACATTATAGCAAAGTTTGTATTCCAAATATCATTTTTATCTCAGAAATTGCAAAAAGTTATAAAACTTTCTTTAGCAATTTTCTGAGTTTTTCAAGCAATAATATATCGAGGTTCTCTTCAAGTCTTGTGTTCTCATCTTAATTTCTGAATAAGTATTTCTTTCTCTATCTTTATTTTATTTATCTTATTCTTATTATTTCGCAAATGGCTTGTGAGTAATCCCCCTTTTTCTTAGGGTTGGATAACTCAAACAACATTTGTATTTACTAATATTCATGCTCTAAATTTATTCTCTTCATCTTAAACAATTCTACTATATCAAACTTTAACGCTTACGACCATGATGACGTCCATGATTTGTATGAATCTTAGTTAATCAAGGGAAGTACTGATCGGAGAACCTTGATTAGCGGACCCATATAGTCAGAACTAAGTTCATTACTCACGAGAGTAGTGTAATGGCTTAGGGATGCTCCTTGAGTGGAAAGTATGTTTATTTTCATAAAGAAAACTTAATGGATTTTTACTAATTATGGGCCATCGAGAGATAGGGCATAATTAGTACGAGAATACAAACGCTACTTGCTTGATCGTGAGAAGTAGTGTAGGCCTAGCATACCATCCTTGTTTTAAAATGAAATTTTAATCTGAAAAGAGCATGATTAATTGATGAATACAATGTTGTTTGTATCCCAATCCCGAGAATTCCTTAACCATAAGAGTTTTCAATCTAAGCTATAGTTTTTATTATTGCTTTCTAGTCGTGACAAACAATTTTATACCCCCCAATCATTTCCCTTTCTTTATTCTTTTATCCAAAGCAAAACATTTTATAAGTAAAGTTATCTCCGTGGGAACGACTCTCTCTTGCACTATCTATACTACAAAAACCCGTGCACTTGCGGAAATAAACCTAACAGCAGGTGATCCTGATGATCGCCGGTCCACTACTGGTGCCTGTATATTTGTGGGTCCAAATCTTGTCTCGTGGGCATCCAAGAAACAATCTACAGTTTCTCGCTCTAGTAGTGAAGCCGAATATCGTTCCATTGCCATGACAACAGCTGAGCTACGGTGGTTTTCTTATCTTTTTCGAGAGCTACATCTCCCTCCTCCCCGACTTTATTTTGTGATAATCTCTCAGCTATTCATATGACTCGCAACCCAATGTTTCATGCTCGCACACGTCACATTGAGATTGATTATCATTTTGTTCGGGAGTTGGTCACAAAAGGATTCCTACAGCTGCGCTATGTGTCCACTGATGACCAACTAGCCGACATCTTCACCAAGGGCCTGTCAAAACCCCGTTTTCAAGCTCTTTCGGTCAAGCTCCGCCTTCCCTTCGGCCGTCTCGCTTGAGGGGGGGTATTAACCGTATATTGTATAAAGATAGATTATTGTGTAGATTGATAGAATCAAAAGTATTTTGAGTTATCATTTCTTAGCCTAATATAGATTAGGATGCTTACATTAGAAGTAGGAACAAACCGTGTGTATATATGTTAACCTCGGCATGTAAATAAATCATCAAGGAAATTATTCTCCAAACGTCTTCTCTATTCTCTTCTCTCTGATCTCTGCCTCTCTTCTAACAAAGATAACAGATCAATGAACCATCTTTTACTTCTAAAGAATAAAAGGAAACAAATGCATAAATCCCAATTCAGTTTCTATCTTAAGTAAACAACATGCATTACTACATAACATAAACAAGAAAGTCTAATAAAAGAACCTTTGACATAAGTTACCTACTAAAACAGGAACAATGCAGAATATTTAATACACTGGGACATCTTATCTTGAAATAGAGAAAGGGGAGGGGCATGGGGGCTCAGTAACTTGAGTAACACCTTCAAGCATTTGAATAACCTTTCTCATTGTTGGTCTCATATACGGGTCTTCATGTACGCACCAAATACCAATCTTCACAAAAATTTCAAGTTTACGCCTCTCACTTAATGCCTCCACATCATTATCAACAAACTCGTTCAATCTCCCTTGCTGAAAGCAATCCCATGCCCAATCAGTCAAAATTGCTTTTTCTTGATCATCACCCGTTTCCAAGTGCTCCACACTTCTTCTGCACGAAATAATTTCAAGAAGCAGCACTCCAAAGCTATACACGTCCACCTTTATGGTGATCGGGGTGTTCCTGAACCATTCGGGTGCAACATACCCTTTTGTTCCTCGGATGGCAGTATTTGTTTGACTCTGATCGATCCTTAAAAGCTTGGACAATCCAAAATCTGATATTCGAGGTTCGTAAAACTCGTCCAGTAGAACATTTTGAGGCTTTATGTCGCAATGAATAATCTGAGTGTTGCAGTCTTCATGGAGATAGGAAAGTCCTCTTGCAATACCCAAGGCGATATGGGTCCTGTGTCTCCAACTTGGCTTCTTATCAGCAAAAAGGAAGCTTGCTAGGGTGCCATTACTCACATACTCGTAAACCAATAGTCGATGCTCTCCTTCGTAGCAAAATCCAAGTAGGTTAACCAAATTTTTCTGATGAGTTTTGGCTATCACTTCCACCTCGGTTTTGAATTCTTTATCTCCATTTTCCACCACTTTCCCCAACTTCTTCACTGCAACAAAGCTTCTCGTGGTTGTGCCTATTTTCCCTTTATAGACGATTCCAAAAGCACCCCTTCCCAATTCTTCCTTGAACCCATTTGTTGCTTCAACTAGCTCTCTATAGCTAAAGCAACGCAAGTTAGTCTCCATTTCGAAAGCATTACTACCTTGGGGAAGAATTATGCTTTTCTTTCTATAGATAAGGAAGAAACCCAAACACGCTGCAAAGACCAATACAAAATTGACAAAAACCGAGCTACCTAAGAGCACCGATCCCACAAGGACCAATGAACTTCGGTCCTTCTTTCGTGGAGCTAGAGGAACATTGGGATTTTGATGAGGAAGATCACCTTTCCTAAATTTGAGGAAAACCCTGACCGCGATTTGAGGATCCTTTATTCCATTTGAGAGTGGCAGCGTCTTCTTCCAACAACCAGTGCCTAGGTAAGAAGCAGCTGCACAGAAACAATCAGATGCACAAGAACTTTTGCATTCCTCCTCACTAACTGGGTCCAATCGTTCATACATAGGTGTGATCCAATCAGTACCAATTAACTCTTCAAAATCGTACAGACTTTCCACAGAATTAGTTGGCACATCTTCATCACAAATTTGGGTGTAATTTGGTTTGCAGCCACCATAAGCATCATTAGGATCAACGAAGAAATACCCTTGTGGACATTCACAACTTGTCCTACCATGATCCTGAAGCTTGCAAATACTATTAAACCCACAAACCCCACTCCCACTCTTCCCTTGATCTCCTGTATCTTGAAGACAAATATTAGTTGGCTGCCACCATACCGCAGTCCACCCCGGGTTGCCAGTGAAATTCTTCGGGTGATAGTAAAGAGTGAAAACTCCATCAAAATTTAGAGTAGCTCTAGAATAGTAATCTGCAGCTCCAATTACCTTTTGATCGGTGAGATCAACTATTTGACCGTTTCCTCTCAGGATGTGCATATGCCCCGTCTCATTGAAGATCAGTTGATAACCAGCATTAGAAGAATTTGTATTATTATACGTGTCACTGGTATAGTAAGCATTGTACTGGAATTTGGAAGCAACATTTTGTGGAAATAAAACAAGATCTCCATTTTGTTGGAAAATGAGTATGAACCTTCCGATGGAGAAGTTTGTTTGACTCATTCGTGAATAAAGAAACCCGCCCCTTCCCATTACCTGAGTAGGCAACATGGTATCTGACGGATGTTGGAAAGTGGACCAGATTCTGCTGGAGTCGCTTTGTACAAGCTCAAAGTTTCCGGTATCATTCATGACACCGTAAGAAACACGATTGCCATTGAGATCCGATGTTCTCCATAATTCTGTTCCTCGAGGGTCAGTGAGGATTAGTCCTCGGTCTGCAGTTAGCTCAACTCGTGACCCCCGTGGCACCTCCGCTGCTTCATTTGGAAACCATACTATGGTTTTGTCGGGTATTTTATCATACCAAATGGAAAGAATGAATAGGCCGTTGCTTTGGATTTTCTGAAACCCAAAAGCAAAATCACCAGATGGGGAAAGCCATGAGGTGGCATTGTTATTTGCTGTAAGAGATGAGCCAACAGCTATGGTACCATTTGTTTGTGCCAAAGATGAAAATGGAAAAACAAACAATACAGAAATGAGATAAACAAGTGAATAAGCCATTGGTACAAATCATTTATTTGATTAAACAAATGAAGCATTCAGAACTATAAATAGACATATTCTCAAAAAAAAAAAAAACAGAAAATTTTGATCAAGTCAACTGAAAGATATTTAGAGTCAACAGTCAAAGATAATATGGTTTCAAGGCTGGCATGGAAGACAATTTCAAACCCTTCCAACACTCATTTCCCTTAAAATCAAACCAGATAAAACAAAGAATAGAAAAGTAAGAAAAAATTGTACAATGTAAGCTGTAACATGTAATAACAAAGCTGTTAAAAATTATTGTACACTAAGCTGTTACAACTCAAATGAGATTACAAAGAAAAAGAGACTACAAAGAAATAGTTTTCAGGTGGCCTCTAAAACAGAATTGGCCATAAACTTGGCTGGTATAATTTCCTGTTTGTTCATCCACCTCAAAAAAACTAAATTTACCACACTTGAAATAACGGAAGATAAAAGGGAGTTTAAAAAGCAATAATTAGAATAAGAAGACCACCGAAACAAATCAACCATGCATGAGCACAGTTGGTAGAACAAGAACCTTCCTCTAAAACGCAGATTAGAATTAACAGACCAACAGAACAGACAGCTTTGGAAGGAATAAATGACTTCAAAATGTAACAAAATGCGAATAATAAAAGAAAAAAAATAGTAAAAAAAAATAACAAAAAGAATTAAAAGAAGATATTTAAAGACATTTTGAGATACAATTACTACAGATACCGTGAAATTTTGTTTTGAAGATTGGTTCACTTTAACTTTATGGTTTAGGTTATCTCCTTTTTATAGAAAGTTTTTCTTAAGAAAAATATGTATTAAAGATTTTTTATCAGATAAAAAGAGATTAGTTTTCATTAACACTCCCATATTGCTGACTTTATAGTACTCCCTCCGTCCCAAAATGATCTTCTCATTTGCCATTTCTCATTGTCCCAAAAAGTTCTTCACATTTCTACATTTTAGGCTTAAACAAAGCATGGCTAGTGAAGCAAGTGTTAATATCCTTAAAAAGTTTGAATAGCCAAACGCGAAGAACATTTTAGGGATCGACAAGACTTGGACAGTTCCTTAAACTGCAACAGATGGCCAATGTTCTTGTGATGCGTGACAATACGGAAAACAGTTATCAACCAGTTTGAAGGAGTCAAAAGTTTTGAATACATGCTGGGAAGATCTTTTTACAAATTTTGTGTGATTGGGAGTGAAGGATTGCTGCAAAACAGGGTGTAGTGGTCCTTGATCATCATCACAACAGATATTTTGAACATGCTACACAAAACATATTTAATTAAAAAACACTTTAATGTTTGTTCGACAAAGCCTTGACTAATACATAGTATCTTTTGTCAAACAGTAAAATAAAAATCAGGGGTTCAAATAAATTAACATGATATATTTTTCTTAGAGTCAGCTAAAAGACTTGTAGGTCAAGAGTCAATGCTGACATTTAATTTTAGAGTGCCTGAAGGGGTAGGAATTTCTTCCATGGCAGTTAAGGAAAATTAGTATCTTGACTTTACATGTCTTTTCAGTTGACTTGAGATAAAAAAAACAAAGAGAAGAATAAAAATATGCTTGTTTATTTATAGTCAGAAATCATTTCTACTAACCTTAGGGCAACTCCAATGGTAGTACTAGTCCTATGGGTATCAAAACCAAATTTTAATACCCATTAACACTATTTGCATGGGTATCAAAAAGCCATCTCCAACAATGGGTATCAAAATTTGGTACCAAATCATATTTTTGTAAGTTAGTAACTTTATTAATATTTTTAATATGATAAATATTTTCGAAATATGATAATTAATTTAATATGATAAATATTTTCGAAATATGATAATTAATTTAATAATTTTTTTAAGTAAAAATAAAATTTTATAAATAATTATATAAAAAATAAAATGTCTACCTCCTGCAAAAAATTTATTTGACACCAATAGGTACCAATTTTAATTATCAAATTTATTTTCTTATATTTTCTAAGTTTATTAATGCTTTCAACATTATTGATTATTTTAAATTATAACTATAAATTTAATAATTATTTTATTATCAAAATATATAGTATCAGTTTTTTGTTATTTACAATGTCTAATTATTGCAATCTTTTAAAATTATGACTATTATTTTAAATTATTATATTTTACTATGATAAAAAACTTGTAAATATTATAATTGTCATTTATTAAAATATATACAGTCAAAATATGTTAGTGTTATAGAAAGTTTAAAAATATAATTTTGATATAAATATATTTATTATTTAATGAAATTTAAATTTGATTTTATAACTAAATAAACTTAAAATATGAACAAGTGTCATTTTTTCATTAGTCCATTGGTAGACGTAGACATTTTGGGAGGAGGGGACAAGCCCTCTGCAGCTTGTTTTCAGCCTCAATATCCTTCCTTTGGCAAGTGAACTCCACGCACAAGGTACTAGGCAAGGTAGCAAATTTGCTTGCTACCTTGCTTAGTACCATATCATATTTTGATACTACTCATTTTGGTTGTTGGAGTTGCTAGTACTCTTGTATGGGTATCAAAGTTTGCATTTGATACCCATTGTTGGAGTTGCCCTTACAAAGAAGCAAAAAGCTTTACAAGATAAAATAAAATAATAAATAAAAAAAAATGCCCAGGCTGAAGAAACAAAGAATGCAAACTAAATAGCCCAAAAAGAGTTAATTACCCGATCCCATCTTCCCCAGAAAATCAACAAAAGAGATGAGCGCACTTGGTAAATGCTCATTCAGCAAAAAAAAAAAAAGAAAAAAAAAAGTGCTAAGCATAAAAAATGAAAGCTTATATGTAGGCAATGTGATTCCTTAGAAGCTTCTCCTATTCCTCTCCGGCCAAAGAGACCACATAACACAATGGGGAATTGATGCAGGACGAATATATGATTATATCAAATATTAAATTATATTGGTATTTTATTATTAGTTAGGGTTTAATTAGTATTTTTATTATTATTTTCGTCATTACTTTTAGTAGGTTAGTTTTAGAGGATTCTAGAATAGATATTGAGTCAATTTACTAGTTTTTTAAGTCCTATTAGGTTACCATATAGGTTAGGATTAATTCTAGAAGGTTTTAGATTGTTTTTCAAGTTTTATGGGCACTATAAAATAGACCTAAAGTTGTAATCCGAAAATTAGACTTCTTTTATTAAAATTTGATTGCTTTGTAATTTTGGGGTTTTTACCTTGTAGCCTTATTGGCTTGTTGAAGATTTCTTTGAAATTCTTCTGTTTTGTTTCAAGAATTCCATTGTGGTTTTCTTAGGGGTTGATTTCCGCTGCGATTCTACGATGATTGTTTAAAGTCGTCATAGACTTTACTCTTCTTGTAGCATCACGCTACATCAGGAATGGCTCCCCAAAGTTTTCTTTTTGCCTTTGGAATGGAAACGCCAAACAAAGCATCTAAAAAGCTCTTCACATAATTGGGCATAGTCCACGAGATCCTAATTAATGAGAACACAATACTCCATAAAACCCTAGCTATATCACAATGCAGCAGTACGTGGCTGACTGTCTCGTCGCTCTTTGTACACAAACAATAGTAATTAACTAACATATTTCCTCTTCTCTTCAAATTGTCTCCAGTAAACAAATCGTTTTAGCAATGGCTTATATCCTTGTTTATCTCCCTTCTTTATAGTTTGCCCTTCCAATTTCAACCTTGGCACAAACTCAAGGCAGCATAGCTGTAGGCTCATTTCTTAGAGCATAGCTGTAGGCTCATTTCTTAGAGCAGAGAACAATGTCACCTCTTGGCTTTCTCCTCGTGGTGATTTTGCTTTTGGGTTTCAGAAAATACAAAGCAAAACGCTCTATTCATTCTTTCCGTTTGGTATGATAAAATACCCGACAAAACCATAGTGTGGTTTGCAAAGGAAGCAGCTAAGTTGCCAAGGGGGTCAAGAGTTAACCTAATTGCAGACCGAGGTCTAGTCCTCACTGACCCTCAAGGCATATAATTATGGAGAACATCTGAGTACGATGGTAATCGATTTTCTTATAGTGTCATGAATGTGTAGACACTCTGCCTTGAACCTCTCGCCTCCGATTGCATACATAGACTTTCGTTTTACTTGTTTTTGTTGATTTTTGTTACTTTCCTCAAGTTCCTAAACGATTTCGTTAGTTTTGGGACAGAACTGAATAAATGGGTTAACTTTTGAGGTCATTTCTGTCCTGTCTTTTCCAAACCCGTGAGCAACCTACACCCCCTCTAAACCTCGCGCGCCTTCTATCCCATATACGGGAGTTGCGCGTGTCGCGCCCCAGACCCGTGGTCCTACTTGGCCCCACGCTCGGGACACGAGTGGAAGACGTTATAAAACACTTTTAGAAAATTTTTCGAAATATACTTTCATAAAGTTTAACAAAATCCACACTCGAAGTTCAAAGACTTCATTTAACTTTCAAACAACTCTTTCACAAGCGAAAGTACTTAGCCCGAAGGCTTACAAACTTTTATACAAATGTACATACACCAACATTATCCAAAATAATGGTGTTACGAAATGATGAAGTCACGGAAACTCTACCCAAAAGTACTACATCTAAGTAATGTAGCTTTTACAAAACAAATCCCAACTCTTACCACTGTAACGTCCTCCCGTGCCAAAGTGTCCTATCCCCTAGACTCTCCTTTATCTAAAACAGTAAACAAATAAGGGATAGAATGAATCTCAGTAAGTTACTAAAATGCAACTACGTTTCATGCTAAAATGATAAGTATAACAAACAATATCATAAGCATCACATAGCACATAGCATGAGAGGCAAAGCCAACTCATAATACCACACATACAACGATGTAACACTCACAAGGATACTTAGTCAAGGTTTACCGAAAGAACATTAGCCAAGGTTCTCGAATCAAACATATAACCATCTGAGAGGGATCAACTGAGCAACATCAAAGAGCTGAAGCCGGGATCCCGAAAACCAAACCATAACCATAAGAACCCAAGTAACAAAGGGGGAAATATGACACAAAGTCATAACCCAAATGCTCACTCGAGGGAGCGAACTCATCCCATCCAAGGCCAATCTGGACTGGGGAAAATAGGCCCAGTGGAAAATCTTTATAGTGAACTTGGCTGTGTGCAACTATAATCCTTCCACCTCCACTCGATTAAAAAAAAAAGGTCCAGTGGAAAAGCCTTATAGTGAACTTGACTGTGTGCCACTATAATCCTTTCCACCCCCACTCTATTAACACAAAACCAGCTGGACTTTTAAACAAAGCACTCTAATAAATACTTGCTTAAACAACAACCGAGGGCAATGATTCCAAAGTAGGGAACCAAGCCAAACACATCACAAAGATGAACCAATCCAAACCACATCAAAAGATGTTCAACAATATCCAATTACCATTTAGTCAAATTCCACAACACATATGTTCACAAATGAACCAATTTCAAACACTAGGGTGTTCCACAACAACCCTCTAGGTACTCTAGGATATCACCTAAGACCTAGACCAAGACTGAACTCTAAATCACTTGAATTGGAACAACTCCCTTTTTCAGCAACTATGGGCGGTCGCCCAAACCAGACTGGGCGGTCGCCCAAAAAGCTCTGCCCCAGACCAAACCTTTCGGTAGTTGTGGGCGGTCGCCCAAACCTATTCTGGGCGGTCGCCCATGAGCCAGACTCAAAATTCCCAAATTTCTCCTGCAAGCCAAATTCATCCGTCTCAAGCGTAGGAGTATAACTTACTAACACTTATACTATTACCAGGAGTGCAACAACCATCCCAAAACATCATTTTTTTTACCGTCCCACAAATAATAGAATAATTTTTTTTATTCCATTTAAATATTTTACTGTCCCAAAAGTATAAGTATAATTTTTTCTAATATACTAGTATACTCATTTAGGGATACTTTCATTCATTTCCCCGTCCCATGAATAATAGTATAAATTTTATAATATACTTATTTAACATTTAACTCAAGTTAATATTTTACCGTCCCACGAGTAGGAGTATACTTTCAAACACTTATACTAACATTCTTAGGTATATAAACATACTCCATATACATCCTTGCATACAAACCAAGTCACTTACCCAGTATAATTATACTCCCTTTGTCCCAAATAAACAAGTATCACAAATAAATTCTTTTCACAATAATTTCACCACATACCACACATATAGCAAATATATGACCATTTTACTATTTAAGGGGAATTAGTAACTTACCTATTTCTAGAAAAAGTATCTCAGAAATATGTTTTGTTCGGGTAGAAATGACCTACTCAACGCCCTGATCATTTTTATATAATTAGTTTTTAAAACAGAGTAGTAAATAAAAATAATTAAATCGAAATAGGTTGAACTTACCCTTTTCGTTGACACAGAGAGAGAAAGGAAAGAAAAGTATATGCCCATGTATGAAACGCAGAAGAAGAAGAAATGAGGGATAAGTATGAGTAGATTTTTAAAATTTTCACTAAGGCCCCTCCATTTTCATTTTCAACAATTAAGCCCCTAAAGTTATATTTTCACAAAGGACCCTAAATTTTCAACTTAATCATTTAACTCCTTTAACCATTATTACTACTAACTAAGTAAATAACACAAATAATCATACAATATGTGCAAGTCATAAAATATGATGCAACACATAAAATGCACACATAAGTCAAATAAAAATCCCCAAAAATTTAAAATAAATAGGGACGGGTTTTGGAGTCGTTACAATCACTCCCCCTTAAAGAAAATTCGTCCCGAATTTTAGGATTTACTTACCAAACGAATTAAACAACCAAGGATATTTCCTCTCCATTTCATCCCGAAGCTCCCAAGTTGATTCTTCCACATTATGATTTCTCTATACAACTCAAGCAAAATGAATACTCTCATTTCTCAATTCTCGAATTCTAGAATCAATCACTTGAACTGAATGCTTCTCCTAAGACTTACTCGATTCAATATTCTCTAAAACTTTAGACATACATGAGAAGAATCATAAACAGATTTGCGTAGCATCGACACATGGAACACATTATAAACCTTGTCAAGAGAAGGAAGTAACACAAGATGATAAGCCCAATCTCCAACTCTTCCCAAAATCTTAAAAGAACTGATATAATAAGCAAACCCCGCGAGAAGTAAAGGTATATCCCACGAATTCTAAGAATCAACTGAACAAGTTCTCAACATGTCCTCAAGAATCTGAATGGTCCTTTCTAACTGGCCATCTTTCTGAGGATGAAAAGTCGTTCTAAATCCTAATTCTGAATTCAAAGCCTTCTGAATTGCTTACTAAAATCAAGATGTAAATAAGGAACCCATATCTAATACCATGCTTGTAGGCATCCCATAAAATCGAACTATCTTCTGCACAAATAAGTAACAACTGGAATTAACATTTATACCCTCAAAATAGATAAGGTGAGAAAACTTTGTAACCAATCCGCTATCAATCAACATCATTGTTCTCAACTATTCAGTGTAACTCCTTCAATGAAACCTTTCGCAATAGATTCATATCCACTCAGAAATCTCAAAGGCTTGTCACAAACCAACTGATCACTGATATTTTACTTCTAGATTATTCGCAGCTCAAGGACTTAGTTGAATGCTTAGAATTTCTCGTGTCAAACAAATAAAATGTAACTCTTCAAATTTATCTCAATACTCTACATTTACTCGGATTCATAATTAAATTGGTCTTGTGTATCTCTTCAAGTACCTGTAGTTGAATTCCGTTATGCATGTTGGTTCCACTAAGTGTCGACTACATACTCTGCTATAAAAGTTAAAGTTCCATCACTAGCAACGAACAAAATCGTGTTGTCTATCATCGTTCATTCCACTAGTAATTTTCTATAGTTAAAAAATCATTCAATAGAGTAGAAACTTAAAGCTTTCACAATCGCAAAATCATCACATGTCTCGACACATAAGGACTCCAAGATGTCAATTCCTCGAATATATTTGTCTTTCCTGAATGATATAACATAATACTCTACTTGCATTGTCTCAAGTGTAGCTCTCCTGAAGAAAACGATTACTTCAACTCTCATGGTCGGTAGACACTTCAAATATAGCTCTACAAAAGTCATTTACTAATGCAATGAATGTATAATCGAAATCAACCTCAAGTTATGGTGAGGATAACTTTGTTCATAAGGAATCAATCTTCTCGAAGCATACATAACTGCCATACAATTCTAAATGGATAAACATCTCAATCACTCTTCGAGGCATCACCATGAACAATGAGTTGATTAGATCCACTATAATGGTAAAACTTGACATATCCACAAGAAAATAGTAACACTGATCATATCCTCTAGATAACTGTAATACTAGTCAAATCCATTAAGCAATATAAATGCTGAAGTTGTTATTAACCCTTGTTTCAATAATCAAAACTCATTACACACTTATCAATCCATCGAGGAAGTATATCTTTCTATGTCAATTAGTTAACAGTGTAGCTATCTTAGAAATTCATCAATAAATCTCTCAAGCAATCCAATTATGATTACAAATATAATTCAGAATATCCAACAATACCACTGGAGCAATTGTTAATTCAAACAATATAACCACAAATTTATGATGCCCATACCTGGTATGAAAAGCCGTCTTTGAAATATACCCATCTCAAATTTTCAACTGATAATAATCACTTCAAGTCAAACACTGAATAAACCACTGATCTCTGAAGTTGATAAAATATATCACCCATATAAGATAACAAGTAATGATTCGCTATAGTCATCTGGTTGAGCTTTTTGTATTCAATATACAATCGCAAAGTACCATACCTTTTCATAATAAACAATACTGATGCATCCCACGTAGATATACTAAACGTGATGAATCCCTTATCAAGAAATATCTCAAGTTGAATCTTCTACTCCTTTAACTCAACCGATGTTATAGGTATATTAAACTAGATATTAGCACTGTAGCATTGTACTGTAACAACTCAATATAACCCAATTTTCTCCTCAAGTAACATGTACTACTCAATAAAGAATATATCTGAGATCTCACAAAGAAAGGATCAATCCTCCAATTTAGATGTAGACGTTCCACTACCAACCACGTAAACTAAATACCCGGCACAACCTTCTGATAACAATTTTCAGACTTTAATGCATAAATAACATGAATGCCCAACACATATATCTACCATGCTTAATTAAAGCACACTAACATATAAAACTCCACCACAATAATATCAAAATCTTGCTATGGCAAAATAACTAAACCAGCAAGTAAAACATGCTCATAAATTTGCACATCACAAGTGCGCAACACTCTATCAATCACCAAACACTCCCCCTTAGTATAGACACCTCTAACACATAAGGTAGAGACTCAGAAGACAAATACAACCGAGAAGTAAAATGCACAGACACATAAGAATGCGAAGAACCAGGGTCTATAAGTGCTCGTGCTCTCAAACTAGACATAAAAATCATACCTCCAATCACATTAGCAGAATCGGAGATATGTTGTTGATTGATGGCAATATCACGATCCTGCACCTTAAGCTTCCCTGAAGAATCCCTCTTCTGACCCTGAGAAGACCTGACAACACTTCCCAATGCCTTATTCTTCATTCTTGGACAATCCTTTTGAAAATGACCCAACTGACCACATCTCATACATTTACCTTGCTTCTTCCAACATTTCTCCTCTAAGTGTCCTTCCTTCCAACAATAACTACATACTCGTTTAACTTGACTTCTGATTTTCTGTGGTCCTTGAGAAGATCCTCTAAGTTGCGAAGATGTACCCTGAGATCCTCTATTATCGTCATACTGATGTTGTGGATTTGGATGTCCTCCTTGTCCTGTCACATCTGAAGCTTCAACCTTGCTTTTACGCTCAACTATGTCGTTAATTGCTTTCATTGTAGTTTCAAACATACCTTGGAACATCATTCGAACCTCTTCTCTAACATTACCCTGCCCTGAAGGCCCAGACTGATCTCCTTCTGTCCCAACCATTTCAATAAGTACCTGCATAAAACCCTCAACGTTACTCATTCTCTACACAACTACCCTCCTAGGTTACCTAATCATTCTAGACCATCTACAACCTAGCTCTGATACCAACTGTCGCGCCCCAGACCCGTGGTCCTACTTGGGCCCACGCTCGGGACACGAGTGGAAGACGTTATAAAACACTTTTAGAAAATTTTTCAAAATATACTTTCATAAAGTTTAACAAAATCCACACTCGAAGTTCAAAGACTTCATTTAACTTTCAAACAACTCTTTCACAAACGAAAGTACTTAGTCCGAAGGCTTACAAACTTTTATACAATTGTACATACACCAACATTGTCCAAAATAATGGTGTTATAAAATGATGAAGTCACGGAAACTCTACCCAAAAGTACTACATCTAAGTAATGTAGCTTTTACAAAACAAATCCCAACTCTTACCACTGTAACGTCCTCCCGTGCCAAAGTGTCCTATCCCCTGGACTCGCCTTTATCTAAAACAGTAAACAAATAAGGGGTGAGAATGAATCTCAGTAAGTTACTAAAATGCAACTACGTTTCATGCTAAAATGATAAATATAACAAACAATATCATAAGCATCACATAGCACATAGAATGAGAGGCAAAGCCAACTCATAGTACCACACATACAACGATGTAACACTCACAAGGATACTTAGTCAAGGTTTACCGAAAGAACATTAGCCAAGGTTCTCGAATCAAACATATAACCATCTGAGAGGTATCAACTAAGCAGCATCAAAGAGCTGAAGCCGGGATCCCGAAAACCAAACCATAACCATAAGAACCCAAGTAACAAAGGGGGAAATATGACACAAAGTCATAACCCAAATGCTCACTCGAGGGAGCTAACTCATCCCATCCAAGGCCAATCTGGACTGGGGAAAATAGGCCCAGTGGAAAAGCCTTATAGTGAACTTGGCTGTGTGCCACTATAATCCTTCCACCTCCACTCGATTAAAAAAAAAGGTCCAGTGGAAAAGCCTTATAGTGAACTTGACTGTGTGCCACTATAATTCTTTCCACCTCCACTCGATAACACAAAACCAGCTGGACTTTCAAACAAAGCACTGTAATAAATACTTGCTTAAACAACAACCGAGTGCAATTATTCCAAAGTAGGGAACCAAGCCAAACACACACAAATATGAACCGATCCAAACCACATCAAAAGTTGTTCAACAATATTCAATTACCATTTAGTCAAATTCCACAACACATATGTTCACAAAGGAACCAATTTCAAACACTAGGGTGTTCCACAACAACCCTCTAGGTACTCTAGGATATCACCTAAGACCTAGACCAAGACTGAACTCTAAATCACTTGAATTGGAACAACTCCCTTTTTCAGCAATTATGGGCGGTCGCCCAAACCAGACTGGGCGGTCGCCCAAAATGCTGTGCCCCAGACCAAACCTTTCAGTAGTTGTGGGCGGTCTCCCAAACCTATTCTGGGCGGTCGCCCATGAGCCAGACTCAAAATTCCCAAATTTCTCCTGCAAGCCAAATTCATCCGTCCCAAGCGTAGGAGTATAACTTACTAACACTTATACTATTACCAGGAGTGCAACAACCATCCCAAAACATTACTTTCAATTTTATTTCATTCTTTTTACCGTCCCACAAATAATAGAATAATTTTTTTTTATTCCATTTAAATATTTTACCGTCCCAAAAGTATAAGTATATTTTTTTCTAATATACTAGTATACTCATTTAGGGATACTTTCATTCATTTCCCCGTCCCATGAATAATAGTATAAATTTTATAATATACTTATTTAACATTTAACTCAAGTTAATATTTTACCGTCCCACGAGTAGGAGTATACTTTCAAACACTTATACTAACATTCTCAGGTATATAAACATACTCCATATACATCCTTGCATACAAACCAAGTCACTTACCCAGTATAATTATACTCCCTTTGTCCCAAATAAACAAGTATCACAAATAAATTCTTTTCACAATAATTTCACCACATATCACACATATAGCAAATATATGACCATTTTACTATTTAAGGGGAATTAGTAACTTACCTATTTCTAGAAAAAGTATCTCAGAAATATGTTTTGTTCGGGTAGAAATGACCTACTCAACGCCCTGATCATTTTTATATAATTAGTTTTTAAAACGGAGTAGTAAATAAAAAGAATTAAATCGAAATAAGTTGAACTTACCTTCTTCGTTGACACAGAGAGAGAAAGGAAAGAAAAGTATATGCCCATGAACCGCAGAAGGAGAAGAAATGAGGGATAAGTATGAGTAGATTTTTAAAAAATTTCACTAAGGCCCCTCCACTTTCATTTTCAACAATTAAACCCCTAAAGTTATATTTTCACAAAGGACCCTAAAGTTTCAACTTAATCATTTAACTCCTTTAACTATTATTACTACTAACTAAGTAAATAACACAAATAATCATACAATATGTGCAAGTCATAAAATATGATGCAACACATAAAATGCACACATAAGTCAAATACAAATCCCCAAAAAATTTAAATTAAATAGGGACGGGTTTTGGGGTCGTTACAGCGCGCCTTTCATGTGTCAGTTATTGATTTCTCCCTCCATCTTTCCCTTCAGCTTTGATTTGTAGCCTCCATTCTCATCAATACCAATTTGAGGGTGATAGTATGTGACCACTTTCACCCCATTCCCACCTATAAAAGGACCCCTTGGGCTCCTTTGAAATGGACCACATTCCACACACCAAAAAGATTACTCCTAAAGAGCCCAAACTCTAGGCAATTGTGCAGGCATTCCTTCCCTTTTCAAGTTTAGGTTTTACACTCTTTGTAGTTGTTTTCTTCCCTCTATCTTCATCTCTTGTCTTTGATTTAACTCTTCATAATGTATGCAATCCGGACATGAGCTCCATGTCACTTCACATATTCAAGTTGGCAAGGGTCATCTCCCTACATTCTAATCTCCCCTAAACTCCCCCTTTTAGATATAATAAGGACATCTCTACTAGAACACCTAAAGTAGGAAGACCGGCCATAAGGCCGGGCAGGGCGGGCACCTAACACCTTCCCGTACCGTAATCTAACCCCTGAACCCTATCTTGAATCTCTGGTTTTCTAAGTAATTAGACATAGGTTTTCTTATGTTCCCTTAAAACGTCGGTGGCGACTCTTAAAAGCAATTAGACGATCCTATGAAATTCCCGTCACATTAGGCCAAGTCGGGCGTTTTCCGGGACATCTACAGTGGCGACTATGCTAGGGATTGTAGAGGGTTAAACTTGCATTTTCTTGGCGTGTTCTTTAAACATTGGGCGTGCTTTGTTCTCAAAAGGGTCAAAACTGTGCGCTTTTGGCTTTCTTAGCCAAGGGCGCGCGAGTTTGACCTCATGTGCCAAACTCGCCCGAAATGCATATGTCCTTCTCTTCTATATTTTTCTGCTAACAGCGTCTGCACGGGAAAAATATTATCACTTAGGGTCAATGCAGTTCAGAGCAGGAAGCCCAAATACAGGCGCTTTCGGTTGTACTTGTGAAATGCGCGCGCGTTTCATGTAGATACAGCATGTTCGCACCGTTCACCTTTCGGTCCCATTTTTGGTTTCATTTGACAAAGGTGGATGATGGACAGCATGTGGGCCTTATGGCCAGCAAAATCTCTTCCTTTTCAGGACTTTTTTATCGGTCACATGGGTGGCTCGAGACTTGTAAAATTTCTTTTCTTACGTGCTTACTTGTTTTTCTTATCCCTTTTACTTTTTGTACAAAAGAGTTTTGACACAAAGGCTTGAACTCACACACGTGCACTACACTCCTATGAATTGCTCACGATCGAGTCGCACAAAATCCATAACCCCAAACCCGTCTGGGCCCGTCCAGAGAGTTCTAATCTCCATTCGACATTGGACCTTCTCGAAATGGTAAACCTCATTCCGTGGCGTAGTTCATGACTTCATGCCGGGGTTAGCCTTTGAGCCTCTTCAACCAAGCACAAGCCAATACACTCTTAGTTAGGATCAAATGCTTGAAGGTGTTATTAAGGTTACTGAGCCCCCATATATCCCTGTCCTTTTTCTATTTGAAGGTAAGTTATTTGTGCCAAAAGTTATGTGTTATAATGCTTTTGTTATGTGTAATTCATGTAACTTGATTCAGAATAGCCTCTTCTTTTATTTTGTATTTCACATTTTTTTACAGAAACCATTCGGCATTTGTTTCTGGTTTTGTTATGCATTTTGCATTTTGTTACTTTTATTCAACGTATTATTATTATTATTAATATTATTATTATTATTATTATTATTATTGATACAAAAAGGTATTTTTATTATATACTAAAGCTCAAGAAAACAAAACAGATGGGCAAGACGTCCATCAACAACGAAAACGAAAATACAAAGAACCTATATTAAGCTATACCAGCACCCCAGTCCTTCAAATCATTAAGCGATAAGCCTTTGAAAGCACGGTTAGCAAACACCTATAGAAAGGTAAAGAAACCCATTTTCCCAAAGCAGTTGTTTTGGGAAACAATGATTTTTGAAGATCCTCGCGTTCCTCTCAAGCCAAATACAGCAACTGCAAAAACCGATGACTGCTTCAATTTCGGCATCATTACAGTTATTATGTTCTTGATGTTGCTTTCCGTATTGTTTGTCAGTGTAGGTCTCATGATCTCAGTAAAAGTTGGGATCGCGGGGGTGTTGTATTTGGTTTAACCTCAAACTTCACTCAATCTGCTAGGCATGAGGAGTACAACTGTACAAGAGAAAAATAGATCTACAATAATATTTTATGTTTAGGTTAACTGTTACAAAGAAATCTCCCTCCGCCCCGGAAAGATAGTCTCATTTGACTTTTGATGGTCAACACAAAAGTGAACTTTATATAATAAAACAAATGCATAAATGACAGAATTCAGTTTCTATCTGAACTAAACAACATGAACTACAATATAGCAAAAACAACATAGAACAAAGTCTGATACGGAGTATAAAGAAATTTTGGTACAAGTTACCTACTAAAACTGGGAAAATGCAAGCATATTACGACACTGGGACATCTTAGCTTGAAATAGAGTAAGGGGAGGGACAAGGAGGCTCAGTAACTTGAATAACATCTTCAAGCATTTGAATAACCTTTCTCATTGTTGGTCTCATATACAGGTCTTCATGAATGCACCAAATACCAATCTTCATAAAAATTTCAAGTTTCCGCCTCTCACTTGATGCCTCCAAATCATTATCAATAAACTCACTCAATTTCCCTGTCGACTGCATTACTACCTTGGGGAAGTGTTTTGCTTTTCTTTCTATAGATAAGGAAGAAACCCAAACACGCTGCAAAGACCAATACGAAATTGACAAACACCGAGCTACCTAAGAGCATCGACACCACGAGGAACGACGAACTCCGACCCTTTTTCTTTTGTGTAGCTAGAGGAACAGTGGGATTTTGACGAGGAAGATCACCTTTCCAAAATTTGAGGAAAGCCCTGACCGTGATTTGAGGATCCTTTACTCCATTTGAGAGTGGCAGCATCTTCTTCCAACAACCAGTGCCTAGGTAAGTAGCAGCTGCACAGAAACAATCAGATGCACAAGAACTTCTGCATTCCTCCTCACTAATGGGGTCCATACGCTCGTACTCAGGTGTGTTCCAATCAGTACCAATATACTCTTTAAAATCGTACAAACTTTCCCCAGAATTAGTTGGTACATCTTCATCACAACTTTGGGTGAAATTTGGTTTACAGCCACCATAAGTATCATTAGGATCAAGTAAGAAATACCCTTGTGGGCATTCACAACTTGGCCTACCAAGATCCTGAAGCTTGCAAATACTGTTAAACCCACAAACCCCACTCCCTTGTATTCCCTTAAATTGAAGACAAATGTTAGTTGGCTGCCACCATACTGCAGTCCACCTCGGGTTGCCAGTGAAATTCCTTGGGTGATAGTACTGAGTGAAAACTCCATCAAAATTTAGAGTAGCTCTAAAATAGTAATCTGCAGCGCGAATTTCCATTCGAGGGGTGAGATCAACAATATGGCCGTTTCTTCTCAGAATGTGCATATACCCCGTCTCATTGAAGATAAGTTGATAACCAGCATTAGAAGAATTTGAATTATCAAATGTGTCAGTGGCATAGTAAGCACTGTACTGAAACTTGTAGGGGACATTCTGGGGATAGAAAACAAGATTTCCATCTTGTTGGAAAATGAATTTGAACCTCCCGATGGAGAAGTTTGTTTGGCTCATTCGCGGATAAAGAATCCCGCCCCTTTCCATTATCTGCGTAGGCAACATGGTATCTGACGGATGTTGGAAAGAGGACCACATTCTGCTGGAGTCAATTTGTAAAAGCTCAAAGTTTCCGGTATCATTCATAAAACCATAAGAAACTTGACTTGGAGTTGACACATAAGAATTCCATAACTCTGCACCTTGAGGGTCAGTGAGGGCTAACCCTCGGTCTGCAGTTAGCTCGACTCGTGACCCCCTTGGCACCTCAGCTGCTTCATTTGGAAACCATACTATGGTTTTGTCGGGTATTTTATCATACCAAATGGAAAGAATGAATAGACCATCGCTTTGGATTTGCTGAAACCCGAATGCAAAATCACTAGATGGGGAAAGCCATGAGGTGGCATTGTTATTTGCTGTAAGAGATGAGCCCACAGCGATAGTACCATTTGTTTGTGCCAAGGCTGAAAATGGAAAGACAAACAGTACATAAATGAGATAAACAAGTGGATAAGCCATTGGTACAAATGATTTGTTTGGTAATAAAGAATGAAGGATTCAGAACTATAAATAGAAATATTATCAACAAAAAAAAAAAAAAAATCGATCAGGTCAACTGAAAGACGTTTAGAGTCAACAGTCAATGATAATATGGTTTCAAGGCTAGCATGGAAAAAAAATTCAAACCCTTCCAACACTTCAATTCAGAGGAAAGTAAGAAAGCTCCACTAGGACCACTACCCCCCGTGATCACGGTAGAGGCTTGGTCGTGCCCAACAATTTCTTTTAATACTCATCTATATAAATATGTAAATGTATATTCCCTCCGCCCCATCAACACAGTTTCACTTTCAACTAAATCAAGCTTTGACCAAGAAATTATGAAAATTTTGATGATCATTATGAAATTCAAAATACTTTTATTGATAGTATTCTTATTGGTGTATCAGTAAGAATTTGCAGAGTTTCACTAGGATGATATAATTTTCATTATTTTTTGTTAAAATTCAACCAAGTCGATCACTAAAATCAAAGTGAGATTATCTAGAAGAAGTATTACAATTAACAAAGTACTACCTCTGTCCCTAAATGAGAGTCCATTTTCAGGAAAATTATGTCCCAAAATGAGTGTCCATTTTAATCATAACTTTGTCCCTAAATGTTTTTTTTCGAAGTTTTTTTCACTAGTCTCTTTACATTTTTCAGTAAAGATAAATTTCTTGTCACGTGTTTGTTGGCTCCAGAATCTATGATCCAAGGTGCATCATTTGTCTAACCACGTATGTGGTCAGTTGAGAGTCTGCCTGCACTGGCAAATGACCTCACATACTGCTTAACAAGCCGCCATTGTTCAAGTGTGAAGCTCATCATACGAGCTTGATCTTCATCCGTCATTCCAGCAGTTCCTCCGTCATTGACATGCATCTGGCTGACTCGTGCACTCGATGCATAAAACTTATTTGTGATTTGGCCTCCACATCTCTCCTTCGTGCCCCCCCCCCCCCCCTGAACCAGTTGTACACACAACTGGACTCACAAGTGTCCGTGCAACTAGCAGGTGCACGGCAAGCATCGTTCATGCCGTTCTTCAAGTGTCTTTCGGCAGAGGTTGCTGTCTGCAGCCTTCTCTAGTTATCAATTCTGTTATTGATGAAGCAAGGCTTCGCCCACTCTTTACAATTCTCACCATTAAGTTCGGATAGTGGTGAGAATCGATTTTTGGTTGTCATTGGTCGACAAAATTGATCATTGTCGGCCATAGGTTTGGTCGAATCTTGAAGGCTCTGATGCCAAGTTAGAAATCATAAGAAGAAGAGAAGTTCATGGAGGAAGAATATCTTATTTTCTCTCTTGCCTTTGTAATGCCGTGATACACAAATACACAATCCTTGATGAACAAGAAGAAACCCAAATCTCTACAAATATGCTAAACATTATCTCCTACCTTATTTACAATATTTGAGTAAGGAAAAGATAACTCAAAATAACAACACAAATAATGACGAGATATGGGAATATCTTGACCATATCTCGGCCATATCTCAACATGATATACTCCATCATATGAATTATTGACACGGTGCTATATGGCTGAGGTAGTCTTTCTATGCAAGATTAAGTAAAGCATGGTAAGGAGTTAGATAAATAGGTTTCTGGATATATAGTTGATAATCTAGTGATGGCTTCCTTGCTAGAGTTAGAGCAACTTATAGGGCGTCTGCATCAGTTATTAAAGGTTCTTCATCAGACTACGATTTTGAAATACTCTTTGGTCTAATGTTTAAATCTGGATCTTGAAATACCGAAGAGTACAAGACTTGGCGTTCTTCCAAGTTACCCTATTTCCATTTTTCTTAAGCCACTCATCTAAAGTAAAGTCAAAATCTTCCATGAGCATCGTGTTTTCAGTCGTGGCATAATGTTTCAAGAAATGGTCAATGCCACTGATTGGCGTATAATTACGTGCAACTTCTTTAACATTTTTAAAATCCAAGATAGCTATTTTGACGTTGCAGTTCTTGTGTTGCATTGTTCCATGTGCAACTATATCTTCATTTGCAGGCTTCTCCACATGATATGTTAACTTGGCTCGGTGAGGCTTAGAAGACATTTGTGAAACTGAAGCAATGTGTGTGTTTTGAGAGTGAGAGAGAGGTAGGGTAAGTGTTTAAGAAATAGAGAGTGATTGGATGGGAGAGGGAGAAAAAGACAATAAAAATAAGAGAAAGGGGGGAGGGGGCGGCCCTTGTAAGAAGATGAGAAGGGAGGGAGGGAGGGAGGGAGAGAGAGAGAGAGAGAGAGAGAAATTGATGATCGTTTCATGAAAGAAAAGAAAGAAAGAAAAAAAATTAAAGGAGAAGGGGAAATCTTTAAATCTTATACATATATACATATATATATATATATATATATATATATATATATATATATATATATATATATATATATATATATATATATATTAAAGTTGGTGAGGAGGGTTATGGTGTTAACATGTGGACAAACAATGGAGAAAGCTTACATTTGGTGATGCCACATCAAACTCACCCTCATAATTATGTGACTTTTCAATTTCTTTTTCTTAGCTAATAGTATTAGCTAACAATATTAGTTACTATATAGGGTAACTATTATACTTAACTATTAATAGTAATAGTTAACTATTATAGTAACTATTACTATTAATAGTAATAGTTAACTATTATAGTAACTATTACTATTATTAGTAATAGTTAACTACTATTAATAGTATAAGTTAACCATTACTATTAATAGTATTAGTTAACGATAGTAGTTACTATACAAGTTAAATATTACTATTAATAGTATTAGTTAACTACAATAGTTAATATATTGGTTAACTATTACTATTAATAGTATTATTTAACTATAATAGTTACTATATAAGTTAATTATTACTATTAATAGTATTAGTTAACTATAATAGTTACTTTATAAATTAGTTTTTATTATTAATAATATTAGTTAACTATAATAGGCTATATACATTAACTATTACTATTATTAGTATTAGTTAATTGTAATAGTTATTATATAAGTTAAATTATTAATTTTTAATATTAAGTAATCATAACAGCTACTATATCAATTAACAATTACTATTAATGGTATTAGTTTATTATAATAATTATAATAATAATTATTATTATATAGATTAATCATTGCTATTAATATATATTAACTATTACTATCAATAATATTAGTTAATTATAATAGTTGTTATAATAATCATAATCATATAGGTTAATTATTATTATTAATGATATCGTTAAAATGATGATTACTGTATTAGTTAACTATAGTTAAAAAAAATTAATATATAGTATTGGTTTCCCGTGCAGAGCACGGGTTACCTGCTAGTGTGAAGAAAGGTTAAAGAGGAAAGGAGTATCATTAATAATTCTGGACAATGTAGTTGAAGGATGGATCATAAATATTTACATATGTAGTTTAAGGAGAGGCTTTAGTTTGTGTCATTCTATCATTAGAGGGAGTAATGTAAATATTTATGATCCATCCTTCAACTACATTGTCCAGAATTATTAATGATACTCCTTTCCTCTTTAACCTTTCTTCACATTTAAAGATTTCCCCTTCTCCTTTAATTTTTTTTCTTTCTTTTCTTTCACGAAATGATCATCCATCTCTCTCTCTCTCTCTCTCTCTCTCTCTCTCTCTCCCTTCTCATCTTCTTCCAAAGGCCGCCCCCTCCCCTCCTTTCTCTTATTTTTATTGTCTTTTTCTCCCTCTCCCATCCAATCACTCTCTATTTCTTAAAACACTTACCCTACCTCTTTCTATCTATCACTCTCAAAACACACACATTGCTTCAATTTCACAAATGTCTTCTAAGCCTCACCAAACCAAGTTAACATATCATGTGGAGAAGCCTGCGAATGAATATGGGGTTGCACATGGAACAATGCAACACAAGAACTGCTTTGTAAAAATAGCTATCTTGGATTTTAAATGTTAAAGAAGTTGCACGTAATTATACGCCAATCAGTGGCATTGACCATTTCTTGAAACATTATGCCACGACTGAAAACATGATGCTCGTGGAAGATTTTGACTTTACTTTAGATGAGTGGCTTAAGAAAAATGGAAATAGGGTAACTTGGAAGAACGCCAAGTCTTGTACTCTTCGGTATTTCAAGATCCAGATTTAAACATTAGACCAAAGAGTATTTCAAAATCGTAGTCTGATGAAGAACCTTTAATAACTGATGCAGACGCCCTATAAGTTGCTCTAACTCTAGCAAGGAAGCCATCACTAGATTATCAACTATATATCCAAAAACCTATTTATCTAACTCCTTACCATGCTTTACTTAATCTTGCATAGAAAGACTACCTCGGCCATATAGCACCGTGTCAATAATTCATATGATGGAGTATATCATGTTGAGATATGGCCGAGATATGGTCAAGATATTCCCATATCTCGCCATTATTTGTGTTGTTATTTTGAGTTATCTTTTCCTTTCTCAAATATTGTAAATAAGGTAGGAGATAATGTTTAGCATATTTGTAGAGATTTGGGTTTCTTCTTGTTCATCAAGGATTGTATATTTGTGTATCACGGCATTACAAAGGCAAGAGAGAAAATAAGATATTCTTCCTCCATGAACTTCTATTCTTCTTATGATTTCTAACTTGGCATCAGAGCCTTCAAGATTCGACCAAACCTATGGCCGACAATGATCAATTTTGTCGACCAATGACAACAAAAAATCGATTCTCACCACTATCCGAACTTAATGTAGAGAATTGTAAAGAGTGGGCGAAGCCTTACTTCATCAATAACATAATTGATAACCAGAGAAGGCTGCAGACAGCAACCTCTGCAGAAAGACACTTGAAGAACGGCATGAACGATGCTTGCCGTGCACCTGTACTGCTAGTTGCACGGACACTTGTGAGCCCAGTTGTGTGTGCAACTGGTTCACGGGGGACAAGAAAGAGAGACGTGGAGGCCAAATCACAAATAAGTTTTATGCATCGAGTGCATGAGTCAGCCAGATGCATGACAATGAAGGAGGAACTGCTGGAATGACGGATGAATATCAAGCTCGTATGATGGGCTTCACACTTGAACAATGGCGGCTTGTTAAGAAGTAGGTGAGGTCATTTTCCAGTGCAGGCAGACTCTCAACTGACCACATACATGATCAGACAAATGATGCACCTTGGATCATAGATTCTGGAGCCAACAAACACGTGACAAGAAATTTCTCTTTGCTGAAAAATGTTCGTGCAGTCAAGACACAACATTTAGGGTTGCCCAATGGCAATCATATTGTTATTACGAAGGAAGGCGATGTCAACATTGGGATGGGGTTAACTTTAACAAATGTGTTTTATGCTCCAACATTCAATTGCAATCTATTATCTGTTTCTCAGTTACTTCGTGACTCTAATATTTTAGTGCATTTTTCTGATAAATTGTGTGTATTTCAGGATCGAGACACGAAGATGGTGATTGGCGAGGGTGAACTAAACGATGTGCTTTACTACTTGAGAAACACAAGAAAAGTCTGCAACGTCCAAGAGCATGGGAGTTATCAGTTGTGGTGCCAATGACTTTGACACCCGTCAAGCAAAGTGGTTAGTATGCTGCCTTTTGTTAGACAGAGTAGTATTGATAAGGATGTGTGTGGGATTTGTTTCAAGCTAAACATAGTAGAGATAAATTCTTATCAAGTGAGAATAACTCTGTTGAAATTTTTGATTTGATTCATTGTGATATTTGGGGAGATTATTGAAAACCTGCTTTATGTGGAGCTGTTTATTTTTTAACTATTGTGGATGACCATTCTGGTGCTGTGTGGGTTTATTTGGTCAAGTCTAAAAGTGATGTATCACAAATTTTAAAAAGATTTTCTTGCCATGGTGGAACGGAAATTTAATAAACGTGTGAAGAAAATTAGGAGTGACAATGGGACGGAATTTACTTGCTTGGAAAAATACTTTCGTGAAAATGGCATTGAACATCACACTACTTGTGTTCGTACGTCCCAACAAAATGGAAGGAAGAAAGCATCAACATATTTTAAATGTGTCTCGTGCTTTGATGTTTCAAGCAAAATTACCGGTCAATTTTTTGGGGGAATGTGTGTTAGCAGCAGGGCATTTAATTAATCGTACTCCTTCAAAATTGCTGCATGGGAAAACTTTTTATGAAATTTTGTTTGGGAAGCCTCCTTCTTATGCACACATTAGGGTGTTTGGGTCTTTGTGTTATGTTCACTATTCTCGTAGAGATAATGATAATTTTCTAGCCGAAGTAGGCGATGTGTATTTTTGGGGTATCCTTTTGGGAAAAAAGGTTGGTATGTTTATGGTCTTCATGAGCGTAAGTTACTTGTTTCTCAGGACGTTGTTTTTGTGGAAAAGAAGTTTCCTTTTGCTAGCATGCAGCCTGATCGAGAACAGCCCTATGTGGCCTCAGATATGTTTCTATATATACCCACTGATGTGGTTGCTTGTGAGGAAGAAAACATTGGAGTTTCTATTCATGTACCTAAACAGTTGACTGCACCAGTGGCCACACAACAGCCTGCTCATGTGGCAAATAGTGGTGAGAATAGTGAGGTTGCTTGTGCAAACGAAGTCATTGCTGTAACCAATGTTCTAAAAGACCCTCGTCCCGCCTAGGCGCTAGGAGTTCATGAAACGCCTAGGTCCCATCTAGGATATTATAGTTATTTCTGAATTCTCAGCCCCCGCCTAGGCGCTAAACGCCCCTACGGGGCCTAGCGACCCCCTAGCGTTTTTTAGAACATTGGCTGTAACTGAACCAGTGGTTTCACACCAGACGAATCAGATGACAGACACAAATGAGAATGGTATGACTGCCCCTGTGTATGCCCATTTGCCTAACCAGTTGCCTGAACAAGTGCTTGCAGATGTTAATCAGCCTGTAGAAATTGAAAATTTGGGTCGAGGAAAGCGTGCTAGGGTGCCTTCTACCAAATATTCATCATCAGACTATGTGTTAGCTGCTAAAGTAAGCCCTTCATCATGTTCATTCTCCCAACACAAATCTTCAGGTACTCGTTATCCTTTATCACACTTTGTCAATTGCACTAAATTTTCTATTGCACATCGTTGTTTTTTGGCTAACATTGACTCAGGAGTTGAGCCTAAACATTATGGTGAAGCGGTCACATCTCCTAAATGGCGTGAGGCTATGAATAAGGAACTAGATCTTGCTCAGAATGGTACCTGGGAGTTGGTGGATCCTCCCATTAACAAGAAAGTAATCGGCAACAAATGGGTGTACAGGATTAAATATAATGCAGACGGGTCCGTGGAGTGTTACAAAGCTCGGATGGTAATTCTGGGAAACCGTCAAGTTGAAGGCGTGGATTTTAAAGAAACTTTTGCACCGACAGTCAAGATGGTGACAGATCAAGTTTTTCTATCTATTGCTGAAGTTCGTTGATGGGAACTTCATCAAATGGATGTGCACAACACCTTTCTTCATGGAGACCCAAGTGAAGATGTTTATATGAAAGTACCTTTGGGCCATCATGCTTCTTCTTCTGGTAAGGTGTGCAAACTCAAGAAATCCTTGTATGGACTGCGTCAAGCCCCTTGATGTTGGTTTGCAAAGTTGTCTGCGGCATTGAAGAAATATGGCTTTATTCAGTCATGTTCAGACTACTCTCTCTTTTCCTACAAGACTTCCGCTGCTGAAATACATGTTCTAGTATATGTGGATGATTTGGTTATTGGTGGTAATGATACTAAGGCCATTCAGCGATTCAAAGAATACCTTAGTACATGCTTTCACATGAAAGACTTGGGCCGACTTAAATATTTTTTGGGTCTCGAAGTTGCCACGCATCCTGATGGCATTTTTCTTTCTCAACGTAAATATGCCATAGACATTCTATCTGAGACTGGGCTTCTTGGTGCTCGACCTGCACTTATACCTATAGAGAAGAATCATCGTTTGGCATTAACTGAAGATGATGCCTTGCGTGATCCTGAGCCTTATCAACGTCTAGTGGGGCGTCTCATCTATCTCACTATTACGCGAGTGGAGCTATCCTACAGTGTGCACACTCTTGCACAGTTTATGACTAGTCCGAAGATGGCCCATTGGACTGCTGCTTTACGAGTTGTACGGTATCTTAAAGCACATCCTGGCCAAGGTATATTGTTGAAGAAAAATTCTGAACTCCGTCTTCGGGCCTTCTGTGATTTGGATTGGGCTAGCTGCACACTTACACAGCAATCTGCCCACTTACACGGCGATCTCTCACTGCTTATTTTGTCTTTCTTGGTGACTCTCCCATTTCATAGAAAACAAAGAAGCAGATGACTATCTCTCGTTCTTCGGCTGAAGCCAAATACCGATTGATGGCTAGTGCTTCATATGAATTGTTGTGGTTTCGTGGCTTACTACATTCCTTTGGAATTCAGCATCACAATCCTATGGTTCTTCTTTGTGATAGCCAATCAGCCCTCCATATGGCTCAGAATCCCGTCCACCATGAACGAACGAAACATATAGAAGTTGACTGTCATCTTGTTCGTGATGTTGTTCAGGCAGGTGTCATCACAACTGGCTATATTCACATAACTGCACAACTGGCTGACATTCTTACGAAGGCATTGGGTAGTCGACAATTCCTTCATCTTCTGGGCAAGTTGGGCGTTCGTGACCTACACGCTCCAACTTGAGGGGGTTGAGATATGGCTGAGATATGGTCAAGATATTCCCATATCTCGCCATTATTTGTGTTGTTATTTTGAGTTATCTTTTCCTTTCTCAAATATTGTAAATAAGGTAGGAGATAATGTTTAGCATATTTGTAGAGATTTGGGTAGGATTCTCCTTGTTCATAAAGGATTGTATTGTGTATATGTTTGTGTATCACGGCATTACAAAGGCAAGAGAGAAAATAAGGTATTCTTCCTCCATGAACTTCTCTTCTTCTTATGATTTCTAACTTATCGCTTATATTGGAACTGAGTTTGATTCATGTCTCTACACATTTCTTCGTTACATAACTTCATCTTCCCAAAATATCCACCTAAATTTAATACTAATAAACATTTAAAATGAAACACATTTCTGCTGAAAAAGACTGACAAAGCATAGCTTGAAGCTGGATCCAGTCCAGTACTGAGCTCTAACACAGTGTAGCAAAATTTTCAGGATAGTAATCCTCCTAACAGTTACAAATGTATTAATATATATAAATACCAATATATACACATATATACATAAAGCAGCAGAGAGGCGTAGGCATACCTCACGATCCCAAATCATGTGATCTGAAACGCTAAAGTAATACTCTTCAGAGATTCTACAACCGCATAAAGCAACAGAGTGTAAAAGTTAGATTAACTTCAAGATTGTGCTTCTTGAAACCAACAAACTAAATCCAAGCGCACACTTCATCTGGTATAACTATTTTTCTAACCTTTAGGGGGATAAATATGATGATTTGTATAAGTTTGGGTTTAATAAATTTCTAATATTCCTAATCATACAATGTGATACATTTTAGTTTGTATGGTGGTGCATATGGGAATGCAAATGAGTTCTACAAAGGATATGACTGAAGACATCCAAGTAAAGAAAACATATCAAAAATATTACTTTAAGTGAACTGCACTTGTAGCCCTCGAGTTAACTGATTAATGAACCATCCTTGATAGAACTGTAGAATAAAAGAGAATAATGCATAAATGGCCTAATCCAGTTTCTATCTGAAGTAAACAGTATGAACTACAACATAACAAAAACA